>CM021109.1:194963761-195305798 GCA_007115665.2 Sequoiadendron giganteum
GCTAGCTTTACGAGTACTCCATAGACTTAGATCCATGATAGATAATAAATCAAATCTTCATTAGAATAAAATGTCCTTAACAAGGATGACCTTTTGAAGGAAAACAAGACTAGAATGTTTCAATTGATTTGTGTTTGTGTTATTTTCTTATTTACTCAATTTTCTCTTTTTAAAATCACTCTTGTAGTTTCAATTGAGGTATAGGATTGAGAGTACACATATTATGTTATGGTTATATATTATTATTAGAGTATGAAACTCCCTTGAAATAACCCCATGCTACTAGGAAGAAGTGAGGGGTCATCACTAAAACTACTTAAGATAAGTGAGGAGCTAAGTGTTGATTTGGAGGTTAGTTAAAATCAACTATGATAAAATTCACAAACAAACTTATCACTCTTAAAAGAGAATTAAATTCTAAAATAGAATTCAATTTTCCCAAGGCTTTGAATGTTAGTTCTTGACTCATCATTGGAGTCAATTGTTCCTTGTGAAGCTATTTTCACAAAGGGACTCACATGCCTAGATTTCTTAAGATAAGGGTTAAATTTGAAAGATAATGACATGATTAATGCATTCTACCCTAAAAAATAGATGTTATGTGATATAAAATTGAACCATATGTATTCACATTGGAACATTTTGAGACATTTGATTGGTATTGTGATTCTTTACTTTATATTTTAGATTTTAAAATAATGGAAAAAAGATAGGTAAGGAAGGAAAGAGTTAGAAAATCTATCAAAATTGTTTGTTGACTAACAAAAAAACATGACATAACTAACCTATGCTTCAATAGAAATTATCACAACTATGCATAGGAAGTGAAAAATTCTAAGGAAATGTTAGATTACAAATGAGATCACAAAGTTCCTTGAGAATGACACGATTTTATGATACTTCATAATGAGAAAATTTAGAAATTCAAACCACTTTACAATTCCTATGTTACCTAATATCTCATCTCAAAAAAGAAATATATATCAAACAAGTAAAATAAATCTAAAATAGTGTATACACAGGAAGATGGGGGGCCAAAAAGTGGGCACACCCACTTTTTGGCCTGATATATGTTATAATGCAAACGAATTATAATGCACTTGCATTTTGCTTCACATAAAAAAGAAAACATCAAGAGGCTGAGATCATTTTAAATCAACCTGTAACCTGCAAAACAATAGTCTGCAACCTTGGAGGAGCATTTCATCACCAAGTTTTTGCTACATTGCCACCAAAATACTACCACATTGTCCTTGAGGTTGAGGAGGTAAGTTTTCTTCATTTTTTAGTTTAAATTTTTGATTAAATAGCTAGATAGAAATAGTTTTGAGTAAATTTTATTTTATTTACAAGAATTCAAAATCCCCAATGGTTGATGAAAATCTGCATTCCCCAATTCATGAAAACTCTAGTGAAGAACAACCACAATAAATCCCTTTGACAATTCCTTGGCATCCTCTCTTGACATAAGAAAACATATTAGAAAAAATAGAAAGCAACAAGAAATAACTTGAGATAATAATTTAAAAGTTGAGAGATCCACCAAGTACAACCTCCCTTCGATCTAACCCCGCCCCTTCACTGGAATCTATCATCTCTCACATAGATTTCATTAGTGGCCAAATTCACACTTCGTCAAGCAAGAGCATAATCAAGATAATATTATTCTGACAAGTTATCCTACAAACAAACAAATAAAAAAGTATTGAAATCCAACTTGTGTACATTGTTCACTAACCCACAAAAAAATGCACCCTTACACAACACTTGCAGGAGTTTCCCTATTCATTGGTGCCACCACTAAGGGATAAGGAATAATTTTTTGGATAGGTGGTAGATGGTTTTTTATGATCCTCCATGCAAAAAAAAGGAGGTTCCACAATAATTTTTGAGGAAACTCTATTGCGAGTTTATCCTCAATGATCCTAAATTTCTTTGACATGGGGGTTCTACATAGGACAAAGTGGGGGCACAACATGCCAAAAACTAAACATCGAGACCCCTTACTAGTCTACAGATTGAGTGTGTCACTATCTGTTCCATTGTGAAGGAGCGTGTTGAGGTCAAGACCCTATAGTCCATTAGCTCGCTCACTCAAACACTTTTACAACACACTAGGCCTTTAACATAGAGTGATGTGGGAAAGTCTTCTAGGTCTTGACGTTCAACTCACTTATGTCAAAGTTATGGGTTTCTTTGTGATTATGGATTTGGGGATGATCATGATGCATATGCATGACAATAAGACACATATTTCTTGGATTAGATTTTCTTGAAATATGAGTTGTTGAGTCAAACATTTAACATTGATAGATCTAGGTAAATTTGAATAAGGTCAAATTAAATTTATTAAATTTGATTTTGAACTGTAAGTTTAAATAAATTACTAGATAGATTGTAATAAAATTTTAGGGAACTAGTGTTCACCCTACATATGGCGCCCCTCCAACTCCCAATTACACAACAATGTTGAGTCCATGGTATGTAACTAGTACATAAAAAAATTAAATATAATACATGCGAATAGTTTAACCTTGTATGAATGGTAATCTTGTAACTCACATTGGATGTTGAACAAGTTAATGTTGGGCATTCAAAATTAACACCCGTCAACTGGAGTGGTCATACATCTTACACTAAGATAAGCTTGACTATTTTTAATCATTAAATATTTGTAAAATAATGTTAGGTAGATTTTGGTAATTTCATAACATTGTTTCATTTTAAAATGATAACGTTAGTTGGTACTCCTGACATTTGTACCACAATGGAGCATGGTGTTGCTGGAATAGTATCATTTTTGATGCCTTTGATAGAGGTATGAGCTAGATTAGTAAATCTCATTTTATATTTGTTGCTTTATTTATTTATTAGTGAAAATTTGAATGATATCCATTTGTAGTTTAATTTGTATCTTTATGCTTGCCATAGGGCTTCACAACTCTAGATTGTGAACATGTCCATATTATAGATGAAGATAGGAAAAATTGGTTTAGTGAGATTATGATTATGCAGTAAGTGATTATTTTGTTATATGTCATCCTATAATTCAATTTTTATATATTAATGTGTATACTCTTTATTGAGGTGGGGCTTTAAAATAGTTTTGAGAGGAGGCCGAGTCACCGTGTTCAAAAGAAACCATCATTGTATGCCTCTCAATCCACTTGAAAGTCAAAGGTGGCTCGTGATATCTTCCCTTTCCCTAGATGGAAGTAATTACATTATGGTCCTTTGTTGCATGTATATATGGTAGTTTTGTACATATATTTTTGTATTACAGATATGTGACATTATACGCCTACATGGATTTCTTACATATATATAATTGAAAAGGTGAAAATTGTGGTGCTTTCTTTTGCTCCTAGGGTTTTGGACCTAAAAGAAAAGAGACCAATTTTCTTGCTCTTTTCATTCAAGAACAAGCCCTTGAGATTTCAATGCAAAGGAGATTGAAATGTAACAAAGGGAATTTTCTAGTGGATTGAATGATGTCAAATGAGGGGTTCACCACCAAGTGTAAACTTGGAAAAGAAAATGTTGGAAAACATCTAGTGTGATATGCAAAATGAGCTAGAAAGATGAACAAAATGCAATAAAAAGTTATGAGATTGGAAGTGTGCACTTGGAAGACTGAAGAAGGAAGAATGGAGGTCTGGATCATTGAAAAAATCTACTATTTATGTTGATTGAGACTCATTCACCAAGCTGGGTGAATCAATCCAGTTTCTGAGAAAATGTGCAGAAACAGGTTTCAGCCAAAAGGGCATCCAAATCTGCAAAAACCTTTGTCTGGCTTATACAGTGGGACTCATTCACTGGGTGATCCCCCAATAGTGGTTTACAATTTTTGGCCAAACTGGACACTAAAATTATTATTTTTAACTAAATCTTCACATTTGGGCACCTATAGCGGCTAAATCGTGAGGAATTTGAAGATGATGCAAACTAGAGTCTCGTCACATTTTGTCTTTAGATTCTAAAATTATTTTTTTTTCAAAATTTTTGGAATTAGATTGCACTTATTTTTCCATCTCCCATGAAAACTTGTTTTTTTCAGAAAACAACATTTTAAAAAAGTGATGCACACCGTATAACGCATAAATTTTTTCCATGAAGGATAAAATTCTAATTCTTTCAAATTTAGATTTGTAACTGATATCTAGTGCTTCCACTTGGTTAGATAGTTTTTAATTGAATATTTTTTCTTTAATCAAGTTTCAAAGTCAAACCAATTACAATTCAGACATAGCCTCGACCGTATAACGCGTAACTTTTTTTGTATATATCGAAATTCATTTTTTTTTTGGTTAGATCAAGGACTTCAATATCTGGTGCACTCATATTTTTCATTTTTTTTTTTTGATAATTTGCTATTTTTCCACATGTGTAGAACAAAGACCTTCATTTTCGATGAAAAACCTATGTTTAATAAAACTAAAAAAATAAATACATAATAAAACCAAAACATTAAAATTAAATTCGTTGGATAGCTCGTTCCGAGGACTATCATAATATTTTGAAATAAATTTTAAATGAACTCATTTGATCCCCCAAAAGGTAAATCAAAAATGATTTTTTATCAGCATTTTGATAGGTGTAAATGAGACTCATTTATAGGTACGGTTTAAAACTAGTGAGGTTCTATCCAAGGGGGTTTGATCTAAGGTGGTTTGATCAAACCCTCTTCAATTGGAATCCTTAAAATCAAACTTTTAAAGGCTTAAATCATTATATTTTCTAAAAATATGTGATTTCAGAAAAAAAACTAGTTCCTCAGAAATTGTAAACCACTTTTGTGGGATCACCCCACCAGTAGTGGCAAATCAGTCCACTTCTACTTTTCTAGAAGTTTTGAACTGGATTTTGTGTCTCTCATTTTGTTATGCTCTTTTTAACTGGTTTCTGGATCCGAATCTGCAAAATACCACTCGTAGGTCTTCTCCAAGCTTCTCCAAGGTTGAATGGAAACTTTGACAACTTTAGAGTCTTGACAATTTTTCTCCAACTTTTCTCTTTGACAAATCTGCAACCTAGACCTGCAAATCACACACAAGAAGAGGGAAAAATGTTATGGGGGCTAGAGGATAGGGGTTTTCCTTGGTCAAACCACTTGTCGGTAATTAAACCTTGAAATGAAAGCAAATATAAAGGGAGAATGATGAATGAACAAAAGATAATGTTGCAACTCACCAAACCCTATAAATATGGTGCTGCAATTATGCTTGAAATGGATGCAATGAATGTGGTTCTTGAATCTTGCTTGATGTTGGTAGATCTTGAATGCAATGCTTGCTTGATTCATGAACTCTTCACCATAATTGTTAGCACAATAACAAACATGAAGAAGGAAATCCTTAACATGATAATTGATGCACTTGAATGCTTGATAATCTACCCTTGAATGCCTTGAATTCTCTTGCTCAAATGATCTTGTGAACTCAATTTTCTATAAGGATACTCCCACAAAATTCTTAGGTGAAAATGAGTGAAAGAACCTTGTAATCACTACAACAAATCCCTGTGATTTTCTCCATTTTGTGCTCCGTTTTTTGCTTCCACCCACTGTTTTAATGTATTTTTTGATAATTTTTTGAAAACACCAGCACTATTTATTGGATGGCACAATCTTTGGAGTTTATTATGTTGATCGGTACAAGTCGATGCTAATTTAGGCACTAATTAGCACCTAAAGTAACACTGCCTTTAGCACCGATATTAGCTTTGAGTGTAGCGCCGCCTTGAGCTCCGCCTTTAGCTTTGAGTTTAGCTTTAAGTTTAGCGACGTGTTTAGCTCTGACTTTAGCTTCAATTTTAGCTTCAGGTTTAGCATCGGTTTAGACACCCCTATGTCGAAGATACTTATTTATATGTCTCATCGATGATGTAAAATAGAAAAATGTCAACAAGATACGAGCATATCAAGGAGAGAATCACTTATGTCACATCGACAAGTTATATCTACAAGTGATCGGTGAAACACAACTCTTGGATATAACGAAGTAATGTCAATGAGACATTGAGATATCGGTAAGACATATAAGATTGTCTCATTGATACTCTTTATAATCATCAAAATCATACACCGTTATACCGCCGAGAAGGTGAGCAACATATGCAGTAGAGCGGTATACACCACAACCCTGTAGCAAGAAGCCTTGAGCAAGGCGGTAGTGCAGTAAACGACAGAAGGGAAGGGAAAAACACCGCTATACCGCAATGATGATCACAAGTCTCCCTAACATGGAAGAGTTACACCGATATATAAAGAAATACCACTAAAGGAAAATATCGATGAGACAGTGGCATATCAACAAGAGATATTAACTTGTCTCATCGACATCGACAACCAACATTAGAGGAACATAAGATTTAATGTCGATGAGACATTGAGATATCAGTAAGACAAATACGATTGTCTCATCGACACTCTTCAAGTAATCATCAAAAGCATACACTGCTATACTGTTGCTAAGGTGAGCAACATATGCGATAGAGTGGTATACACTGCAACCCCACAAAAAGAAGCCTTGAGCAAGGCGGTAGTGTGGTAAACAACATAAGGGAAGGGAAAAAAATGCCATACCACAACGGGTATAATAAGAGATGTAGGTAGTATAGTAATCTTGGCATCATTACAATTTACAACAATAAATTCAGAAAATCACATCAGTTGCCAAAATTAAATGCTATTAAATTATTAAGAGTTGCCAAAACTAATATGATTGAATACCGCTCCATCCAAAGATAAGTGAGTTTTCCCAATATCGCACTCAATTGCAGTGCACTAGTGTGGAAGGAGCTAAGGATACAAGAAGAAGAAGTCGTGCAAGCATGAAATACTCGGGTAAGTTTACGAAAACTCTCTGAAAGAGTTTTGTTAATATAAAAAAAATTTCAAGGTTTTGTCATATGAAGCCATAGTAGAGAAAATTGAAACATGCCTCCTAAAAGAAAATGATCAGAAGTAAAAGAAAGTCAGCCTAAAATTAAAGATGAAGAACCTAAAGTAAAGAAGAAAGCACTCCATCCTAAAACAAAACAATCAGAAGTAAAAGAAAGTCAACCTAAAATTAAAGATGAAGAACCTAAAGTAAAGAAGAGACCACTCCATCAGTCCATATTATATATACTTCCAAGGTCTACTAAAGAGGGTAATAAGAAGTTTCTTGTGGACATCGCACAAAGTTGTAGGGATGCCCTCATTTCCAAATTTGGATGGGACCTATTTTGGTAATTTTATAGTAAGAGAAATGAGAAGATTCCAGTGTCAAATGCTTGGATGTTGGATATAGCAAGGTTGATTTTCCCAAATGTGTTTGTTGATGTAGAATTTATCAGACTACTAGCCAAACACTATCACTCGGCTACCAAAACAATAAGGTTTCCAAACGACACAGTATTGGTAGAAGTAACCAAAAAAGCCATCATTGAGTGTTTTGGCTTAAACAAGAAGGCTTTGACCAAGATAAACCTGTAGAAAAGTGAGGAGGATTATCCTAGGTTAAAAAGGACTCATCTAAAGTGATGGGGTACCCCTATATATGAAAAGAGGCATTGTTATCAGAACATTCCCCATCTCTAATACCACTACTAAACCATTTAATGTGACATATTTTTAGTATTACTTTGTCAATTTACATATTTAGCTCTTTGCCAAGTTTTGGGGATAGATGCTCAAGATAAAATTCTAATAGGCCTAATGATGATGGCCATGAGAATTCAAAACCCTGAAACTAATATTGAATATGGCTTTTCTTCATACCTGATAAGGCATTAGATGATGAATTCTCCCAAGTTATAAAGAATAGAGCACCGATTACATTCATACACTATTCCCTACTGTGTGATCTGATATTATACCAGAATAGGGACCATTGGACTAAAATAATGGACTTGGCTATAGTAGATGAGCAAGGGAATCCCACACTTGTCCAGAAATGGTGCTATATTTGGGATAATCGGTACAAGAATTCAAGCTTTGTTGTATTCTACGAAGACTTTGTACACAAAATCCTTCAAGTTCTTGGGTATTCAATACCAAGATTGTTAACCAAAATGTTGCAACTAGTGAGACCTTTGGCTTTAAGACTAGAGCAGGATCATACACACAATTTTGGAGATTGGTTCTTCCTCCCGAAAGTTACAATAATAAGAGTTTATGGATGCCTTGTTGCTCCACACATACTACCAAAATTTGTGCCCCTCAGATTAGCATTTCTTGAATTTATGTGGCAAATGATGTGGATGGAGAAAGATGTAATGCATAAGCAGAAGAAAGGCAGTTTCCTACCAAACCAAACCAAGTGTGAAGATTGGATTGTAGGCTCAAACACACTAGAGGAGTTACAATATTATTTGAAGATAAGATATGCATTGAAATCTGGAAAAGAAAGAGACTTTGACCCTGAAAATCATATGAACAACATAAGGCACAATCTTCTTACCAAAATGACAATGCCACACCAAGTGGATTTTGAAGAAGATGTCATAAGGAACTGCATTACTTATAATGATGTATTTAGTAGAAGGAAAAAAGGGAATGTATGAAGAAGCTTGAAGAGAGGATGGAGTGAAGGTCCAAGGATTTCCTAGGATACTTTGTTGAGGAAAAGACCCCATCAAGAGGATAGAATTGATAATTGGTAGATATGAAGACTTGTACAAAAAGAATGAAGCATATCTCAAAGAACATGATAGTGGTGCAACTACAGAGCATATCCCCGGTGAAACCTTTGAGCCTCCCATGGAGTAGTTACCTCCCAAAAGATAAAAGATAGGAAGCATTGAACAATTAGTACCTTATGAGGATACTGAAGAGGTGGGTGATACTGAGGAAGTTGCTACAATATTGCAGTCATTGAAAGGTGATATTGAAGTTGAGCAACCCATCCTTGAGACCAGTGCCCATAAACATGAGGAAAGGATGGGTGATGTAGAAAAAATAAGTACATAGGTACATGAAGATGAAGGGAAAATTGCAGCCAGGAGATTCATAGAAGATGATGAATTCATTAAGACTCCTAAGTTTAAGGATTTCTGGATGAAAATGAAGATAAAAGAATTTCAAGAGAGGATGGAATCAGCTGAAGCAAAAATTGAAGAATCAAAGAAAAATGAAATGGTAGCATAGACTTTCTAAGAATTAAGAGTTGAGAACATTGACATTAGCCCCCAGAAGGCTAGAGAAATGGTCTTTTCCCTGGCTTGGAATTAAATAAAATGTTTCTTCTTGATCAAGTACGGGCTCAGGAAGATCCAATGCTAGTTGCAAAATTTGACTCTGATGAAGGTGTGAGTGGAACTGGGTATAACCCAAAGATTGAAACCCTGGCCATATGGATCAAACAAAAAAATACGTAGAAGCCAAAATTATTGTATGTAATTCAAGGGATGAAAGGGGAAATGGTAGTAAGGATAATACAAGATACCACCCCTTTGGAGGCAACCACAATGACCATGCATTCAACCATGTTCACTTGAGAAACTATTAAGGGATTAGAAGACAAATTGAAGGAGTATGAAAAGGAACAAAGGTTCCTAAATGATGAAGTTAATAAACTATTCATGGAGAATGTAAAATGGAAAGAACAATTAAGAGGAGTAGGACCCTCACAAAGCAAGGAGATTGTGTTATACAGGCCTCCTATTGCTCCAATGGATATTGTGAAGAAATTTTTTGTAGAATAGGTAAAAAATCCAGAGGAAGTGGATGATGTAAAGAAGGCCAACAATCAAACCCAGGATGAAGTGAAAAGAAAAATTTGTGAATTTATGGAAAAGATTCTTGAGCACAGGATAAAATCAATTATGGATAAACTGGAGAATGTGCCTGATAGTTATAAAACACTTCAACAAGCAATGGATCAAATAAAGACACATATGATTGTATTAGATCCTTTGTTCAAAAGGTGGCAGCCTATTCACCACACTTTGGCTAAGTTATGCAAAGTTCTACAAAGAAGTCATGATGAACCCACAACATTAAAGCCAACTAAACAAAATGTGAAGATGATTATTGATGAGTTTCAGTATGTAGAAGGGTTTCATAAAAAGATTGTATGACAAATGGATTTATTCCATACCTAGAAAAAATGGTATATACCTAAAAGCGTGAGAGATGGTGATCGGTTGAAGGAATTGGATAAGTGGAAGAAAGAATTCAGTCAGGTTGTTCATAAGTGCATAACTCATATACAGGAGGATGATGATACTAGTCTTCCCAGGCTAAATCAAATCATTGATGGATTGATTGTTCTTGATGCGGGATACCTAAATTTTGTCAATGATACAAAGGAATTACTAGATAGTTGATAGAAAAATCATATCGCAAACATGTAAAAGATCAAGGAATATAAGTGGCCATCAGATTTTACGGTGTATCAGTGGGAGGAAAAATATTTGGTTTCAGAAGAATAGGACACTGAGGCAAGAGAATTTGGACGTTCATCATGGAAAGGAAGAATTTTCTAGATCAATGATCACGGGTCTTCTACATTGAATAATGGAAGCATATGTCAAAATGTCTTAAGTCTTGTTATTTCCATAATTATGCTAGTTAAATAGTTGTTGGTTTCAGAAGAATAGGACACTCAGGTGAGAGCATTTGGACGTTCATCATGGAGAGGAAGAATTTTCCATATCAATGATCACGAGTCTTCTACATTAAATAATGGAACCATATGTCAAAATGTCTTAAGTCTTGTTATTTCCTTAATTATTTTAATTAAATAGTTGTTACTAAAAGAAGTAGTTATGGAAGGTCGTTTCTTTTTGTAAAAGGCATGTATCTTGTTGCTTCCTATATAAATAGGAAACCAAGGCCTAGTTTAAAATTATCATCATCATATATCATTTCCATTTTTAAGACTTTTGTTATTAATATATATCAATTGAAGCAATATAATTGAGAACATCTTATTATCAGAGATTCTCCATGACTGTGTTATCATTCTATATTTTTCTTATGTTTTCCATACTTATTTCTTCTTATATTTGAAAGAATATTAGTTATTGAGCCTCAATACTGTGTTTATGTGAATGAATATGCTGATACAGTAAAGCATTTATTGTGGATGTTGGTAGAGCTTCTTTTTTTTTTTGAAAATTTGAGCTTATTTTTCCTTGTTACATGTTCAACGTAAAAATGGAAACTATTTAAAAATAATAAGGTTAACACAATTTCTTATTTAAATAATTGTGAGTTACGTGCATTAATATTTTATTAACTTTTGTGTCTTCATGAACATATGTTGATACAAAATGAATGGAAGAAGCATCCAAGTAATCCTAATTTTTTCTGCCAACAATTCATACCAAAGATTCAACAATTTAAGGATATTGCAATAGGTAATTCAGGATATGAAGATGATGATATATTCTTATACTTGTTTATTCTATGAAACATTCCTTATTTTCTATGAAATAGTGTATATATTCTTGTACTTGTAAATATTCTCTTACTGTTATGTCTATTATATAAAAAAGAGTTTGAATAAAAAATGCTTCACCGTTTTTTGTAAGTGAGTATGTGAATTATTGTTTAAGGAAAAATCTTACAGTGTTTACATTTTCAGTTTAGTAGTTTCAAATCTTCATTTTCTATGTATATAAAATTGTATGTGCTCTTTATCTTGAATGAAATAAAATAGTAATATCATCATAATCAAGGTTTTCAATTTCAGCACCATCATTGTCCACACTTTTCATATCCTATTCACTTTTAAGTACAATCATCAAAATTTTATTTTTATTTCTTGTCCCAATTAATCTTGATTCCTTTCAGCACAACACAATAGGTTGCATGTTAAATTTCAAACATTTTCTTTGCATTGTTTTGTATATACTATTTTCTCAGTGCATCATTATGTAACAACAATTTCACTTCTAAGATATACAGTAAAAATAAATGAAAGCACATGTTTTCTTTGTCAAGGGAAATGTATATGGTGAATAACCTATGTCTTTCAGATAAGTGTGCAAGCGAAATACAACGTAACTAATTGAATATGATTTTCTACTGTACAATTGTTTTTTGATGTGCTTTTTACTTTTTGCATGTGGACTACCCTCAGAAAGAGACTACTTATCTTTTCTTAATTTAAGCCTTTACATTTCCTATCTATGAAAGGAATTTACTACTTGACAACATGTTCGTGAAATTCATACAAATTAACATTGGTGTAAAAGGCCATCCCCACAAATGTTGTTTGGTCTAGAATTATAATGGAAAATAAAAAGATTGCTAGGAGAATAAAACAGGTTTTCAATTGTCCAAGTACAACATAATATTACTGAAGCATTTCAAAGTTTAGGCCATAAGAATCATCCTTTTTTAAACATGGATTGCAAATAATTCTGAAAATTAAGAAGTCTTGGTCATTAACATTATTGGCTGCTACTTCATCCAGTGTATCATTGTCAATGTTCATATGTTCTTTCAAGTATTTAATATTATCATCATCCTCATTTTGACTTGCATCATCTTCATCATCATTGAAATTTGACTGTAGACCATCTATATTGTTACCAAATGTATTTGGATCATCATTTTCTATAGCATCCATATTGTTGTCTTCCATAACATCATCTAACTTTGGATTGTTGTCTTCTTGTGCCTGAACATAACCATCTTCAACATCATCATGGATTTCAATTTATTCGATGTTCTCTAATCCCTCTCTCTCATTTTGTTGGCCATCATTGTTTTTCTCAGTATCCACTAATGCATTGTCAAATACATGCCTTAATCTTGGATCATAATGTATGAGAACTATCCATTTCGGGTCCAAAATATCTTCATAAAAAAATACCTGCACATGAACGACATACATATATTAGACATTATATAATTTGTATGAACATATATACATCAATTGAATAATGGAACATTATTTTATAAACTACCTTTTTTATACAATAATTGCTATAAAACATAATTTTGACAACATAGTTTATAAAACATCAGTCCACACTTATTTATTATTCTTTGGTTTTTTTCCCTTAAGAACATCCTTAGGGAGACCTTGTTCTTCCCTCTTCTTTCGCGTAGGAGTGCATTTTAAGAAGGGGTAATCAATCAATAACTCATCCCCAATGGTAAGGTCCATAATAGCCTCAACCATCATCAATCTATCAACCTCTCTTTCCATATCTCCATCTTTATCATTTATAACCTCAACAAATTGACAATTCGGTCTTATAGTAGGGTTCCTTCCCTTAATACTATTTATAAATCCTAAAATATTTTTGTGTGTGTAGGCACATCCATCTATATACATAAGATGACCTCTACTCATTTATTTTCCACTTTCCAATTGGAGACAATGTGTATACATATTCGAATTTAGACCATATGCTGACATGCTAGGCTTATATTCTACTAGCATTCTCCATTCACCACAATAATATGATGGACCATAATATGGCATTAATCTCCTAGTGGTTTGTTCTGAATTGTTTCTATGTTTGGATCCCACATGTACATTTTGGACAATAAAGAGGCCTAGATTTGCTCCATGAATATTGGAGGGTCGTATCATGTAGATGTATCCACAAAATTGAAACACCTCGTACAATCTAGGTAGTTGTTGATCACTAGGCCAAGCGCAATATAGTTGATGATCAAATGTCTCTTTGTAAATTGATCTCAAACTCAGGGGAAAGTCATCATCTCCATCAAATTCATTCTCATAGGCTATGTAGTCCACCTTCCACTTATCTTTAAGAAAATTATGCATCTTCCAACTGGTGCTTGTTCTGTTACTTGTTTTCGTCAATACCTCATCTTTCGAGCTGGTATATTGGCACATATTTTTGTTAAATGTACCATCTAATAAATGATCATTTCCCTCTAGGTTGGAAGTCGGTGATCCAAGAAACTTTAAACCAAGAACTTTATCCTACAAGCATCCATTAAGAAAAAAATAGGTATTTAAATAATATAAAATAATGTTTAAACGAAGTATACATGTTATTTATATCAAATTGGAAAATTCCTCACCATAATTCCTATTGGATTTGAATCGATTGTAGGAGGCATACTACCGAATGGAAGCTCATGATATATGTAATGTCTTTGTACAATCGCTCGTTTGAATTATTTCTTTCCACGACATACAAAACATCCACAAACAACAATTTTCTCAAAGTATTCATCCCATGTACTATAGTCCTGACCTACCACTTCTTTAGTGCAATCATTTGTTGTGTCTGTAGTATCCATTGTCATATCCTCTTCCACCCACTATTGTCTACATGATTTAATAATTTTAGGTCCACGTCCACGTACATATCTTGTTCTTTTTCTAGTTGAACGCTTAAGCTCTGCATTTTCTCTAATATCCATCTAAAATAATCAACAACATGTATTAATTTATGTCAAGATTGGATAATACATTATAAATTTCAATAATACTATGAAAAAAGATGGACGAATTAGATCATTTTTTCCTAAGTTAAGTCAAAATTTGAGTACCTAATGTTCTGCTTCATCTGTTGTGTCCTCATTTGATATGACATGATCTGTTTCCATGGCCTCGCCTCGCCCCTATAATACACAACATAGTAAATAATATTTAGTACACCAATTATATCATTTAAACGAATATGCTATCCAACACAAAACCTCACTTTAGTCATATATTTGACATATTAATATCATGTTTTGGCTATCCTAATTTTCAAACTTTTCCCTTGATCATAGAAGCACATTTAATCACCATTCTTGTGCATTTTCAACCAATAAGTTTGACCTCAGAGGCCTCATGGACAAAAAAATGACTTTATCTCCTCTATGTTGTAGCATTTGTGAATTCATAAACACCTTCCTCCTTTGGTTGAGGTTGCTTTCTCTTCTTACCTCTATTGCATTTGCAGATTTCGTTGTCTCATCTATTTCCACCCACTTTCCTCTCAATGATTTAGTATTTCTATGTTGTCCACGTCCTCTCTCCATGGCCTCCTCCGTGAATAAAAATGCCACCATAGAAGCTTTCACCACACTACTGCCGAGAAGGAAAAATCAACTTGTGGGACCATGGTAAAAACTACTCTACCGCACTGAGCTGATGAAGGAGCCGCAGGACAGCAGTGGTCACCACACTACTGCACACCAATGGTAGAAGACTTATGGGACTGCGGGAGTCACCACAAAACTGACAGGAATAGAAGGAAGACTCGCATGCTGCCATAGAAGCTTTCACTGCACTACCACAGAGAAGGATGAAGCACCTTGCGGGACCGTAGTAAAAACAACTCTACCGCATCGAGCTGATGAAGGAGCCACGGGACAATGGTGGTCACAAAAACAATATAGGAGTTGGAATTATTTCCAACACTCTAGATCTTGTGATACACAACAATGAAAATAGTCACTATACAACAATGATAGGTGCTAAATTAGGCACACTTGATGCCACCTTATATGTTCCAAAGAGATTACATTAATGGCCAAAAGTTGACACTAAAGTTGGTGTTAACTAACGTCGACTAAAGTGTCAACTAATGAATCAAAATAAAAAATTTAAAAATTTCCCAAATGAAGGAAGAAATCAGACAACAAAAAAGGGAAAAATGTCGTGCAAAGGAAGAGAGCAGGGCGCTACCAGCAACTGATGAGAAATTCAATTTAGTTTGCGACACCATAGGTAAAGGTTACAATTTTTTTTTCTTGGTTGGATTCGTGATTGTTTAATGCTCTTTGTATTGCATTTGAATTCATGATTGTTTACTGGTTCGTGGCCTAACCAGTCCAGACAACCTCTAAATTGTCCCATCATTATAAATTGTACAACCTTTGAGAAACCAACAAAAAAATTTACCTTACCCATTTGAGTTTTGGCTCAAAATATTATAGCACAAAGCGAGGATGCCTCTGTATTCTTTCCCTAACCTAGCTATCAAGGAGATAGTGAACTACTTGGAAAATCTGGGAATTGGATCAGTCACTGCTAAGCAACTGCTGAAAATAAATGCAGAAACCGCTTGGTTTTTTCCAACTGTGCCATAGTCACTGATGCCATGATAGATTCATGCAAGATTGCATTATGAAAGAGTTTTCATGATAAGGTTATCAACACTAATCAAATTGAGCGAACTTATTTTTTCTAGGTTATCAACACTAAGCAAACCCAACGAACATATTTTCGTACAAAACAAAACTTTCATACCACAAATTGGATGAAAAATATCATGCCTGACAGTGTGTACTTCATTTGCCTCCACAGACTAGACAAAAATATTTTCCCTAGGTCACCTCAAAATGTCAAGCAATGGAGGGAAGCAAGCATTGCCAGCAAACTCTGGCCACAATGAGGTAATTCATTATCAATTTATAGATTTGTAAATGTTTCCATTGTTTCTTTAAATTTTACTTTTTAGTTTTTTATTTCTAAATTTAAAAGAATAAATATAATTTAAATATATATATATATATAGGGACATGAGACTGAAAAAGATAAAGAGAAAATGGCTTTCATATTAGGGGTAGAGGCAGTGAACAAATTGGTTAATGTGGAATGGACAACACTTGCTAGATACATAGAAAAAAATCTGGTAATGCCCCTCAAACATTGCAAACAAATCAATTGTGTCAAAGGGAATCAATTGATTCCCCAACCAGTCCTGGATCGAGCAAAAGATCCAGGTGGAAATCAGTGTCGGTAAACTCTAAGAATGTGGAATAGGGAGCAAAGAATTCCACTCCTGGGACACATACTTCTTCCACCACATCATGTTTTCAATCTTACATTGGTAGCTACAATACAAAAAAAGAATATGAGGTAGTTTCAGGGGAAGTCCGAATGACGAATGTTGGGAAAACGTTTGTGAATAGGTTTAGGAATCATGCCTTCAATGGTTCAAAGACCATCTACATTTTCCATTCTCAAAGATACCCATGCACCTAAAAAAAGTAGTTATCCATGACATGTAGAATGAATTTGACACAGGTTGGTCTGTAAAGAAGATAAAGCTACAAATGTCTCAAAACTGCAAGAGATTTCGGTGCAACCAAACAAAGAAGATAAAAAAAATCCCTCTTGAGCTAAGGCAGAAAAAAAGGCCAATTGATTTAAGTGTGAAAGTATGGAAAGAACTTGTAAAATAATATGAGAAGTCTGATGCACAAAGGAAGTCCAGTGAGGATAGTATGCAGGTATTTTAATTTTCTCATAAGATTATATAAAATTTATTAAACGATATTTAAATTTTATTTGTGCATACTTAAATTGAATTAGTATATGTTTAAAGACAACGCCTCTAAGGCTAGGCTTGAGAAACTTTGTGCCACGCATCGCAATGGCCAGAAAGGTTTACAAGCCTTGATATGTACATTTGTAAGTCTATTTAATATGTTAAATGATTTTTTTTCCTTGGAAAAAGTAAATGATTGCATATTAATTAGTTTAACTAGTCCATGTGCCATGTTTTGACAAGAGGAGAAATATGGCCGCCATCCAAAGCAATTTGAAAAGAATATGTTACAAAAAAAAAAGTGGAACGATTTTGTAATCTGGATGGAGAATGAGGTATCAATAGTTGAGTTTCAATAACTTAGTTGGATATTGTTGTGTTGATATGTCAATTTGCATCTCCTGTGTTGAGTTGTTTATTGATGCATAGGATGAGTAAATAGAGCTCAAATCTTATGATTACAAGATGACCGTTTATGTGCATGAATAAATAGTAGAAGGATGCAGTTGGACTCAATTCATCTGACTTTACGCCTCTTGGTAGGAATTCCTCTTGAATCTCTAATATTAGGTGTCCGAGACTTCTCTGTAGATTTTACCTTTCATTGCCGTCTTTCCTCTTCACTGTTAGACTCATCCCATTTTTCCTTATCTGCATTTCTGGCTTCAACTTCTAATTCATCCCATGTTTTACCTTCCTCCTCTTTAGAATCTTCTTCTTCTTCTTTGTCCTCTTCTGACTCCACAAGAGATTCATCTTCAGAACCTTCCTCATCTGATTTTGATTCCTCTTCTACATCAGAGGGTTCATATCCTTGATTTGACTCTTCTGAATTATCAAAATCAGAATCACTAGATTCCATATTAAAAAATTCCACTTGGTTAGATAGTTTTTAATTGAATATTTTTTCTTTAATAAATTTTCGAAGTCAAACCAATTACAATTCAAACACAACGCGACCGTATAAAGCGTAAATTTTTTTGTATATATCGAAATTCAATTTTTTTTTGTTGGATCAAGGACTTCAATATCTGGTGCACTCATATTTTTCAATTTTTTTTTTTGATAATCTACTATTTTTCCACATGTGTAGAACAAAGACCTTCATTTTCGATGAAAAACCTATGTTTAATAAAACTAAAAAAACAAATACATAATAAAACCAAAACATTAAAATTATATTCATTGGATAGCTCGTTCTGAGGACTACCATAATCATTTGAAATAAATTTTAAATGAATTCATTTGATCCCCCAAAAGGTAAATCAAAAGTGATTTTTTATCAGCATTTTGATAGGTGTAAAGGAGACTCATTTATAGGTATGGTTTAAAACTAGAGAGGTTCTATCCAAGGGAGTTTGATCTAAGGTGGTTTGATCAAACCCTCTTCAATTGGAATCCTTAAAATCAAACTTTTTAAGGCTTAAATCATTATATTTTCTAAAAATATGTGATTTCAGAAAAAATCAGTTCCTCTCAGAAATTATGAACTAGCTTTGTGGGATCACCCCACCAATAGTGGCGAATCAGTCCACTTCTGCTTTTCTAGAAGTTTTGAACTGGATTTTGTGTCTCTCATTTTGTTATGCTCTTTTTAACTAGTTTCCGGATCCGAATCTGCAAAATACTACTTGTAGGTCTTCTCCAAGCTTCTCCAAGGTTGAATGGCAACTTTGACAACTTTAGAGTCTTGAAAATTTTTCTCCAACTTTTCTCTTTGACAAATTTGCAACCTAGACCTGGAAATCACACACAAGAAGAGGGAAAAATGTTGTGGGGGCTAGAGAATAGGGGTTTGCCTTGGTCAAACCCCTTGTTTGTAATTAAACCTTGAAATGAAAGAAAATTTAAAGGGAGAATGATGAATGAATAAAAGATAATGTTGCAACTCACCAAACCCTAGCAATATGGTGCTGCAATTATGCTTGAAATGGTTGCAATGAATGTGGTTCTCGAATCTTGCTTGATGTTGGTAGATCTTGAATGCAATGCTTGCTTGAATCATGAAATCTACACCATAATTGTTAGCACAATAACAAACATGAAGAATGCAATCCTTGACATGATGATTGATGCTCTTGAATGCTTGATAATCTACCCTTGAATGCCTTAAATTCTCTTGCTCAAATTCTCTTGTGAACTCAATTTTTTATAAGGATACTCCCACAAAAGTCTTAGGTGAAAATGAGTGAAAGAACCTTGTAATCACTACAACAAATCCCTGTGATTTGCTCCATTTTGTACTCCATTTTTTTGCTTCCAACCACTGTTTTAATGTATTTTTTGGCAATTTTTTGAAAACGTCGGCACTATTTATTGGGATTGCAAAATTTTTGGAGTTTATTGTGTTGATAAGTACAAGTCGATGCTAATTAGTGCCTAAAGTAACATTTCCTTTAGCACTGATATTAGCTTCGAGTGTAGCGCTGCCTTGAGCGCCGAGTTTAGCGTCGTGTTTAGCTTTGACTTTAGCTTCGAGTTTAGTGCCGATTTAGACACCCCTATGTCAAAGATACTTATTTATATGTCTCATTGACGATGTAAAATAGCGAAATGTCAACAAGAAATAGGCATATCAAGGAGAGAATCACTTATGTCACATCGACAAGGTATATCTATAAGTGATTGACGAAACACAACTCTTGGATATAACAAAGTAATGCCAATGAGACATTGAGATATCGGTAAGATAGATAAGATTGTCTCATCAACACTCTTCAAGTAATGATCAAAAGCATACATCATTATACTGCCAGGAAGGTGAGAAACATATGCGGTAGAGCGGTATACACTACAACCCCATAGCAAGAAGCCTTGAGCAAGGCGATAGTGTAGTAAAAAATAGAAGGGAAGGGAAAAACACCGCTATACCGCAATGATAATCACAAGTCTCCCCGACATGGTAGACTTACACTGATATATAAAGAAATACCACCAAAGGAAAATATTGATGAGACAATGGCATATCAGCAAGAGATATTAACTTGTCTCATCAACACCGGCAACCAACATCAGAGGAAAATAAGATCTAATGTCGATGAGACATTGAGATATCGGTAAGACAAATAAGATTGTCTCATCGACACTCTTCAAGTAATGATCAAAAGCATACACTACTATACCGCCGCTAAGGTGAGCAACATATGCGGTATACATCAAAACCCCACAACAAGAAGCTTTGAGCAAGGCGGTAGTGCGGTAAACAACAGATTGGAAGGGAAAAACACCACCATACCACAACGGGTATAATAAGAGATGGAGGTAGTATGGTAATTGTGGCATCATTACAATTTACAGTAATAAATTCAGAAAATCACATCAGTTGCCAAAATTAAATGCTATTAGATTATTAAGAGTTGCCAAAACTAATATGACTAAATACTACTCCATCCAAAGATAAGTGAGTTTTCCCAACATTGCACTCAATTGCAGTGCACTAGCATGGAAGGAGCTAAGGATACAAGAAGAAGAAGTCTAGCAAGCATGAGATACTCGGGTAAGTGCACAAAAACTCTCTGAAAGAGCTCTATTAATATAAAAAATATTTCAAGGTTTTGTCATCTGAAGCCATAGTAGAGAAAATTGAAACATGCCTCCTAAAATAAAATGATCAAAAGTAAAAAAAAGTCAGCCTAAAATTAAAGATGAAGAACCTAAAGTAAAGAAGAAAGCACTCCATCCTAAAACAAAACAATCAGAAGTAAAAGAAAGTCAACCTAAAATTAAAGATGAAGAACCTAAAGTAAAGAAGAGAACACTCCATTAGTCCATATTAGATATACTTCCAAGGTCTACTAAAGAGGGTAATAAGAAGTTTCTCGTGGACACCGCACAAAGTTGTAGGGATGCCCTCATTTCCAAATTTGGATGGGACCTATTTTGGTATTTTTATAGTAAGAGAAATGAGAAGATTCCAGTGTCAAATGCTTGGATATTGGATATAGCAAGGTTGATTGTCCCAAATGTGTTTGTTGATGTAGAATTTATTAGACTCCTAGCCAAACACTATCACTCAGCTACCAAAACAATAAGGTTTCCAAATGACACAATATTGGTAGAAGTAACCAGAAAAGCCATCATTGAGTGTTTTGGCTTAAACAAGAAGGCTTTGACCAAGATAAACCTGTATAAAAGTGAGGAGGATTATCCTAGGTTAAAAAAGACTCATATAAGTGATGAGGTACCCCTATATATGAAAAGAGGTATTAGTAATAGAACATTCCCCATCTCTACTACCACTACTGAACCATTTAATGTGAAATATTTTTTAGTATTACTTTGTCAATACATATTTAGCTCTTTTCCAAGTGTTGGGGATAGATTCTCAAGATAAAATGCCAATAGGCCTAATGATGATGGCCATGAGAATTCAAAACCCTGAAACTAATATTGAATATGAATTTGCTTCATACCTTGAGAAGGCGTTAGATGATGAATTCTCCCAAGTTATAGAGGATAGAGCACCAATTACATTCATACACTATTCCATACTATGTCATCTGATATTATACCAAAATAAGGACCATTGGACTAAAAGAATGGACTTGGCTACAATAGATGAGCAAGGGAATCCCACACTTGTCCAGAAATGGTGCTATATTTGGGATAGTCGGTACAAGAATTCAAGCTTTGTTGTATTCTACGAAGACTTTGTACAGAAAATCCTTCGAGTTCCTAGGTATGCAATACCAAGATTGTCAACAAAAATGTTGCAACTAGTGAGACCTTTGGCTTTAAGACCAGAGCAGGGTCATACACACAATTTTGGAGATTGGTTCTTCCTCCCGAAAGTTACAATAATAAGAGTTTATGGATGCCCTGTTGCTCCACACATATTGCCAAAATTTGTACCCCTCAGATTAGCATTTCTTGAATTTATGTGGAAAATGATGTGGATGGAGAAAGATGTAATGCACAAGTAGAAGAAAGGCAGTTTCCTGCCAAACCAAACCAAGTGTGAAGATTGGACTGCAGGCTCAGACACACTAGAGGAGTTACAATATTATTTGAAGATAAGATATGCATTGAAATCTGGAAAAGAAAGAGCCTTTGACCCTAAAAATCATATGAACAACATAAGGCACAATATTCTTACCAAAATGACAATGCCACACCAAGTGGATTTTGAAGAAGATGTAATAAGGAACTGCATTACTTATAATGATGTATTTAGTAGAAGGAAAAAAGGGAATATATGAAGAAGCTTGAGGAAAGGATGAAGTGAAGGTCCAAGGATTTCCTAGGATACTTTGTTGACGAAAAGGACCCCATCAAGAGGATAGAATTGATAATTGGTAGATTTGAAGACTTGTATAGAAAGAAGGAAGCATATCTCAAAGAACATGATAGTGATGCAACTGCAGAGCATACTCCAGGTGAAATCTTTGAGCCTCCCATGGAGCAGTTACCTCCCAAAAGACAAAAGATAGGAAGCATTGAATAGTTAGTACCTTATGAGGATACTGAAGAGGTGAGTGATACTGAGGAAGTGGCTACAATACTATAGTCATTGAAAGGTGATATTGAAGTTGATCAACCCATCCTTGAGACCAGTGCCCATAAACATGAGGAAAGGATGGGTGATATAGAAAAAACAAGTACAGAGGTACATGAAGATGAAAGGAAAATTGCAGCCAGGATATTCATAGAAGATGATGAATTCATTAAGACTCCTAAGTTTAAGGATTTCTGGATGAAGATGAAGATAAAAGAATTTCAAGAGAGGATGGAATTAGCTGAAGGAGGAATTGAAGAATTAGAGAAAAATGAAATGGTAGCATAGACTTTCTAAGAATTAAGAGTTGACAACATTGACATTAGCCCCCAGAAGGCTAGAGAAATGGTCTTGAAGAGCAATATGCTCATTTTCCCTAGCTTGGAATTAAAGAAAATATTTCTACTTGATCAAGTGCGGGCTCAGGAAGATCCAATGCTAGTTGCAAAATTTGACTCTGATGAGGGTGTGATTGGAACTAGGTATAACCAAAAGATTGAAACCCTGGCCATATGGATCAAACAAAAAAATACATATAAGCCAAAATTATTGTATGTAATTCAAGGGATGAAAGGGGAAATGGTGGTAAGGATAATACAAGATACCACCCCTTTGGAGGCAACCACAATGACCATGCATTCAACCATGTTCACTCGAGCATCTATAAAGGGATTAGAAGATAGATTGAAGGAGTATGAAAAGGAACAAAGGTTCCTAAATGATGAAGTTAATAAACTGTTCATGGAGAATGTCAAATGGAAAGAACAATTAAGAGGAGTAGGACCCTCACAAAGCAAGGAGATGGTGCTATACTGGCCTCCTATTGCTCCAATAGATATTGTGAAGAACATTTCTGTAGAACAGGTAAAAACTCCAGAGAAGGAAGTGGATGATGTAAAGAAGGCCAACAATCAAACCCAGGATGAAGTGAAAAGATAAATTTGTGAAGTTATGGAAAAGATTCTTGAGCACAGGATAAAATTAGTTATGGATAAACTGGAGAATGTGTCTGATAGTTATAAAACACTTCAGTAGGAAATGGATCAAATAAAGGCACATATGATTGTATTAGATCCTTTGTTCAAAAGGTGGCAGCCTATTCACCACACTTTGGCTAAGTTATGCAAAGTTCTACAAAGAAGTCATGATGCACCCACAACATTAAAGCCAACTAAACAAAATGTGAAGATGATTATTGATGAATTTCAATATGTAGAAGGGTTTGATAAAAAGATTGTAACACGAATGGATTTATTCCATACCTGGAAACAATGGTATATACCTAAAATCATGAGAGATGGTGATCAGTTGAAGGACTTGGATAAGTGGAAGAAAGAATTCAGTTAGGTTGTTCATAAGTGTGTAACTCATATACATGAGGATGATGATACTAGTCTTCCTAGGCTAAATCAGATCATGGATGGGTTGATTGTTCTTGATGCGAGATACCTAAAGTTTGTCAATGATGCAAAGGAATTACTACATAGTTGATGGAAAAATCATCTTGCAAACATGTAAAAGATCCAGGAATATAAGTGGCCATCAGATTTTATGGTGTATTAGTGGGAGGAAAAATATTTGGTTTCAGAAGAATAGGAAACTAAGGCAAGAGAATTTGGAAGCTCATCATGGAGAGGAAGAATTTTCTAGATCAATGATCATGAGTCTTCTACGTCGAATAATGGAACCATATGTCAAAATGTCTTAAGTCTTGTTATTTCCTTAATTATGCTAATTAAATAGTTGTTGGTTTCAGAAGAATAGGACATTGAGGCGAGAGCATTTGGACGTTCATCATGGAGAGGAAGAATTTTCCATATCAATGATCATGAGTCTTCTACGTTGAATAATGGAACCCTATGTCAAAATATCTTAAGTCTTGTTATTTCCTTAATTATGCTAATAAAATAGTTGTTAGTAAGAAAAGTAGTTATGAAAGGTAGTTTCTTTTTGTAAAAGGCCTGTATCTTGTTGCTTCCTCTATAAATAGGAAACCAAGGCCTAGTTTTAAATTATCATCATCATGTATCATTTCCATTTTGAAGACTTATGTTATTAATATATATCAATTGAAGCAATATAATGGAGAACATCTTATTATCAGAGATTCTCCATGACTGTGTTATCATTCTATATTTTTCTTATGTTTTCCATACTTATTTCTTCTTATATTTGAAAGAATATCAGTTATTGAGCCTCAATAATGTGCTTATGTGAATGAATACACTGATACAGTAAAGTATTTATTATGGATGTTGGTAGAGCTGCTTTTTTTTTTTTGAAAATTTGAGCTTATTTTGCCTTGTTACATGTTCAACATAAAAATGGAAACTATTTAAAAGTAATAAAGTTAACAAAGTTGCTTATTTAAATAATTGCGAGTTACATGCATTAATATTTTATTAACTTTTGTGTCCTCACGAACATATGTTGATACAAAATGAATGGAAGAAGCATCCAAGTAATCCTAATTTTTTCTGCCAACAATTCATACCAAAGATTCAACAATTTAAGGATATTGCAATAGGTAATTTAGGATATGACGATGATGATATATTCTTATACTTGTTTATTCTATGAAACATTCCTTATTTTCTATGAAATAGTGTATATATTCTTGTACTTGTAAATATTCTCTTACTGTTATGTCTATTATATAAAAAAGAGTTTGAATAAAAAATGCTTCACCCTTGTTTGTAAGTGAGTATGTGAATTATTGTTTAAGGAAAAATCTTACAGTGTTTACATTTTCAGTTTACTAGTTTCAAATATTCATTTTCTATGTATATAAAATTATATGTGCTCTTTATCTCGAATGAAATAAAATAGTAATATCATCAGAATCAAGGTTTTCAATTTCAGCACCATCATTGTCCACACTTTTCATATCCTATTCACTTTTAAGTACAATCATCAAAATTTTATTTTTATTTCTTGTCCCAATTAATCTTGATTCCTTTCAACACAACACAATAGGTTGCATGTTAAATTTCAAACATTTTCTTTGCATTGTTTTGTATATATTATTTTCTCAGTGCATCATTATGTAACAATAATTTCACTTCTGAGATATATAGTAAAAATAAATGAAAGCACATGTTTGATTTTTCCAGGGAAATGTATATGGTGAATACCCTATATCTTTCAGATAAGTGTGCAAGCAAAATATGACATAACTAATTGAATCTTATTTTCTACTGTACAATTGTTTTTTTATGTGCTTTTTACTTTTTGCATGTGGATTACCCTCAGAAAGAGACTACTTATCTTTTCTTAAATGAAGCCTTTACATTTCCTATCTATGAAAGGAATTTACTACTTGACAACATGTTCGTGAACTTCATACAAATTAATATTGGTGTAAAAGGCCATCCCCACTAATGTTGTTTGGTCTAGAATTATAATGGAAAATAAAAAAGATTGCTAGGAGAATAAAACAGGTTTTCAATTGTCCAAGTACAACATAATATTACTGAAGCATTTCAAAGTTTAGGCCATAAGAATCATCCTTTTTTAAACATGGATTGTAAATAATTCTGAAAATTTAGAAGTCTTGGTCATTAACATTATTATCTGCTACAATGTCATCCAGTGTATCATTGTCAATGTTCATATTTTCTTTCAAGTATTTAATATTATCATCATCCTCATCTTGACCTGCATCATCTTCATCATCATTGAAATTTGAATGTAGACCATCTATATTGTTACCAGATGTATTTGGATCATCATTTTCTATACCATCCATGTTGTTGTCTTCCATAACATCATCTAACTTTGGATTGTTGTCTTCTTGTGCCTGAACATAACCATCTTCAACATCATCATGGATTTCAATTTATTCGATGTTCTCTAATCCCTCTCTCTCATTTTGTTGGCCATCATTTTTTTGCTCAGTATCCACTAATGCATCGTCAAATACATGCCTTAATCTTGGATCATAATGTATGAGAAATATCCATTTCGGGTCCAAGATATCTTCATAGAAGAATACCTACATGAACGACATACATATATTAGACATTATATAATTTGTATGAACATATATACATCAATTGAATAATGGAACATTATTTTATAGACTACCCTTTTTATACAATAATTGATATAAAACACAATTTTGACAACATAGTTTATAAAACATCAGTCCCACTCATTTATTATTCTTTGGTTTTCTTCCCTTAAGAACATCCTTAGGGAGACCTTGTTCTTCCCTCTTCTTTCGTGTAGGAGTGCATTTTAAGAAGGGGTAATCAATCAATAACTCATCCCCAATGATAAGGTCCATAATAGCCTCAAACATTATCAATCTACCAACCTCTCTTTCCATATCTCCATCTTTATCATTTATAACCTCAACATATTGACAATTTGGTCTTATAGTAGGGTTCCTTCCCTTACTACTATTTATAAATCCTGAAATATTTTTGTGTGTGTAGGCACATCCATCTATATACATAAGATGAACTCTACTCATTTCTTTTCCACTTTCCAATTTGAGATCATGTGTATACATATTCAAATTTAGAGCCTATGCTGACATGCTAGGCTTATATTCTGCTAGCATTCTCCATTCACCACTGTAATATGATGGACCATAATATGACATTAATCTCCTAGTGGTTTGTTCTGAATTGTTTCTATGTTTGGATCCCACATGTACATTTTGGACAATAAAGAGGCCTAGATTCACTCCATGAATATTGGAGGGTCATATCATGTAGCTGTATCCCAAAAATTTAAACACCTCATACAATCTAGGTAGTTGTTGATCACTAGGCCAAGCGCAATATAGTCGACGATCAAATGTCTCTTTGTACATTGATCTCAAACTGAGGGGAAAGTCATCATCTCCATCAAATTCATTCTCATAGGGTATGTAGTCCACCTTCCCCTTGTCTTTAAGCAAATTATGCATCTTCACACTGGTTCTTGTTCTATTACTTGTTTTCGTCAATTCCTCATCTTTTGAGCTGGTATATTGGCACATATTTTTGTTAGATGTATCATCTGATAAATGACCATTACCCTCTAGGTTGGAAGTCGGTGATACAAGAAACTTTAAACCAAGAACTTTATCCTACAAGTCTCCATTAAGAAAAAAATAGTTATTTAAATAATATAAAACAATGTTTAAACGAAGTATACATGTTATTTTTATCAAATTGGAAAATTCCTCACCATAATTACTATTGGATCTAAATCGATTGTAGAAGGCATACTACCGAATGGAATCTCTTCATATATGTAATGTCTTTGTATAATCGCTCATTTGAATGGTTTCTTTCCATGACATACAAAAAATCCACAAACAACAATTTTCTCAAAGTATTCATCCCATGTACTATAGTCCTAACCTATCGCTTCTTCAGTGCAATCATTTGTTGTGTCTGTAGTATCCATTGTCATATCCTCTTCCACCCACTATTGTCTACGTGATTTAACAATTTTAGGTCCACATCCACATATATATCTTGTTCTTTTGCTAGTTGAACACTTAGGCTCTGCATTTGCTCCAATCTCCATCTAAAAGAATCAACATGTATTAATTTATGTCAAGATTGGATAATACATTATAAATTTCAATAATACTGTTAAAAAGATGGAGGTATCAGATCATTTTTCCTAAGTTAAGTCAAAATTTGAGTACCTGATGTCCTGCTTCATCCATTGTGTCCTCATTTGATTTGACACGATCTATTTCCATGGGCTCACCTCACCCCTATAATACACAACATAGTAAATAATGTTTAGTACACCAATTATTAGCTATCCAACACAAAACCTCACTTTAGTCATATATTTGACATATTGATATCATGTTTTGGCTATCCTAATTTTCAAACTTTTCCCTTGATCATAGAATCACATTTAATCACCATTCCTGTGCATTTTCAACCAATACGTTTGACCTTAGAGGCCTCATGAACAGAAAAATGACTTTATCTCCTCTATGTTGTAGCATTTGTGAATTCATAAACACCTCCCTCCTTTGGTTGAGGTTGATTTCTCTTCTTACCTCTATTGTATCTATAGATTTAGTTGTCTCATCTATTTCCACCCACTTTCCTCTCAACAATTTAGTATTTCTACGATGTCCACATCCTCTCTCCATGGCCTCCTCTGTGAATAAAAATGCCACCATAGAAGCTTTCACCACACTACGACCGAGAAGGAAAAAGAAACTTGTGGGACCGTTGTAAAAACTGCTCTACCACACCGAGCTGATGAAGGAGCCGCAAGACAACGATGGTCACCGCACTACTGCACACCAATGGTAGAAGACTTGCGGGACTGCGGGAGTCACCACAACACTTTCAGGAACAGAAGGAAGACTCATGTGTTGCCATATAAGCTTTCACCGCACTACCACAGAGAAGGATGAAGCACCTTGTGGGACCGCGGTAAAAACAAATCTACCGCATCGAGCTGATGAAGGAGCCACAGGACAACGGTGGTCACAAAAACAAGGCAAGAGTTGGAATTATTTCCAACACTCTAGATCTTGTGATACACAACAATGAAAATAGTCACTATAAAACAATGATAGGTGCTAAATTAGGCACACTTGACGCCACCTTATATGTCCCAAATAGATTGCATTAATGACCAAAAGTCAATGCTAAAGTTGGCGTTAACTAATGCCAACTAACATGTCAACTAATGAATCAAAATCAAAAATTTAAAACTTTCCCGCGTGAAGGAAGAAATCATATGACAAGAAAGGGAAAAATGTCACGTGAAGGAAGAGAGCAGGGCGCTACCAAGAACTGATGAGAAATTCGATTTAGTTTGCGACACCATAGTAAGGTTACAATTTTTTTTTCTTGGTTGAATTCATGATTGTTTACTGCTCTTTGTATTGCATTTGAATTCATGATTGTTTACTGGTTCGTGGCCTAACCAGTCTAGGTAACCTCTAAATTGTCCCATCATTATAAATTGTACAACCTTTGAGAAACCAACAAAAAAATTACCCTACCCATTGGAGCTTTGGCTCAAAATATTATAGCACAAAGCGAGGATGCCTCTGTATTCTTTCCCTAACCTAGGTATCAAGGAAATAGTGAACTGCTTGGAAAATCTAGGAGTTGGGTCAGTCATTATTGAGCAACTATGAAAAATAAATGTAGAAACTGCTTGGTTTTTCCCAATTGTGCCATAGTCACCGATGCCATGACAAATTCATGCAAGATTGCATTATGAAAGAGTTTTCATGATAAGGTTATCAACACTAATCAAACCGAGCGAACATATTTTCCCTAGGTTATCAACACTAAGCAAACGCAACAAACATATTTTCCCACAAAAAAAAACATTCATACCACAAATTGGACAAAAACTTTCATACCTGACAGTGTGTACTTCGTTTGCCTCCATAGACTAGACAAAAATAATTTGCCCTAGGTCACCTCAAAATGTCAAGCAATGGATGGAAGCAAGCATTGTCAGCAAACTCTGGCCATAATGAGGTAATTCATTGTCAATTTATAGATTTGTAAATGTTTCCATTGTTTCTTTAAATTTTACTTTTTAGTTTTTTATTTCTAAATTTAAAAGAAGAAATATAATTTAATATATATATATATATATATATAGGGACATGAGATTGGAAAATATAAAGAGAAAATGGCTTCCATATTGGGGGTAGAGGCAGTGAACAAATTGGTTAATGTGGACTGGACAACACTTGCCAGATACATAGAAAAACAATCTGGTAACGCCCCTCAAACATTGCAAACAAATCAATTGTGTCAAAGGGAATCAATTGATTCCCCAACCAGTCCTGGATCGAGCAAAAGATCCAGGAGGAAATAAGTGACAGTAAACTCTAAGAATGCGGAACATGGAGCATATACTTCCACTCCTGGGACACAAACTTCTTCCACCATGCCATGTTTTCAATCTTGCATTGGTAGCTACAATACAAAGATAGAATATGAGGTGGTTTCAAGGGAATTCCGAATGATAGGTGCTGGGAAAATGTTTGTGAATAGGTTTAGGAATCATTCCTTCAATGGTTCAAAGACCATCTACATTTTCCATTCTCAAAGATACCCATGCACCTGAAAAAAGTAGTTATCCATGACACGAAGAATGAATTTGACACAGGTTGGTCTGTAAAGAAGATAAAGCTACGGATGTCTAAAAACTGCAAGAGATTTCGGTGCAACCAAACAAAGAAAAAAAAAATCCTTCCTGAGCTAAGGCGGAAAAAAGGCCAATTGATGTAAGTGTGAAAGTATGGAAAGAGCTTGTAAAATAATTTGAGAAGTCCAATGCACGGAGGAAGTTCGATGAGGATAGTACGTAGGTATTTGAATTTTCTCATAAGATTATATAAAATTTATTAATCGATATTTAAATTTTATTTGTGCATAGTTAAATTGAATTAGTATATGTTTAAAGACAAGGCCTCTAAGGCTAAGCTTGAGAAACTTTGTGCCATGCATCGAAGTGGCCAAAAAGGTTTACAAGCCTTGATATGTACATTTGTAAGTATATTTAATATGTTAAATGATTTTTTTTTCCTTGGAAAAAGTAAATGATTGCATATTAATTAGTTTAACTAGTCCATGTGCCATGTTTTGACAAGAGGAGAAATATGGCCGCCATCCAAAGCAATTTGAAAAGAATATGTTAACGATTTTGTAATCTAGATGGAGAACGAGGTATCAATAGTTGAGTTTCAATAACTTAGTTGGATATTGTTGTGTTAATATGTCAATTTGCATCTCTTGTGTTGAGTTGTTTATTGATGCATAGGATGAGTAAATAGAGCTCAAATCTTATGATTACAAGATGACCATTTATGTGCATGAATAAATAGTAGAAGGATGCAGTTGAAATCAATTCATTTGAATTTATTCCTCTTGGCAAGCATTCCTCTTGAATCTCTAATATCAGGTGTCTAAGACTTCTCTGTAGATTTTACCTTTCATTGTCGCCTTTCCTCTTCACTATTAGACTCATCCCATTTTTCCTTATCTGCATTTCTGGCTTCAACTTCTAATTCATCCCATGTTTTACCTTCCTCCTCCTCTTCTTCTTCTTCTTCTTCTTCATCCTCCTCTGACTCCACACAAGATTCAACTTGAGAACCTTCCTCATCTGATTTTGATTCCTCTTCTACATCAGAGGGTTCATATCCTTGATTTGACTCTTTTGAATTATCAAAATCAGAATCACTAGATTCCATATTAAAAAATTCCCAACCAGCATCTTCAATAAATTTATCTGGATCATCAGTAATAGTCTTCAAAATTGGCTGCCAGTTCAAGTTCATTATGCTTTCATAATAATTTATATCCATGGAGTTCAACCACTCCTTGATGCCATCAAGCGAATATTGAGGAATGGTGTACATGCGAAGTACATTCCATTTGAAGTCTTCAAAAACAATAGCCATATCAAATGCCTTTTTCCCAAGTCCTACTCTCTCAAGGTTAATAATCTCAATCTCACTAATAGTGATTACTAAGAAAGGTAATTCCACCAACTCTACCAAACAATTTACCATAGGAACAATAAAAGTAGAGGCTTTGAAAGGAAATCCATCAAAACCAAGCTCTCTAAATGGTATATCAAACTCTAGTTCAAAATATTTTAGATGAGGCTACTCCCATAACTCTCTTACTCACTTGACAAATCCTTGAAACTCTATATTGATTTTATTTTTCTTATCCTGCTATTGCTATTCTTCCTCAATTTCATCAGTATCATACATTGACCTTCTTGCCCCTCCTAAAGTTTGGACCACATCCATTACCTCCACATAAAACTAAACATCCTTGGTCTTCTTGGTTCCCATGCCATGATATGGTTATGCAAATGAAAATGAAGCAAAGTAATCATCTCCTTCTCCACTGGCTAGAAGAATGCATGCTTATTATTTTGATACATGATATCAGCTCTCTCTTCTGCTCTCATGGTTGAATACTGAAATCTAGTATGGTGGGCCTCCATAGTTCTAGTCATCTTTTTTCCTCTTCCACCAAATGCTGGCCTGATCCACACGTCTGCCAGCCTAATTGAATTTGTTTTTGAAAGCTGAAGTTTCTCCCGAGTCACTAGTGTAGCTCTCTCTACCTTTTCAGACTCTTTAATTTCTACAAATCGTCTCTGGGATTTAATCATTTGTACCACATGGTTGATGTGCTTTGAATCCTTGCATCTAAATGAAATTTCCTTAACATAAATATTGCTAGGGAATTTCAATGTTGACATTGTAGTTGGAATTAAAGTTGGTACCTGCAACATTGAAAATTATCCTTATATAAGAATTCCCTCCATCTTGTTAACTGGATTGTAATACTCTTGATGGTGGCTACATGGAATCTGATTTTGATTCCTCTTCTACATTAGATGGTCTGTATCCTTGAGTTGACTCTTCTGAATTATCAGAAACAGAATCACTAGCTTCCATATTCAAAAATTCCCAACCAACATCTTCAATAAATTTATCTGGATCATCATTAATAGTCTTCAAAATTGGTCACTAGTTCAAGTTCATTCTGCTTTCATAATACTTTATATCCATGGAGTTCAACCACTCCTTGATACCATCAAGCAAATATTGAGGAATGGCGTACATGCAGAGTACATCCCTCTTGAAGTCTTTGAAAATAATAGCCATATCAAATGCCTTTTGCCCAAGTCCTACTCTCTCAAGGTTAACAATCTCAATTTCACTAATAGCGATTACTAAGAAAGGTAATTCCGCCAACTCTACCAAACAGTTTACCATAGGAACAATAAAAGCAAAGGCTTTGAAAGGAAATACATGAAAACCAAGCTCTCTAAATGGTATATCAAACTCTAGTTCAAAATATTTTAGATGAGACTGCTCCCATAGCTCTCTTACTCACTTGAAAAATCCTTGAAACTCTGTATCAATTTTATTTTTCTTGTCCTTCTCTTGTTGTTCTTCCTCAATTTCATCAAGATCATACATTGACCTTCTTGCATCTCCTAAAGTTTGGACCACATCCATTGCCTCCACATAAAAATGGACATCCTTGGTCTTCTTGGTTCCCACACCATGATATGGTTATGCAAATGAAAATGAAGCAAAGTAATCATCTCCTTTTTTGCTGGCTAGAAGAATGCATGCTTAATGTTTTGATACATGATATCAACTCTCTCTTCTGCTCTCATGGTTGAATACCGAAATCTAGTATGATGGGCCTCCAGAGTTCCAGTCATCTTTCTTCCTTTTCCACCAAATGTTGGCCTGGTCCACATGTATGCCAACCTAACTGAATTTTTTTTTGAAAGTTGAATTTTCTCCCGAGTCACTAGTGTAGCTCTCTCTGCCTTTTCAGACTCTTTCATTGCTACAAATCATCTCTGGGATTTATCATTTGTACCAAATGGTTGATGTTCTTTTAATCCTTGCATCTAAAGGAAATTTCCTTAACATAAATACTGCTAGGGAATTTCAATGTTGCACTTGTAGTTGGAATTAAAGTCAGTACCTGCAACATTGAAAATTATCCTTATATAAGAATTCCCTCCATCTTATTAATTGGCTTGTAACACTCTTGATGGTGGCTACATGAAATCTAATTCTGATTCCTCTTCTACATTATAGGGTTCGTATCCTTGAGATGACTCTTCTGAATTATCAGAATCAGAATCACTAGCTTCCATATTCAAAAATTCCCAACCAACATCTTCAATAAATTTATCTGGATCATCAGTAATAGTCTTCAAAATTGGCCACTAGTTCAAGTTCATTTTTCTTTCCATGGAGTTCAACCATTCCTTGATGCTATCAAGCAAAGATTGAGGAATGGCATACATGTGAAGTACATCCCGCTTGAATTCTTTGAAAATAATAGCCATATCAAATGCCTTTTGCCCAAGTCCCACTCTCTCAAGGTTAACAATCTCAATCTCACTAATAGCGATTACTAAGAAAGGTAATTCCACCAACTCTACCAAACATTTTACCGTAGGAACAATAAAAGTAGAGGCTTTGAAAGGAAATCCATCAAAACCAAGCTCTCTAAATGGTATATCAAAATCTAGTTCAAAATATTTTAGATGAGGTTGCTCCCATAGCTCTCTTACTCGCTTGAAAAATCCTTGAAACTCTGCATTGATTTTATTTTTCCTATCCCTCTCTTGTTGTTCTTCCTCAATTTCATCAGGATCATACATTGACGTTCTTGCCCCTCCTAAAGTTTGGACCACATCCATTACCTCCACACAAAACTGGACATCCTTGGTCTTCTTGGTTCCCACACCATGATATGGTTATGCAAATGAAAATGAAGCAAAGTAATCATCTCCTTCTCCGCTGGCTGGAAGAATGCATGCTTAATGTTCTGATACATGATATTAGCTCTCTATTTTTCTCTCATGGTTGAATACCAAAATCCAGTATGGTGGGCCTCCAGAGTTCCAGTCATCTTTCTTCCTCTTCGACCAAATGTTGGCCTGATCCACACGTATGCTAGCCTAATTGACTTTATTTTTGAAAGCTAAAGTTTCTCCTGAGTCACCAATGTAGCTCTCTCTACCTTTTCAGACTCTTTCATTGCTATAGATCATCTATGGGATTTAATCATTTGTACCACATGGTTGATGTGCTTTGAATCCTTGCATCTAAAGGAAATTTCCTTAACATAAATACTGCTGGGGAATTTCAATGTTGCCATTGTAGTTGGCATTAAAGTCGGTACCTGCAACATTGAAAATTATCCTTATATAAGAATTCCCTCCATCTTGTTAATTGGTTTGTAACACTCTTGATGGTGGCTACATGAAATCTGATTTTGATTCCTCTTCTACTACAGAGGGTTCATATCCTTGATCTGAATCTTCTAAATTATTAGAATCAAAATCACTAGCTTCCATATTCAAAAATTCCCAACCAACATCTTCGATAAATTTATCTGGATCATCAGTAATAGTCTTCAAAATTGGCTGCCTATTAAAGTTCATTATGCTTTCATAATACTTTATATCCATGGAGTTCAACGATTCCTTGATGCTATCAAGGGAAGATTGAGGAATGACATCAATGCGGAGTACATCCCGCTTGAAGTCTTTGAAAATAATAGCCATATCAAATGCCTTTTTCCCAAGTCATACTCTCTCAAGGTTAACAATCTCAATCTCACTAATAGTGATTACTAAGAAAAGTAATTCCACCAACTGTACCAAACAGTTTACCATAGGAACAATAAAAGCAGAGGCTTTGAAAGGAACTCCATGAAAAAAAAGCTCTCTAAATGGTACATCAAACTCTAGTTCAAAATATTTTAGACGAGGCTACTCCCATAGCTCTTTTACTCGCTTGAAAAATCCTTGAAACTTTGTATTGATTTTATTTTTCCTATCCCTCTCTTGTTGTTCTTCCTCAATTTCATCAGGATCATACATTGACCTTCTTGCCCCTCCTAAAGTTTGGACCACATCCATTACCTCCACATAAAACTAGACATCCTTGGTCTTCTTGGTTCCCACGTTGTGATATGGTTATGCAAATGAAAAAGAAGCAAAGTAATCATCTCCTTCTCTGCTGGCCGAAAGAATCATGCTTAATATTTTGATACATGATATTAGTTCTCTCTTCTACTCTCATGGTTGAATACCGAAATCCATTATGGTGGGCTTCTAGAGTTCTAGTCATATTTTATCCTCTTCCACCAAATGTTGGACTGATCCACACATCTGCCAGCCTAATTGAATTTTTTTTTGAAAGTTGAAGTTTCTTCTGAGTCACCAATGTAGCTCTCTTTGCCTTTTCAGACTCTTTCATTGCTACAGATCATCTCTGGGATTTAATCATTTGTACCACATGGTTGATGTGTTTTGAATCCTCGCATCTAAATGAAATTTCCTTTACATAAATATTGCTAGGGAATTTCAATGTTGCCATTGTAGTTGGCATTAAAGCCAGTACTTGCAACATTGAAAATTATCCTTAGATAAGAATTCTCTCCATCTTGTTGGCTTGTAACACTCTTGATGGTGGCTACATGAAATCTGATTTTTATTCCTCTTCTACATTAGAGGGTTCATATCCTTGATCTAAATCTTCTGAATTATTAGAATCAAAATCACTAGCTTCCATATTCAAAAATTCCCAACCACCATCTTCAATAAATTTATCTGGATCATCAGTAATACTATTCAAAATTGGCCGTCAGTTCAAGCTCATTCTGCTTTCATAATACTTTATATCCATGGATTTCAACCATTCCTTGATGCCATCAAGTGAAGATTGAGGAATGGCGTACATGTGGAGTACATCTCACTTGAAGTCTTTGAAAATAATAGCCATATCAAATTCATTTTTCCTAAGACCTACTCTCTCAAGCTTAACAATCTCAATCTCACTAATAGCGATTACTAAGAAAGGTAATTCCACCAACTCTACCAAATAGTTTACCATAAGAACATTAAAAGAAGAGGCTTTGAAAGGAACTCCATGAAAACCAAGCTCTCTAAATGGTATATCAAACTCTAGTTCAAAATATTTTAGATGAGGCTGCTCCCATAACTCTCTTACTCGCTTGACAAATCCTTGAAACTCTGTATTGATTTTATTTTTCCTATTCCTCTCTTGTTGTTCTTCCTCAATTTTATCAAGATCATACATTGACATTCTTGCCCCTCCTAAATTTTGGAACACATGTCTATTACCTCCATATAAAACTGGACATCCTTGATCTTCCTAGCTCCCACACCGTGATATGGTTATGCAAATGAAAATGAAGTAAAGTAATCATCTCCTTCTCTGGTGGTTGGAAGAATGCATGCTTAATATTTTGATACATGATATTAGCTCTCTCTTCTACTCTCATGGTTGAATACTGAAATCCATTATGGTGGGCCTCCAGAGTTTCAGTCATATTTTTTCCTCTTCCACCAAATGTTGGCCTGATCCACAAGTCTGCTAGCCTAATTGGCTTTGTTTTTGAAAGTTGAAGTTTCTCTTGACCCAGCAATATTAGTTGTAATTTTTTTGAAAATTTATTATGGTATGTGCACTTTGATATGATGTAATATGATTATGGTTTCGTCTCATATGTTGTAATATTAGATATATAACGGAAAAATAAATTATTGCATGAAATAAATAATAAATTTTCATTCTAAATGTTATTTTTGCAGAACATGGGTCTTCTAGAAGATCAAGATGATCCTCAACATGATATAGATCTACAAAATATTGGTTCTTCTGGTATAGATCACATGGAAGAGGATTATGATGACATAGATACAGAAGACACCGAGGCCGATGGCAATGATGACGATGACGATGATGGTGATGATGATGATGACGACGACGACGACAACGACAATAATGATGATGACGACGACGACGATGATGATGATGACGACGGTGATGACGACGATGATGACGATGACGATGACAATGATGATGATGATGATGATGATGATGATGATGATGATGATGATGATGATGATGATGATGATGATGATGATGATGATGGTGATGGTGATGATGATGATGATGATTATGATGATCACAATGGTGATGATGATGATGAGGTAGTTGGTGGTAGTAACCAGTGACATTCATGATCATATAGACTGCATCATGGATCATTGCTGATATATCATTATGATGACTCTTTTCATGGTTACTATCATATGTATCATTTTAGCGACCTACAACACTATATTATTGAGTTGTATCATATTGACATGTATCATTTTCACTATATCATTTGGACATGCATCATCTTGAATTGTATCAGTTTGAGTTACATAATTTATTAATTTTATTTATATTATTTGTACATGTATCATTTTCACTTATGTCGACTACTGGACATGTATCAGTTTGACATGTTTTTGATGTACTGGCATATTTGACTTTCACTTGTTTTAGTTATATATGATGATGATCTTATCAATATTGATTTTTCAATTTATATATATTAAAAGTGGTCGATGATTTTTAGATGGATAGTTATTACATATGATGATTTTAATTTATTTAATCATATGAGTTAAATAATTAAATTACTTACTCTATAATCATATGAATTATTTAAGAGGCACGATATATTTAACTAATTAAATTGAAATAAAACATATTAAATTAATAAATAGAAGCAAAACAAGAAGGATTTTTAGAAGCAAAAAAGGAAGCAACAATGGAAGTGAAACTAGAAGCAAACCAAAAGAAATCTTGGAAGAAAATTGGAAGCAAAATCGAAAGAAAACCTAGAAGCAAAACAGGAAGCAAACTTGGAAGAAAACTTGGAAGCAAACTTGGAAGAAAAATTGGAAGCAAAACCAGAAGCAAAATCAGAAGCAAACTTGGAAGCAAACCTGGAAGCAAAACTGGAAGCAAACTTGGAAGAAAACTTGGAAGCAAACTTGGAAACAGAACTGGAAGCAAAACTAGAAGAAAAATTGGAAGCAAAATCGAAAGCAAAATCGGAAGCAAACCTAGAAGAAATATCTGAAGCAAAAATGGAAGCAAACTTGGAAGCAAAATCGGAAGCAAACATGGAAGCAAAATCGGAAGCAAAACTGGAAGCAAAACCAGAAGCAAAACTAGAAGCGAAATTGGAAGCAAAACTGGAAGCAAAATCAGAAGCAAAAGTGGAAACAAAAGTGGAGAAAAACTGGAAGCAAAATTGGAAGCAAACCTGGAAGAAAAATCGGAAGCAAAATCAGAAGCAAAACTAGAAGAAAAAATGGGAGTATACATAGAAGAAAAACTAGAAGCCAAATTGGGTGCTAATTTAGGTGCTATTTCTATCATTATTTTTGGCACTATTTTAGGTGCTATTTTCGGGCTATTTCCCAGTGCTATTTTAGGCGCTAACAGGGGCTAAGTCAGTGCTAAGATGACCATGCCTGTTTGCGCCGAGTTTAGCGCCAGCCAAATCGCCCAATTCGTGAACTGAAATACTCTGAAATCCGATGCTATTTTAGGCGCTATTTTCCTGTTATGTTGTAGTGAATTATACTGAATTATGCAAGAATTCCTAAAATTACAACACTACAAACTGACATCAAATCTAGGAGAATAAAATCCCACCAGAAATTTGATTTAAATTTGAGTTTTGGTCACACGGGTTTCATTCACCCAAGGTGGTGAATGAGTACCATCACACATAATGTATGGGACCAAAACATGAAAAGTGATTAGAAATGTGTGAAACCTGCATCAAAGCCAAAAAGACCTAGGTGGGACTCATTCTCCCAAGGTGGTGAATGAGTCCCAAACACTTAATCTGGGCCACATAAGCCAGGAGCACCTGAATTATGATTGGTCAATGATTGGTGTCAGGATTATCCTTGAAAAGATGTAATAAATGAGGCTTGTGGATGCAAAATAGGGCCAATTAAAGCATGAGAAAGCCCAATTATTAATGACAAGCCTAGAGGAATGTGAAAGTGTGTTACAACACTTTACAACATTCCAAATAAGAAAAAATTGAGGTAAATTATGATTAAAAGTATGTTTATTATGCTTAGTTAACTGATAAAACCCTAGAAAAGTGTGAAAGTGTGTTACAACACTTTACAACACCTTTGCAAGGTACCGTTTAAATCCATTAGTTCACAAGGGCCCAAGACCTAATGTGAATGTGTTATCCACATTACAAAACTACATCAAGGCAACATTAAGCCAAAATCCACAAGGAGGATCCAAACGAGTATAAAAATGTCAAAGGACCCATTTTTTGACAATACAATAATGTACTTTTATTGACTTATAACATTATATGCCTATATGAATTTTTGGTTAATACAAATTTGTTTTACTAATGTTGGGTATGGGTAAAAGTACAAAGTTGTGTCACACTTTCAACCGACAAAATAGTTTTGAGTTAAACAGTTTCACCCTAAACATTTATGAAACCATGTGGCCTATATGTGGCACCTACAGTTTCAAGTAAAACTTTCTCCGAACATTATATTATAAAAAATTCATTAAAAATTCTAAATGCAACTAAATTTATGTGTATGTTTTTGATCGAGTGGGTTTCGGTTGAAAGTGTTTCGAGCAAAACCATTTCAACCGAAATTACCTATGTGGCTATCTATATGACAACTTAAGCCCTCTTTTGGGGAAAATTAAAAAAAAATCAACTTCAAATCTAAATTTCTCCAACTACGGGCAACTTCATGAAAATCTAAAAATACTCTTTTGTAAAGATGAGAGTCTATAATTCAATTATTTTAAAATATTTTGATTTGTTTTATTATGATTTAAATTATTTTTATTGTAAGTAGGTTTTTATCATTAAATATGAGGTTGATTAGAAATTAAAAAAATATTTAAACATATTTAATTTTTTTGAAAAAATATGGTGCACTAGAGGAAAAAATACTCTTCAAAAGGGCATAATTTTTTAAATAATAAAAAATAGATATAAGTTGACATCCTGTGAAAACTATGACGTTCTCGTGAAGTTTCATTTTAAAATGTTATTACCAAAAAAAAATTCATCGATTTTTTTCCCATGCACTAGATATTGAAGTTACCTATTTGGGGAAAAATTAAGGAAAAAAATTGTTTGCTCCTTTTTTGTGATGTCCCATTGACCTCAATTTTTTTGAAATTTTCAGCAATTCAAATTCTGCTCTTAAACTTATAAAGAATATATATCAAACATTTTTTTAAGTTACAAGTATAAATTTCATCAAGAGTTCTATATTTTATTAGTTTACATCATTTTGAAATTCAAAACATAAAGGCCACTTTTATGTAGTTGAAGTTGAATTATTTAATTTGTGTTGGTTATTTTCTTTAAAAGTGTGACACAAGTTTGTGCTTTTACCCTATTTTCTATATTTTTTATAAATAATTTATTACACAAGTAAAATGGAAATATTTTGATTTGAGTAATTAAATAACTTCCGAATTATTTTAGTCTTTCATCTTGTCCATTGAGTTAGATCCAAGTCTAGGTATTGGTTGGTCACTTGGTCTTGGTCATGTGGAGGTTTGCTTGGATGACATGGTTCAGATGAATTATTTGTCTTAATATATACTATGAAATAAATTTGGTTGATTGATTTACTTGTCTCTATTTCGAGATGGGTATGACTAGATGAGAATGAGATTGATTCTTGGTGTATCTTGATAAAGATTTTGTGTGATCATCTTGTCAAGAGCATTGATCTCCTTCATGATGACCTTAGAATATTAGGTTTTTTATAGTATCATCTTTCTGATTGAATTGTTGTGTTATTTTAACTCTTAGTGTGGATCCTAAGGAAGCATAAATGCTATTTCATCTTATTCTTTCTTTAGATAGATATTCCATATTGTTTGGTATACCATGGCCTATATGATTTATTGTTGTTCCTTCCTTGGACGAATGAGTGAATATTATGAGGGACCACACTCCTACATTTCAAATGAATAAGTCACATATTTTAATTTGGTTCTTAGTAGTGGGTGTTTCCATCTACCCAAAAAGCTACCATATCATAGCATTTAAATGTTTATGTTGTGTAAATAACCTTACATTTATAGCTAATATGATAATGTATCTTTAAGATTAAATTCTCATTTTTTATTTTAAATATTTTATGTGAATATATTTTCTTTGAAATCATGTGAGTTTTATGGCCCCTTATGACCTAGTTCATGTTAATCTAATGGGCCCTATTATATTTCATCAATTGAGCTAAAGTGGTCCCTCTATGAAAAATCATGCCCATGTTTTATTAGTGCAGTTCATGTACCTTGCTTAAGATTCAATGTTGTATTTATGGTGGACTAAATGTTATTCATATGAATCTATTAAGTCTTTATTTATCTTGTGGAAGATAGGCATGCGTTATTTCATTCCATACCTTCATCTATTTGAAAGTTGGCTAGACTTATATCCTACGACTAGTAGTTTATGTGAATACTTTATAGTGATGTACTAATCAAGGGAACCAATAAATAGTAAGGGTTACTAGTTGATTGTGGATTGATTGCCTCTAAGGGTGTCATACATTTGAAAACATTATCATTGTTAGGACAGTATTACTATAAGGAATTTTCATACAACACCTTGTCATTATTGACCTTTACAGGTCATGCTGACTATCCTTATCTATCGTTTATCCATCTTGGAGCATTAGCTATCTTGCAAACCTCTTGAATCACTATCATAAATTTACTATCCTTTCAATGCTTGTTTAATTTAAAAGCATTTCCTTAATGCCTCAGTCATCTGCAAGTCCACTCATTTGATTTCCTTTTTGAAGTCATTTACATACTAGGTCATTATGACTATTTTTAGATGCACTATGGATGACTCTTCTAAAGGTCAAAGAATTCAAGATAAATCACACATATATATCTTCCAATCACACACTGATTGAGGTATATTATCCTCTAGTTTTCCTCTTTGTACTAAAACTACTATCATTTGGTCACCTATAGGTGTGAGGTGTTTAAATGCAATTTGTGTACTATCATCAACATAAATCTCCATGTTGTTGGTCTTTATGCCATCGAATTCTTAGGCTCATAGAATTTGGATAAAAATTTATACTTTTCCCTTGTGACTATGTTTCATACTTAAGCGTCATGTCATATGTTCATAATAGCATGTTGACTATCATTTCATCATTTCTCTTGGCTTTGTCAACACCATTTCCATTTCATATATGCGATTTGTCTTCTTAGGTTTGCATGCTTCTTTCTTCAACACATGTCATGGAATTTCATTTCCTTATTTATATTTATTTTCATGGAACACTATACCTTCCTCATGACCTTTTCATTTCTTGAAGATAACTTCCCTTCAAAAAAAATATTGTGTTTGCATTATCCTATACCTTTTATGTCTCTTGTCATTATGGTTTGAAGGCCACCATCACACATTTGAGAGCATTATTATGTATCTCTTCTAGTACCATGGATTGTCATTTCATAGTCCATCATTTGAATTTTCATGTTAGGACTACCATCATCATGTTGTCTTTATCATAATGATCACTATTTCTCACAAATTTTTTTTATAATGCCTCCTTTAATAGTCTATCTTGGTTATTGTTTCAAAACTTGGACAGTACCTGTTGTCACAATGTATATGTTTAGAACTTGAACAAGTCAAAATAATCTTCAAAATATTTATGATGTTTTGATATCCTCTTAAAATATGGAATTACCTTTAAAGAATATCCCTTGATACTTGGTAAGTTATAGATTTTATTTGTTATGCTAGGGTATTACCTATTGACTATCAAAAGGTACACTATCATCTAAAAAGTTTAAGTGACTAACATTCAATGGCTTATTACTATCATATACACACACATCTTTTATCTGCTATGATAAAAACCTTAAAATCTTATTTTCCAACTATATATACCGAAAATTGGTCTAGGCCTGCGAGTACACATTCGACATAATTTTCTATAGTCAGTGGTCTTGATTAAATAATGTTAATTATTTAATTAACCTTTCTAACACATATTTCCTCTATTAATTAAATACCCCTTTTTAATTAATTCATTAATTCATTATCACCCTTTATTCAACTTGATTAATTAAATAAATCATATTTATTTAATTATGTTGCTAACTAATTAATTCTTCCCCCTTTATCTATCAATTAAATAATTTATTATTTAATTACCCCTTTTATCATGCTTTTCCTTCTTTATTAAATATTTATTATTTAATTATTCATTTAACCCCCTTTATCCATAATTAAATATTTAGTATTTAATTATTCAATTTATCCTTTTCGAATAGAAAAATTAAATAAATTATCTTTATTTATTTAATTAAAGTCTCTCATTTTCGAATGTTGAATTAAATTAGCATTTAATTCATTCATTTATTTATTTATTTATGTCACATTCTTCTATCATTTAGTTATCTAAGTCATTCACTCACCTTCTGACTCCAGATCTATTTTTAGTTCTCCAGTTATCTCTGAATTCAACACCTGTTTATCTCTGCGAGAAGACTCTCTGTCACAACTAGTCGATTAACTAGTTCTAACTCCTGTTTGCATTCGAATGCATTATTCTTCGAGTTCTAAATTTGTCTTTTACATGCAAAGTCTATTTCTTCTATTTTTGAAGATTAAGATCTTGAACTCGTGTTCTAACTCACGTTCTAACTCACGTTCTAACTTAGTCTCTATCTTGCAGTCTTTCTTGAACTCGTGTTCTAACTCACGTTCTATCTGAGACAGAACTCACATCACATGACATTCATCAATCTCATCCGTCGATCTCCCTTTCAATCTGAGCCAATCGTTCAAAAACCCAAAATCTATAAAATGGCCTGTCATTATCATTATTCCTCCTCCCGAAATCATACACTTTTGAGAAGAAACTTATCTTTGATATTTTGCTTACACATTTGACGAAGTTATGCTTGCATTCAAACACATAAATCTGAGGGCAAGAATACTGAAAAGGCAAAATGGAGAAGAGCAATCAAGATAATTCAAAGGAGTGAACGCATATTCGGTGAGAGCTTTCCATTAATTTGTTTAGTTATTATGTTTACTTATTCGTTCTTTGTTGTTTGATTTTAGATTATTATTTAGATTAGGATTGACATTGTTTATTCTAGTTGCAGATTATCTCATTTATCGAAGATCATTTAATCTATGTTACATTTGGTGAACCCGACGTGAACACGCTTCAAAATTCGCACATCTTTTTTGTCTTTCCATTTTTCTGTTTTTCGCTCTTTGCAGGTTTTCATACAACACACCGCATCTGTTCAGAAAAATGACGCATTTGTATCTATGAGCCGCATCTGCTAAAAAAAATGATGCATCTGTCAAATTCGAACTGCATCCACCTGTCAACAAAATCCCGAACCACATCTGCCTGTCAACATCGAACCGCATCTGTGGCTTCAAAAGTCGCATCTGGCTGGTAAATCTTTTCCACTTTTTTTATTGATTTCTGTACATCCACATTTTATTTGATCGATTTTGTGTGATTTTCATTTTTTGCTAATGTTTGTTTCAGTTGTGTTAAGAGGGAATAACGTAGTTTTTGCTAGACGAAGCATAGAAGACAATTCAAAACCAAAGACAATATTTTCTGCAGGACGAAAGCCAAAGACAAGAACAATGAACTACTAATCAATTTGCATACAGGACCTAATGCCTTTGTCTTTATTTAATTAGCAAGCTTTTTTTTTGGTAGATAGATAACCATCATGTGGGTTAAAAAAGAACTTTCTATTTGGTAGATAGATAACTGTCATTTGGATTAAAAAGAATCACTGTCTACTTTATCTAGTGCGTTGCACATATTTGTCACCCTTATGATTCAGTAGATCGGAGTATCCTCTCCCCTTGCATAGTCATGCGATCCTAGGTGTAAGAGAAATGGTTACTAACTGTAGAACTTGGGCCTATCTGGTGGGAAAAAGTACTCACCCCAAGATGACTCAGACCGATAACACGCTAAAGCCAAGCGACTTCCACCCGATATATAAAAATGGATTTATGGAGAAATCCTAGAAATAACGCTCACTATTCCGATGAGATGGACAGAAATGGACTCTCGCCGACGTTGGATAGTGCCCCAAGAACAGAATGCCCTTATTAAACACCTTGTTGTAGATTTACCAAAATCCTACCTACTTGTTGGAACAGCAGGGTCGGCCCTGTGAAGCCGTCTTACATTATTATGGTTTATGTGTGGAAATGAGATGTATGCCATGGGAGTTTCATGGGTACAGTAGCTTGGCTGCCCCGTATAAGTGAGTGCCATGGAGGGGAGCCAGTGGGGTCAAGCTACTAGTCATTCGCCATAAATATGCGTAGCTGGAGAAATCCAAGTAAGAACTCAACAAGTATTGTCCAAAAAGCCTAGGTTGTAAATGTTTTTCGAGTCTTAACAGTTCTATCATCAAAAACTGAAAATACATTGATTGCTATGTTTGTTTTCTGCTGTATTCACCAAGATCTTGATCAATAAACGAAGTCAGTCAAAATAACTTTCGAGAAAATTTCAATTGTCAAAAATTGAGTCACAACTGTCAGTTTTAACGCCGCATCTATCTTAGAGAGTCACATTTGTTAGGGGAAAAGCCGCATGTGTCTGTCAAAAAAAATTCATCATTCATAGTCTGGATTATGAGCCGCAACTATCATATTTTGAGTCGCATGTGTGCATGCAAACTGCATCTGTCAATTTTTGAGCCGCAAGTGTCTATCAGAAAATTTAGGTTTACAGAGTCTAGATTTAGAACCGCATGCATTTTGCTAAACCGCATTTGTCATAGGAAAAACTGCAATTGTCAGAAACACCACATGCACAATTGTAAACCACATCTATCAAAATTTGAACCACAACTGTTAGGTGAATCGCATTTGACTGTCAACAGAAAACATCAAAAACTGTAAACTAAGTCTGAAACATCATTGTCACTATTTGCTTCTGGTTCTTAAAGATCAACCTTGGACAGAAACTGATAAATTTTGCTCAAAAACCTTGCATCATTAGGTGTCATATACGTCTCAGTCATAGTAAACGTCTTAGTCATAGTCATCCTAAGTTGCATGCATATAGATACTTCCTAGGAAATTGCATATCACAGAATAGATAAATTTCCTCATCATTGGAAACGTTCATCTTTTAGTTTGTCACAATCATTGAACCTAGTCACTTTAGTCCCATTTAGTGGATCTTTTCAGCTCAACAGTCTAGTTTGGAAAATTCACCTTGTCAACTGTCCTTGTCCTACAATCAGGTTCCTTGGTCAAATACAAATCATTGCATGCATTTATTCCATAGGTGGTAGGTTATACCCATCTTAGACTCATTTATCATCATAATCTACTCAAGATTTTACATATTGTTTGTCCTATTATACGTCATCTTAGTATACGTCTTTTTAGAAATCATTGTAGCAACATCATTTATTGTCAAAAAAAAATCCAAAAAAATAGACATAGGTCATATCAGTTTTTAGACGTAGTCTGAATTACCCATTTTTGAGCAACTTTTTCAGGGTCGAAACAAGGTCTAAAAAGAAATATAAAGCAATGACAGACCCCAACGAATTCATCAATCCATTTGAAAATCAACCTCAGGAAGTGAAAGACCACACAAATCTTTGCTTGAAAAACACATCACTAGGGATACACATGGACAAATTTATATAGAAGACATAGACGCCGCTATACAAGATCCTGAGTTTGCATCCTTTATGGATGAGTTTTTGGCAAATGATCCTCAATGCTATCTAGCAAAGTTTTAGTAGAAGGTCACGATATTCCTAGTAAAAGGTCACGATATTCCTAGAAAACATCAACCCAAAACTGTGAAGTGATTTAAGGGTACACTATTGTACTTCATTCCTAGACTTGGTACAAAAGGTCATCATCCTTGAAAAGGGCCTTATAGACAAAGGAGAAATAAAAGTACCAAGCAGAAATCCGGCTGTCCAACATCAGAACGCACCAAACGATAGAAGCAAATTTTTGTCTAGAAACAAAAATGTTACAAATGACGACATTGTTGATGCTAAAAACATACATACGGGGCTAGTTATCACACTTAGAGGTTACAAATCCAATCAAGACATGATGAATAGTCCAGATCAAACAACCAATTATGTCCAAAATTCACAACAACAAAGATCACAAAGGAGATTTCCTACATGTGAATTTACACCTTTAGGACAACCAATCGAGACTATTTTCAAAGAGTTGATTAAACATAATCTCATCAAACCTTTGGAACCAAGAGAGTATGATCCTGGATAGTTCAAACCTTCATGGTGGGATGATAACTCTTTTTGTGACTATCATCGAACGAAAGGACACAACCTACAACAATGTCGCCAATTGAAGAATATTATACAAGACTTTGTTGAAAACATAACCATAGAGGTCGGTGGGCAGAAAAATACCAAGAAAAGTGATCATAAGGTCTTCACAGACCTGTTACATGACCACACAAAATGAAAAGCCTCCAGTTCGAGACCCAAGAATAATCCATCAACCAATTATACTAATACCAAGTATGACTATGGTCAAGGAATGATCATAAATCACCTCCGAGCCACAAATGAGAATGTTAATACCATCATCGTTAAGAAGCATCCATAATGTAATGTAAACACACGCAGAACTAAGATTACTATTCCAGGTCCTTCTTCTGAGCCACCTACGCAAACTTCCAAGTTTAAGTACAACCTTCTTGATCAATTGAGTAAAACCCCCGTGCAAATATCTATCTTGGAATTGTTGATTTTATCACCTGAGCATCGAGTCATTCTTGACAAAGCTCTACAGAACACAACTATTCCTACAGACTTAGATGTCAATCGTTTCGAAGAAATGGTGGGATATTTAACCAATTCGCATCATGCTACATTTTCCCAACAATATTACTCCACTGAAAAGTCTAATCATAATGACCCCTTACATCTTGAAGTCCTAGTCCATCAAACCAAAGTCACACGAGTCTTGGTAGATGGAGGAGCAGGTTTGAACTTGTGTAGCCTAAAATTGGTTAAGGCATTAGGATTCTCAGAAGATTGTGTAGACACCTCTAAGAGTATAGTCATCAAGGCTTACGATGATGAGGAAAGATCATCCAAAGGAGTTGTCACACTCCCTATAAGAATTGGCCCAGCAATCATGAACACCAGCTTCCAAGTCTTGGATCTCACCCTTCAATACAACTTGATGTTAGGTAGACCTTGGATACACGCAATGAAAGCTGTACCTTCTACATATCACCAATGTCTTAAGTTCCCGTATAATGACACAAAGATCATGATTGATGGTGATCCAGATCATTTTCAGTATTGTACAGGCCTAAGGGAAATTCCACAATGACAAGTACCAATTAACCAAGAAGCTTCCTCATCCACTTTATCCCTATACATTGACCAATCTCATCTTACTAAGTCCATTTCATTCAAACCACCATCATCCACTCCTATGCTTGAGATCCAAGACAAGCGCTATGGCGAATATCATATAAAGGCATCATACTGTGTCAGTCAAGTGATTCCACCTAGGGCATATGGCTTACCCATGGTAGATAGAAGACAGTCAGTGGTCACATTTCATGTTCCCCCTACAATGACATTGACCAAATGGGGAGAGTTAAGTGAAGAAATTGTGGATCAAGGTGATATTAATTCTTGGTTGTATCAAGAAGACAATGCATACCCCTCCCCGTCTATTCAAATAGCTAAGGACCAATATGGAAAAGGCTTTAAGATAATGCAAAATGAAGGCTATGATGGGCACAGTGGGTTAGGACTACATCAAAATGGAAGGACGGAACCGATCACTGTCTCACCATGAGCGAAATATCTAGGGCTAGGGTTTCAACTGCTTAGAATTGGGTTTCCTGGTACTTCGTCACCATTTCAAGAGGAAGTGAGTGCTTGCGTAGAAATCAAGATATCTCACGAACCACTTCCCCCAGTTTATGAAAAACCTCTAGTTTACGATGAATCCCCTGACTCAAGTGATTGTGAATGGGATTCCTTTTCATCTACCAGTACCATGAACATAGATGCTCTATTTGGAGAATTGGACCTAGAGATAAAACCTGTACCAAAACCATCAAGTCCCCGTCATAGGAAACACTTGTCCAAAGAAGAATGGAAAATAACTATTATTGGAAAACCCTTGATCATGCATCTTGGGCACCTGACAAACCATCTTCTGATGATTCAACCCTTACTATAGTCCCACATCAAGGTATACCTACCCCTAGGAAGAAGAACAAGAAGGAGTTAGTCCAAAACTTCTGTGACCATGTCAACCATTCTATACTCACCTTGTCAGCAACTACCTTTAAAAAATCCGATGATGACATGCCCCTTATATATCTCGAACTAATTGACTGGGATCAATAAGGTACACCTATCATAGATACATTCAAGAATGACAAAGCAATTGCTGAGTTCATGGGACTTAGAGAAGGCATACCAAGAGGGGATCATAAAGCTAGTTTTACCATAGACTTGGATGAAAAAGCATATTTTGGGGAGTCTATTTACACCTCTAGTCACAAATATGAGAATAAAAAGAAAAAAGACGATGAAAATAAAAATGATGAGTCCCTAGGTGAAAATCGCAAGGCGCCTTTGGATGAGGAAAAATTCAAAATAAAGGACGTATCCGAGGGCGAAAACCTCTCAGAGGCACCCAAGGATAGAGGTTTAAATATTCTCCCCGTTGAATGGGAAAAGTCGCCGATGCTAGTAGAAGAGTCTATTGAAGTCAAGATAGGTACATAAGAGAATCCTCAGAAGGTATACTTTGCAGCTTCTTTAACAGAGACAGAAAAACCAGAGTTTAAGGACTTCTTCACAAAGAGACAGATAAACTTTGCATGGTCATATGCTGACATGCTTGGGCTAGATCCAGACCTAATATTGCACCATTTACCACTACAGCCAAGTATTAAGCCAGTCAAACAGAAGTTGAGGAAAATGCATTTGTAAATTGCTCTATTGGTCAAGGCAGAACTTAAGAAACTCTTGGATGTAGGATTCATAAGGATGATAGACTATGCAGATTGGATATCAAATCTAGTACCAGTGACTAAACCAATTGGGGGCATTCGCATTTGCACAGACTTTAGAGACATCAATAAGGCATGTCCTAAGGATGACTTCCCTTTGCCGAACATCAACATGATAGTAGATATTACAATAGGATACAAGATGCTATCCCTCATGGATGGTTTCTCGGGATATAACCAAATCAAAATAGCAGCTGAAGACCAACACAAGACAACTTTCACACATCCATGGGGCACATACTATTGGAATGTTATGCCTTTTGGCCTTAAGAATGCAAGAGCTACCTATCAACGAGAAATGACTATGATTTTCCATGACTTTGTACATACTCTGATGGAAGATTATGTAGATGAAATTATAGCTAAATCAGAGATGAGGGAAGATCATTTGAAGGTTTCAGACAAGATATTCCAGAGGCTAGAGAATTACAACGTTAGGCTAAATCCGAAGAAGTGTGTCTTTGGAGTGAAATCAAGGAAATTGTTAGGGTATATCATTTCCAGAAGAGGCATTGAAGTAGATCCAAAGAAGGTAAGAGCTATCATAGAAATGTCTCCTCCAGTCAGCATTGGTCAACTCAGAACCCTACAGGGAAGATTACAGTCCATCAGGCATTTCATAGTACAACTGGCAGATAAAATACACCCATTTCAACATTTACTCAAGAAAGGAGTACCATTTGTGTGGACACCTAAATGTTAGGAAGCCTTCCAACAAATTAAGGACTATTTGCTCACTCCACCAGTCTTAATGCCACCTACAGAGGGAAAACCATTGATACTATACATTTCAGTGACTCAGTCAGCATTAGGGGCTCTTCTTGCACAAAATGATGATCAAGGTCATGAGAGAGCAGTCTATTACATCATTCATACCATAGTGGGATATGAATTGAATTACAACAACATAGAACGTGCTTGTCTTGCGGCAGTCTTTCCTACCCAAAAAATTTGGCACTATATGCTCAATCGCAAAACAATGTTTGTTGCAAAGATTGATCCCCTCAAATACCTCCTAAGTAAGGCAACATTAATAGGCCGATTGGCTAAATGGGTTATGATACTTAGTGAGTATGACATCCAATATGTAAAGAGGAAGGCTATAAAAGGGCAGGTGATTGCAGATTAGTTAGCCGATGCACCTATGAAGGCAGACCATCCTTTAGTGCCAGATTTTCCTAATGAATTTCTCTTCAATATTGACATTAAAACTGATTGGAAATTATACTTTGATGGGTCACATACAAATTGTGGTTCAGGAGTAGGTATCCTATTTGCTACACCTCAAGGCGATACCATTCCTAAATCATTCAGGATTGCTTTCCCTTATACCAACACCATAGCAGAGTATGAAGCTTTAGTGATAGGATTAAAAATGGCAATTCAATGGAAGATTTAGAGTCTACATGTTTTTGGTGATTCTCAACTAGTAATCCGGTAGGTAAATGATGATTATGAGACTAAGGATGAGAAGCTTACCCCTTACAAGCATATGGATGATAGTTTCAAGTAGTATTTCAATGATATTTATCTTTCAACAAATACCACATATCCAGAATAGAGCTGCAGATGCTATGGCAACCGTGGGTTCCTTGTTGGATATTTCAAGTAATGTGCCTAAGTTTGAGTTTCTGGTTGAACAGTTGTTGGTCCCCGCCTATGATGTCCCCGATACTGTGATGGTGTGTACCATTGTTGTCCTACGTATCCTTGGTATAAGGACATATTCGACTATCTAACTGAACAAACCTTACCTCTAGACTTGTCCAATAACCAATGCCGAACCTTCATCCGAAAGTTAGCTAAGTACACCATCATTAGAGAAACCCTATATAGGTGTACCTTAGATAACGCCCTAATGAGATGTCTCGATGCTGAGGAACCACAAACAACTTTGTGAGCGGTACATGAGGGTATATGTAGATCTCATTCGAGTGGTCCTACTTTAGCCCATAAGATTATGAGACTAGGCTATTATTGGCCTACAATGGAGAAAGACTCATATATCTTTGTAAAGAAATGTAGACAGTGTCAGATACATGGAGATTTGATAAGAGCACCAACATAGGAGCTTCATCCAATTACATCACCATGGCATTTTTCCCAATGGGGACTTGACCTCATAGGTAAGATACACCCTCCATCATCCAATGACCATAACTTCATCATAACTGCCACCGAATACTTCACCAAATGGATTGAAGCTATTCCTATGACCTACATCATCGGCACACAAATATCTAAGTTTATCCTAAACTATATCATTTGTCGGTATGGTGTACCCGAATCCATAATCACAGATAATGGCCACCCATTCAAGAACCAAGAAGTATGCCATTTATGTGAAGAGTTCCATAGCAAACATCATTTCTCCACCCCGTATTACCCACAAGGTAATGGCCAAGCAGAGGCATCTAATAAAACCATCGTTAGAATCCTGAAGAAGACTGTCAATGACGTCGGTCGTGACTGGCACCTACAACTTAATACTACCTTATGGGCTTACTGCACAAGTATTTGTACTCCCACGGGCGCCACTCCATATTCCCTCGTATTCGGATCCGAAGCTATCTTACCTATTGAGGTTGAAATACCTTCCCTAAGGGTATCCTTGAAAGGTCACATTGACCATGAAGAATACCGTGTATCTAGGTTACAAGAGCTAGAATTACTGGATGAACGAAGATACAAAGCACTAGATCATTTGCAAGCATATCAGAATCGTCTTCATCGTAGCTACAATAGGAAGGTTCTCAATAGACACTTTGACATTGGTGACCTGGTATTAATGGAGAATCCTAAGAATCAAGCTAAACGAGAAAAACTAGGTAAGTTTGAACCTAACTGGTTAGGGCCCTATATTGTCACCGAAGCTTTTGGATCAGGAGCGTACCAACTCTCTACTCCTGAAGGAGAGCCGCTTTTGTCACCTATCAACAGTCTGCATCTAAAGAGGTTGTATGCTTAGCTTCTGAGAATCCGTGTCTTAATCTAGAAAATACAAAAAAAAATGGCAAAAAACAAAAAAATGGTTACCTTGATGAAAACCTGGCAAACAGGCATCTTTGTAACACCAATTTTCTTTTTTTTGAGAAAATCAACAAAAAAGTAAAGAGAAATAAATCCGTCCAATAGTGAAAACTGCTTTAGTGGCACTATGGATAAGTAATATGGTGAAAACTTGGCAAATAGGTGCCATGTGTAGTCAAGCTCGCTCTTTCGTCTACCATCATTCTATTCAGACCTTTTCACCATCTCTCATAATAAATGGTTGTCTTATCCATTGCTTGGAATGATTGACATCTAACATCCATTCTGTCACATTACCCACTCCATGTTGCAAGTCTTATTCCCGACTGGGGGAAAATCCTTGTTCTGTGCCCTGACACCTTGTGCACAACGTCACACCATCAAAAATGTCTTGAAAAATCCCAAAAACATTAGAAAACTTCAAAAATCCAAAAAAATCAAAACATGTCAGAAAATACCAAAAACAGAGTCGAGTCAGTCATGTTCAGTCAGTCATAGTCGAACTACGTTGCCTCTACGACTGTGATGTAGGCAAGGCCATCAATCGATGTGCCCTCGAGGCATTAGGTCTGTCAGTCTAGGTTTTTCATGTATCACACACATTTAAATCATGACTCTTTGTATATTCAAAGTCATTGGTCATGTCGAACTATGAGGTCTCTGCATGTACAACGTAGGCAAGGCTAATGAATTGATGAGCTCCCGAGACCACACTAGGTCAGTTCAGTAGGGTTTATTCACATACACTGTCCACACACACACACTTTTTATCAGTCAAGGAATCAAAACAAGTCATGCAACAACAAGGAAAAACATCTCAAACTGTCATCATGTCAATATCACACACATTGTCAAAGCGATCAACCTATGTCTTAAGCAAGATATGTCTTTCTTGTCAAAAAGACGTCATCAAATTGTCATAGTCTCATGTAGCTTGTCACTTCAACGTCATCAGGCTCCAACATCTTATATGGCACGTGTATTTCTGAAACCAGGCTTTTTCATGCCTTATATAGAGAGTCACCAGGTCGAAATCAGACTCAACATCTTATGCAGTATGTGTCATCTCTCACATTACATTATGTCAAACATCAAACACCAAATAGTCCTACAAGATCAATTTTTGGCGAATAATTTTATTTGGATTTTTGACTTTATATCTTACTTTGTCTTAACTTTTTATTGATTTGTGAATTAAGTCCAGTTACTAGCTTTCTCAAGGATGTCCCTTGAAGGATTTAGAGAAGCAACGATGTCTCAGGACTCTTTTTCTTTGGCTGTTGTTTGTCAACTGTCTTTTTGACATTATTTTTTGAGTCATGTTACTAGTTTACTCAAGGATGTTCTATCAAGGATTTAGAGGAGCAATGACGTCTCATGACCCATCTTTTATTTTTCTGTTGTCTATGGTTTGTCTCGACAAAATGACAGGGGCAATTTTATCCTTAGTATGAGTTAAGACACTCCTTGTCTGTGACTATCTTTTCTTCACAGATGGATGACTTTGTACACTATGGTCTATCTCATATCATAGTGTGTACTGTCCATTTGTGTCATGTCCCGCCCAATGATGATAACAAGCAAGCATAGCATATTTGGCAATATATCGAAGATTATGTGTTTTTCGAAATCAATCCACCGTCGTTATTTCTTACTAACATTCTGAATTCATTCATGCTAACATTTCTCTTTTTTGACATAATGATAAAGTCCTGTGACACAAAAAAAACATTAGATCATTTTGCATATGCGATATTCAATAAACATTTCACATAGTTGCGTTGCATTTCACACATATAGATAGTAACATTAACATCTTCATTACATACATCCGAAACCATGACATAATAGGCATTTCATCATCATAGCATAAATAATGTAAACATTGCATGTACATATCACCATCACATATAAATAAACATCATATAGAACATTGCATCCATTATCATAAGTAAATGAAGACATCTATAACATTATAAAATGCATAACTCATAACATGTAGAAACATTTATTTATAACACATGTACATACATCACCTAGGAAACATAATCATGTAGAAATAATGCATCATTCATAAAATAGAACTGTATATCATAGAGAAGCCGCCAAAATCATATATATATCGCTCAAAATAGTGTGTCACAGTACAATGTCAGAATGTATCCATAAATAAAATATGAGCTCCCAGGCTTTTTGATCAAAATACAATGTCTACATATACAACAGTCATCGTGTCCCACTGCCACTACTGTCATGTGGTGAAGGTGGTGGGAAAATCCTCAAAGGTGCTCTCTATGAGGTGGAAGGCCTCTCATACAGACCTGCCCTCGATGGTCCTACCACACCCTCTGTACTTTGTGTCCTGGTGTGACTCCTGCTCTATGACCTCTGATTGCGCACCTCTGAGAAGCTAGGAGCCCATTTCTCTGCTGGCACCATTGCCTCATATAAGTCCCTGTAATAGGTAGCCCTCTCAACTAATCAAACTAACTCCCATACCATGCCATCAAATGAAGACCCACTGCAAAGGTGTCTGACCTCTGCAAATTGCTGCTCTATCTCCTGTCTTTGAGCTATGGCCATATCCCTCTCCATGAGTGCACTGTCCCTCTCTGGATGAGCACTGTCTCTCTCTACATGTGCATTGTCTCTCTTTGCATAAGCACTATCTCTCTCTATCCTCATAGCATCAAACTTTTCTATCATCAATCTGAGTCTCTCCTCCAAAGCCTCCCTATCACCATCCCTACGAGCATCCTCCTCCCGTCTCCCCTCCACAATCCAATCCATGAGCTCTCTCTCCTGCTCCTCCATCGGTGCCTCATCCTCAAAATCATCCTCCCCATATCCTGCCAAAATACTCAAAGGGTCTATATCCATATCCATGTCCACATCCTCTACAACATCCTCTATTCCAATCTCTACCTTTGCATGCTCCTCTACAACTGCCTCCTCGGTAGCATGCTCATCCCTAGCTTGTACATCAGCTCCACCTCTGATGTCCAATAGCGGTACATCATCTACTACTGCCTCACAGATAGGTGAAAGTCCACCTACCCGACCCCCTCTTCGTCCTCTTTGTCCTTTCCTACCACCTCTGCCATCATCACCTCTCCCTCCAACTCTACCAACTCTGGCACCTCCACCTCTTCGTCATCCTCTAGGTCCTGTGCCTCATCTCTCAATAGGTGCTGGCTGATCTAGATCTGTGTAAGGAATAGGCCGATGCTCTACCCACCATGCATCATACAAAACTGTCGTCCCTGGGTCTGCTGCTCCATCTCTCCATCCCCACTGTACTAGTTGTAATGCCTATATCTCTACCTCTGCGGTAGCGACAAGAATCATGGGCCCCCAATATGGAACCTCTTTGGAAGAATGAGCAAACTCTGCTCTACTCCGAGGCTCATCCTGAACCTCGCCGAACTGTCTCAGAACTCTGTCTGGCAAGTGTCGCTCAATGATATGCACACTAGAAACAATCCTCCTAATAAGGTACTGTGTCTATCTGTAGAATACCAAATGTATCTCCTCATCCGACCACTCCTCACAATCCATGTACGGTCTCCACGTGAACTGATCCAGAATGTCCAGTGCATGTCTCCAAAATCTAGTGTCTCCAACGTGATTCTGAGTGATGTGTCCTATATATCGGAACACATACGGGAATCTCTCTCGTCGCTCTATAGTAATTGGAGGACAAGAAATAGCTATCCTCTCGCAAGCCCACACCATCAGCAAAGTGGTCCCATAGCTCAATGACTATGCATCTCTATAAGCAATATAGTGTAGGTGAAAATATAACATCCCTAGTAGACAAGGACTCCAAGCATACCTAGTCTCACTCTCCGGCATATGAACCAACATCACACCCCATCCAACTAGAAAACCATGACCCCGTCTATTTGGAAAAACTATCCCCCCTATCAATGTACACAATATCTAGTCAATCCTATCATACCTATCCGCTAACACTGGCCATTTGATCTCATAATGCTCGATGTCGAGCCTACTGATATCATCCACCTGATAGAATCTCGCTAACTCGATCAATCCGCGTTGGGTATCGTACATCACCCGCTCTCCTCTAATTGGAAGTCTCAATATCCTGTACACATCCTCCAATGTGATAGTGGCCTCCCCAGTCGGCAAATGAAATGACGATGTCTCAGAGTACCATCGCTCGCATAATGTCGTAAGCATCCCCCTGTTCGCCTGAATAGTGGGCATCGACACATAGTGACGTAGACCAAGTCTCCATAGAAGCCGTATCTCTGCACTCGTCAAACGATCTCTCAAATCGAAGGTGTCAGGATGTGTCTCCCGCGTATATATAGGATCTAATACAACCTACATTTAAACCATGATGTCAAGAATTTTCAAGTTTTTCTTAGAAAAAAATTTCAGAAAATTTTACTAGCCAAATGTGGCTCAGTTTCACAGATGCGGTGCATGTTTACAAATGCATTGCATAATACCTCATTTGCGGTGCATATTACATATGTGTCACATATTTCCCACACCTACTTTCAACCTATTGCAAATGCGGTGCAATAAACTACATGCGATGGATTTTGACAAATGCGGTGCATTTTCTACAGCCTACCTAACTACTACATATGCATTTCACTAATGCATATGTGGTTCACTACCCTACATGCGATTATTCCTAATGCAGATGCGTTGCATAACTACATATGTGGTGCATTATGAATCAAATGCGATCATTCCCTAAAATGCCTAACCTAGCCTAGGCATGTTTTTACACATGCGTCATTTCATAGTCAAATGCAGTGAATATGATGGCATATGCGTCGTTCACGACGGACCGCATTTTCTAATTGACTTTTTGACACCTAGAAACACGTGCAAAAATAAATTTTAAAGGTTCATTTTTGGGTACATACTGGTGGTCCTACGTCGGCTGGCCGCCTGAATGTTCGGATCCGATATCCTCGATGCGCAGCATAGGGAATGGGTTGCATTTTTGTCCGCTAGTTAGAGAAAATTCTTAGTTTTTCTAACTCATCTGGGTGCAGATGAATTAGGTTTCAACCTAATTCCTATTTATAGGTAGGGTTTGGGTGGCATTTCTTCTGCCCTAGTCTATTGGCCGCTTAACCTTTCAACTTCAAATGACCCGTACTCATCCGTATCATCTCCAAATTCAATTTCGTCAACTCCACAACATTTCTGACTATCAAATTGACTTATCAAGAATATTTCTTGATCTTTTTGGAATTTTTCAAAAATTGTCAATTTTCCTGGGGGGCATACCTTAACCTATTTCATGCTGGGGAATGATCGAGGCATATTTTTCTTTGACACAACACCGTACCAACATTATTTCAAAGAGGGGAAAACTGTAGATACTGAAAATTGGTCTAGGCCTGTGAGTACACATTCGACATAATTTTCTATAGTTCGTGGTCTTGATTAAATAATGTTAATTATTTAATTAACCTTTCTAACACATATTTCCTCTATTAATTAAATACCCCTTTTTAATTAATTCATTAATTCATTATCACCCTTTATTCAACTTGATTAATTAAATAAATCATATTTATTTAATTATGTTGCTAACTAATTAATTCTTCCCCCTTTATCTATCAGTTAAATAATTTATTATTTAATTACCCCTTTTATCATGCTTTTCCTTCTTTATTAAATATTTATTATTTAATTATTCATTTAACCCCCTTTATCCATAATTAAATATTTAGTATTTAATTATTCAATTTATCCTTTTCGAATAGAAAAATTAAATAAATTATCTTTATTTATTTAATTAAAGTCTCTCATTTTCGAATGTTGAATTAAATTAGCATTTAATTCATTCATTTATTTATTTATTTATGTCACATTCTTCTATCATTTAGTTATCTAAGTCATTCACTCACCTTCTGACTCCAGATCTATTTTTAGTTCTCCAGTTATCTCTGAATTCAACACCTGTTTATCTCTGCGAGAAGACTCTCTGTCACAACTAGTCGATTAACTAGTTCTAACTCCTGTTTGCATTCGAATGCATTATTCTTCGAGTTCTAAATTTGTCTTTTACATGCAAAGTCTATTTCTTCTATTTTTGAAGATTAAGATCTTGAACTCGTGTTCTAACTCACGTTCTAACTCACGTTCTAACTTAGTCTCTATCTTGCAGTCTTTCTTGAACTCGTGTTCTAACTCACGTTCTATCTGAGACAGAACTCACATCACATGACATTCATCAATCTCATCCGTCGATCTCCCTTTCAATCTGAGCCAATCGTTCAAAAACCCAAAATCTATAAAATGGCCTGTCATTATCATTATTCCTCCTCCCGAAATCATACACTTTTGAGAAGAAACTTATCTTTGATATTTTGCTTACACATTTGACGAAGTTATGCTTGCATTCAAACACATAAATCTGAGGGCAAGAATACTGAAAAGGCAAAATGGAGAAGAGCAATCAAGATAATTCAAAGGAGTGAACGCATATTCGGTGAGAGCTTTCCATTAATTTGTTTAGTTATTATGTTTACTTATTCGTTCTTTGTTGTTTGATTTTAGATTATTATTTAGATTAGGATTGACATTGTTTATTCTAGTTGTAGATTATCTCATTTATCGAAGATCATTTAATCTATGTTACACCAACTATCCTCCATCATTAGTCAACACTATTATCATGACAAATCTATAGGCTACATTGGATCTCCAAGAACTACTCCATCATAGTTTGGTAGTTTCTTGCTCTTAGAGATCCTAAGACACTGTGTTGAAATAGTGTAGCCTAGAATAATCAAGATAGTTGGGGTGAAAAACAAGACCTATGGTTTCATTGACCCACCCATATCAACATGTTGGCCTAGTTGATTGGGCCCCACAACACACATAATGCAAAAAAATGTTTCCATGTTTACAGTGCTCTCAATTGGCACTTTTTGCATGAATTCATTCTGGTGTCGAGTTTAATAGAATTGTGATAAGCTATTGTAGAAGGACCCCATATCCACTTATAGGTTTATATGGAAATTTTTTAGGTACCATGGATTCTGATAACTAATTTTTTATAGTTTGGTAGTTTTTGGTACTTAGGTCTCTTCAGAGACTTTGGAAAAATAATGTAGCCTGAAAGGATCAAGATAGATGGGGTGCAAAGTGGGGCCTCCCCTAGCATTAAATCACCCACCTTGGTGTGTTCAAATAAATTTTTAGGCCCACACGATGAAGAACAAAAAATATGGCTCCCGACAAGTTTGTGTTGAACGTAAATGACACTTTTTACAACATTTCATCCATCATTACCATGGTCAAATGGTTTGAATATAGAAAAAATTAAGAGAGGTTATTGTGGAAGGGCCCTACACGTAGCTTTAGGTTTAAACATAATGTTCATAAGTGTCGATTTTGAGAACTAGTCCATCATAGTTTGGTAGTTTTTTGTGCACTTAGGTCTCTTAAGAGAATTTTGTAGAATAGTGTGGTTTGAAATGATCGAGTGACGTAGGGAATAAAAAAAGGGCTTCCATAAAATTCAATCACCAATTCAGACATGTTGGCATATTCATTTTCCCCCATGATGTGCAAATTACAAAATATGGCTCTCAACAAGTTTTTGTTGAATGCAAATGATACTTTTTGTAACATTTCCTCCAACATTGCCATGGTCGAATGGTTTGGAGAAAAAAATCTGATATAATTTATTGTGGAGGGACCCTACATACATTTTTAGGTTTAGATAGAAAGTTTGTAGGTTCCATAGATTCCAAGAACTAGTTTGTCATTGTTTTGGTAGTTTCTTGCACTTAGGTCTCTTAAGAGACTTTCCTAGAATAGTGTGGTTCAAAACGATTGAGTGAATTGGGTAAAAAACATTGTCCTTCTCTAGAATGCACCCATCCACTCAAATTTTTTGACAAAATTAGTTTTTCCCACAATTTTCATAAAATGCAAATTATGGATCCCGACAAGTTTTTGTTAAATGCAAATGATACTTTTTGCAATATTTAACCCATCGCCACCATAGTCAAATAGTTTAGATATTAAAAAATATAAGAGAGGTTATTATAGAGGGACCCTATGTATAGTTGTACTAAAAAAAAATTAGGTACCTCGGACCTTCAAGAACTAATCTGTCATAGTTTGACAATTTTTTGCATTTAGGTCTCTTAAAAGACTTTGTAGGAATAGTGTGGCTTGGAATGATCGAGTGATGTAGGAATAAATAGAGGCCTTCTAGCATTCAACCACCCATCCAAACATGTCGGTACTATTTTTTTTTCCCCACGATGCACAAAACAAAAATAGTGTTCTTGTCATATTTGCACTACTTTCAACTGACACTTTTTGCAAGAATATGTTCGCTGTTGGCATGGTCAAATGGTATTGAGTTGAATAGAACTAAGATAGTTTAAATTGGAGGGACCCCATATCCACTTATAGATCCAAAAAAAACATTCCTACATTCCATTAGCTCCAATCACTACTATAACATAGTTTGATATATATTTTTTTCTATTAGATATCTTAAGAGACTATGCCAAAATAGTGTACTCTAGAATGATTAGGTGACTTGGGGAATGAAAAAAGTCCTTCCCTAGCATTCATCCACCTAGATGAGTTGGAGCAACCATTTTTTCCCCATGATGCACACACACAATAATGCTTCTTTCCATATTTGCATTGCTCTCAACTAATAATTTTTTCAAGAATGCATTTATTGTTGGCATGGTCAAATGGTGTTGAGTTGAATAGAACTAAGAGAGGATAGCATGGAGGTACCTCATATCTACTTGTAGATCCATTAAAATCATTCTTTCATGCCACAATCTTCAATAAATACTTCATCATAGTTTGGATTTTTTTTACACTTAGGTCTCTTAAGAGACTTTGTCATAATAGTGTGGCCCATAACAACTAGGTGACCTAGCGAATGAACAAAGGAATTTCCTAGAATTCAATTGCCCACTCAAATGTGTTGTGTAGTTGGTTTGTCAAAGATACTAACAAATTTTCAATTTTATAATTTAGTAACTTTTGTTTCAACAATCATTTTCTCATTTTCTCTCTTTCATTCTCCATTATTGCCATCCTATTATGCTTGGAAATCATTAGGACACCTAGGTTAAGTTACTTAATCCCTTAAAACACATAGATTCTTATTTTCTCATTGGAAACCTAGGGCTATCCTATTTATGACTATTATAACACCCCTATTTATGGTTTTACAATAGTCATGTTTACCTTATTTTTCTTATTTTTTAGACATAATGACACCCCATAGCTAGATCTTGGTGTGTACTACCCTAGGAAATAAAAATATTTCATTTTCATAGAATGTATTCATGGGATTTGATGATCTTATGAGCTTTTATAACTGTCCCAACCTGTCAAAGTCCTCATAATGTGTATCATTTTTATAGGTTAGAATAATGAAGAATCTTCCTATATGTGTCAAAAGTCCTCAAACAACCACACATCAAACTTCTTCATTGGGTAACTTCTAAGCCATGTTCTCGTAACAAGCATTGATCCTGTAGGATACTTGATATCTTCTATATCTATGATAGGGGCCTCCAATATATTTTTTCCTCAAAATAATGACATAAATAAGAATGTATTCCTTCTTCATTGTCTTACTACACAATAATTGCATAAACATGCCTTGCATTGATTTATGCATTTAATTAGATGAATTTAATCAACACTACAAAAAATATAAAATAAGATAAAATATTGAATTTTACTAAATTATGCATCTACAATACTTTGTTGAACTAGATCTAATATATGGTCAAATTCAAATTTGATGATTCCATCTATGAGAATTGTAGTGGTCTCGAGAGTCAATATGTCTCAAATGGACTAAGAGTTCTTGTACACCATTCATCAACCCACTCTTTTGACTCACATTCATTCCAAGCCCAATCTATAAATGGAGAACAAAAGCAGACCATCTACCTTGTATGAATAGTCCATGAACTTGCATTTGAGATTATAAAAGAGTAGAGCTCACTCGATCTTATCAATGTACAACAATCCTCACATTTTGCAATACTAATATCATTTAATTGTTGGGATTAAGGTGTCTCAACCTTAGTGAGCCTCTTGATTAACTATTTAATTATTTATCCCTGAGTTATTGATTTAATTCATTAAATGATAATATTTATTTCCAAATTGCTAAGTCACTTTGTGGGACCTAATGGGGATTTGGCATCCTACATGCAAGGTGTGAAGAGAAAAATATTGACACTTGTACATGGGTTCTCAATAGGAAGTAAAAAAGATTAAAACCTTAAAAAGGTGTGCCTTGTTGACATGTGGCAATTTATTTTGGAAGCAAGCATTGATGGGGTCCACTTGTGTGAGTGTTTATCTCTTCAAAAATCAGAGATAAGGAAAGGTGACACTTGTCACCTAGGCACTCATTTGAACATTTAAAATTGTAAAAAACTCAAGGAGGAGTGCCCTTATGCCATGTGGCATGTATTTGACTTGTTAACTGAAGCTTTAAAGGAAAACTTTCTTAACGGAGATTGAGTTGTCACTCAGAGTGACTAGGAGTTGTGGGTGAGTTCTATTTTGGTAGAAAGACTAATTTTCTCTATGGGATGCCTAGCATGTAAGGTTGCTTGATTTTTAGATTTGCAAGCCTTGCATGTGCTTGCATGTACATGCATATTTGATAGGTTGCTAATCGGGTTACTTGGGACTCATGCATATTGTTGGTTTCAATTTTCATGCATGTAGAGACTGGGAGATTGGCACATGGCAATGCTCTACGCCCATGTATGAAAAGTATATATTTATGCCTTAGTGAGTTTGATAGAATCTGGAGAAATTGTAAATCTATATGTCGTTATGCTATCAGATTCACTCTAGAAATTGTATCACAGTGAATCAACATCTGTAAGAGCATAGACTCTAAATATTGTATGTAATAGCTTTGTTACTGTAATACTATTGATCTATGCTTTGATGTGTGGGTTTTTTCCTGAAAAGATTTTCCCACATAAAATCTGTGTTGTGGTTTATTTCTTAAATCTGAAAATAATTAATTGCATGTGCATTCTTAAGTGAAACTGTAAAGTTTAAAGGATTTGAAACAAAGTTTTGCAACCCCTCTCATGATTGATTTGCATTAGGGAAGCATTTCCACACTTGGATTTCCTTTTAGTTGGTATCAGATCTTGGCCAATTTTTTATCCTTGTTGGGTTAGAAGGATTTTTGTGCATATCTAGATTTAGTGGGAGTTCTTGTAGGGAGAGCTCTGTAATAGTATTTGTAGTTTTAAGATGGAAAGAACATCCAAAAGAATAGAGATGGAGTTATTCAATGATGGAAATTTTGAGTTGTGGAAACTCAAAATGGAGGATATTCTTGTAGACTCAGATCTATGGGCTGCAATATCTAGTACAAAACCAACAAAAACCTCGCAAGAGGATTGGGATCTAGAAGATCAAAAAGACAAGGGTCTAATAAGACTCTATTTGGAAAATTTTGTGCTCCTGAATGTCCATGAGGAGAAGACTGTAGCTATTCTATGGAAGAAGCTTAGTGACATTTATCAAGGGAAATCCTTGGTAAATAAGATTTTCCCAAGGAAAAAGTTGTATTCTCTGATGAAGAAGGAAGGAGGATTAGTTGTTGATCAAATGAATGCATTCAATATGCTAGTGGCTCAATTGGGTTCTATTGGAGTGAATATTGAAGATGAGGATAGTTGCATGTTATTGTTGTGTTCTTTGTTGGACCCGTTAGACAACTTGGTGATGGATATTAGAAGCACAACAACTTCATTCAAGATGGAATATGTGGTTGCTTTTCTATTGTCTGAAGAGATGTGGTGGAATTATTTTGAGATGGCCAAGGAGGCCCTATCTATTTGTGGTAGATCAAAGGAGAAAGGTAAGAAAAAGGACAAAAAGTCTAAGTCCAAGTCTCTGAGGAGATCTAAGTCTTTTGGTAAAAATTCCAAGGATAAATGCTAGAACTGTGAGAAATCCAGATATTTTTGAAAAGACTGCAAAGAGGAGAAAAAGAAGAAAAGTGATAAATTTGATTCTAAATTCTCATATGAAGATGTAGATGCATTTGGAAACCTTGGTAATGCATACATCAGAAGATGTGTAGTTCATCGAATCAGGTGCCTCTTTCCACATGACCTTTCACAAAGGTTGGTTCTCAAAGTATGAAGAGTATGATGGCAGGAAGGTGTATTTGGTCGTGCAAGAGTTAGTATCCAATTCCTTGATTTGGTAGAGTGAGGGGGACTGATGGTGTTTTGCACATCCTTGGTTTGGCATGAAAACTACTCTCAGTGAGTAATTTGGGTGATGCAAGAGTGTAGGTTGTTTTTTCAAGTGGTGGATGCAAGATGACCAAAGGTTGTATGGTGATTGCTAAGGGTGTTCAGATTGACACCTTGTATAAGCTAGATGCATGCATGGTTCAGTACAATTATACTTCTATGAAGTTGAAGAAAAGGGCTTTGGATTTTTTTATCCCCACCATCAGATCAAGTAAAGAAGAAGATTGTTGTGTCTACATCTTATGGTCATGATTTTTGGGTACCGAAGGGTGCAAATTATTTGGAGATGAAACTTCCAATTGAGAAAACAATGTTGTGGAACCAAAGGCTTAGCCATATTGGTGAGAAGGGTCTTAGAGACCTAAAAAATAAGAGCCTTGTTAAAGGCCTTGATGATTTTAGTCTCGAGTTTGAATTTTATGAACATTGTATATATGGAAAACAACATTGTCTTTCATTTTATTCTAGTTCTCATAAATATTTTGGGGTTTTGGATTATGTACATTCTGATGTGTTTGGTCTAGTTAATGTTCCTTCATTTTCTAGATCTATGTATTGTGTCTCATTCATAGATGACTATTCTAGGACATTTGTGTACTTCCTCAGAAGTAAATATAAACTTTTTTAGTTGGTTTAAGGAATTCAAATCCTTGGTTTAAAACCATACTGGTAGAAAAATATAATGCTTGAGGATGGATAAAGGTGGCAAGTTTTGTTTCACATAATTCGATAGGTTTTATAAGTACTATGGGATTGAGAGACATAAGACAACTCCATACACTCCATAGAAAAATGGAGTTGCGGAGAGGATGAACAAAATGTTGATGGAGAGGGCTAGGAGTATGTTGAGTGGTGTTGGCCTTAAACAAAAGTTCTAGGCTGAAGTTGTAGCCACTCATGTTACCTGATTAATAGGTCTCCTACTTCGTCTCTTGTTAAAAAGACACCTATTGAGGCATGGTATGGAAAGAAGCCCTCAACGAGACATCTCGGAGTCTTTGGTTGTGAGGCATATGCTCATGTGCTAAGTGTGAAAAGGTCTAAGTTGGAGAACAAGGTTGTGAAGTGTATATTCATTGGCTATGGTGTTGATGTGAAAGGTTACAAGCTTTGGTATCTAATTGTAGAGAAGGTGATCTATATTAGAAGTGTGATCTTCTATGAGATGAAGCCTTCCACGATTGATCTACATCAAAAGAAGGAAGAGAAGAAGGAGGCAATTCAAATTCCACCCAATCCTAAGAGAGATGAACTATGTACTCCTGATGGACCTGATGATGAGGAGAGCTATAGTAGCTCTAATAGCTTTGAAGAAGAGACAAAACCTCAACCTCAACCATTGAGGAGGTCTACACAAGAAAGGTGAAAACCATAAAGATTTGGGTATTCTATGTTGGATTCCAGTTGCATATTTGATTTGATTTCTAACATTGATGATCCTATGATTGTTAGAGATACTATGGGTATGCATGATGCATATTCCTCAATGTAAGTCATGAATTAAGAGATGAAAACATTAAAAAAGAATGCTACATGGGATTTGGTACCTTTGCCTTAGAAACCCATTGGTTGTAAATGGGTGTTCAAAAAGAAAATGGGTCCTGACAGTAGTGTTGAGAAGCATAAGGCAAGATTGGTCATGAAGGGATATTCCCAGGTGGAGGGAATATATTATGGGGATATTTTCTCTCTTGTAGCTAAGTTGATATCCATTTGATTCTTGTTATCACTAGCAACAAATTATGACTTTTAGGTCAAGAAAATGGATGTGAAGATAGCTTTCCTTCATGGTGATTTGGAGGAGGAGATTTATATGTCACAGCCAAATTATTTAGTTGTGAAAGGTAAGGAAAATATGGTGTGCAAGTTGATAAAATCTTTGTATGGTTTGAAACAATCTCCTAGGATGTGGTACTAGAATTTCAACACCTATGTGTTGTCCTTGGGATTTATGAGATCCAAATTTGACCATTGTGTCTATTACAAGATTGATAATGGTCACATTCTCATTATTGTCATGTATGTGGATGATATGTTATTTATTGGGAATGACAAAAGCATGATTTTAGATTTGAAGTATCAGTTATTAACAAAATTCAAGATGAAAGATCTAGGTATAACAAGGTATATTCTAGGGATTGAGATCATAAGAGATAGAACTAACAAAAAGCTTTGGTTAAGCCAGAGAAATTAGGCAAACTCTGTGTTGGAGAGATCTAGCATGAATACTTGCAGACAATTAGTTGCTCCTATTATATAGGGGACAAAGCTTTCTGTGGAGGATTTTCCAAAATATCCTATCGATGGAGGACATGACCAAAGTTCCTTATGCAAGTTCTATTGGAAGCTTGATGTATGCTATGGTTTATATGAGGCCATACGTTTCCCAAGAAGTGGGAGTCCTTAGCCAATTTATGCCTAATTCCAGACAGGTGCACTGAGATGCATTGAAGAGAGTGTTTAGGTACTTGCAAGGCACTTCTAATTTTTCACTGTGTTTTCATGGTTATCCTACTAGACCTTGAAATTTAGTGAGCATTCATGGATATGCGGATTCTGATTGGGTGAGTGACATTGACAAAAAAATATCTACCGGTGGATATGTTTTCATGATGTTTGGTGGTGCAATAAGTTGGATGAGTAAGCGACAAGTTGTAGTTTCTTTTTCCACTATTGAAGCAAAGTACATGGAAGCTACTCATGCTTGCAAAGAGATCATTTGGCTTAAGAGACTATGGTAAGATGTAGGACTTGTAAATTACTATTTGTTGTGATAGTTAGAGTGTTATTTTTTTAGTGAAAAATCCTACTTTTCATGTGAGAACAAAGCACATTGATGCATATTTTCATTTTGTTCATGAAATGGTGGAAGATGGAAAGGTTAGCTTGGAAAAGGTGGAAACTTTGGTGAATTTTGTAGATGCACTGATGAACCCAATGAGCACAAAGAAGTTCAGATGGTGTGTTGATTCTATGGGCCTTATGGCTTGAGCAATGATACAAAGACTCCTATAAGGTCTTCGACAAGTGGGAGAATGTTGGGATTAAGGTGTCTCAACCTTAGTGAGTTCCTTTATTAATTATTTACCCCTAAGTTACTAATTTAATTTATTAAATGCAATAATACTTGTTTCCAAATTGCTAAGTCACTTTTTGGGACCCAACGAGGAGTTGACATCCTACATTTAAGGTGTGAAGAGAAAAATTGTGACACTTGTCACATGGGCACTCAATTGGGAAGTAGAAAAGATTAAAACCTTCAAAAGGTGCACCATGTCGACATGTGAAAATTTATTTTGGAAGAAACAATTGGTGGGGTCCACTTGTGTGAGTGTTTATCTCTTCAAAAAGGTTAAGACAAGGAAATGTGACACTTGTCACCTCGGTGCTCCTTTGAGCATTACAAATTGTAAAATTCTCAAGGAGGAGCACCCTTATGCCATGTGGCATTTCTTTGAATTGTTGACTGAAGCTTTGAAGGGAAAATTTCTTAACAAAGACTAAGTTGTCACTTAGAGTGACTAGGAGTTCTGGGTGAGTTCTATTTTGGTAGAAAATATGATTTTCTCTATGGGACGCCTAACATGTAAGGTTGCTTAATTTTTGGAGTTGCAAGCCTTGCATGTGCTTGCATGTTGTTGCATGTTAGTGCATGAATGTGCATGTTTGATAGGTTGCTAATCAATTCACTTGGGACTCGTGTATGTTGTTTATTTCAATTTGCATGTATGTAGAGACTGAGAGATTGACACATGACAATGGTCTATGCCCATGTATGAGAAGTATATTTTTATGCTCTAGTGTATTTGATATAATGTGGATAAATTATAAATTTGTATGTTGTTATGCTGCCATACTCACTCTAGAAATTGTATCACATTGAATCAACACCTGTGAGAGCATAGACTCTAAATATTGTATGTAATAACTTTGTTACTATAATACTATTGATCTATGCTTTGGTGTGTGGATTTTTTCCCAAAAGGGTTTTTCCATGTAAAATATGTGTGTTGTGGTTTATTTCTTAAATCTAAAAATAATTAATAGCATGTGCATTCTTAAGTGAAACTATAAAGTTTAAAGGATTTGAAACAAAGTTTTGTAACCCCTCTCCTGATTGATTTGTATTAGGGAAGTGTTTTCGCACTCTACTTTCCTTTCACTACCAACCAAAAAATATATGAACTATAGAATTACCTTCATTACCTAGATCCATTGTAGTGTTACACCATTTGATGATAGATGTTGCATCTATCAATTTCATATTGTATTTGTACTTGAACTCTTCTTGTGCTAAGGATCTTTTAGTACATGCTCTTGCACCATCATGCTCCCCCTTTCCATTCCCTACCTTAAAGAAATTATACATTTGTTGAACACTAGTAATCTTGTGCATCCTACTCAACCAATAGATCACATGCGAGTTCTTGAATTGTGATGCACAATTATCTAACCATATGATATGCTCCTAATATCCAAATTATGGTAGAGTATTTGAAAGGAACCTTGCATAAAATCTACATAATGTGTGTGATCATCATTGATATAAAAATGATACTCTCTCAAGATATTCTTATCTTATTTTGTACTATCAAGTGCATGAATTAACACTATATGGACAAATATAGCAACTTGAGTGGTGTTGTAATATTGTGATTGAACCTCATTCTATGGTTGTAGTGTCTATATCTTTACAAAGTATACAACTAAAATGATAGTACCAAGCAAAAACATGTCCTTGCATAGCTTGAATTTCATGTTCAACCATCAAGCTCTATGAGTATGCCTTGCATACCCATACACTACTCTATCAAAAATAGACATAAGCTAATACACTACCATATTTTCACTCACCAATTCACACTTTTTGGCTTATTTACCATATTTCATACTATATGCCATTGATTTATATTTTCTGAAACTTGTTCATTTCCAATTGCATGTGTATTATCTATATGTACACAAATTTTCAAATGTTGCAACATGCCACAACTATCACATGTTCCATCCAAGCATGATTCATTGTAAAACAATTGACCATCCACTCTTTCACATAAAATTATTGAAATGAATTCTCTTGAAGATCTAGGTGGAACTTGTATCATATACTTTTTCTCAAAATCTCATTAGTATGAAAAAATACACATATATTTCAATAAACATCATAATGATTAGATAATTCAATATGTACTCTACAATAACAAGTTGTACATGTGTGATTTATTTTGACATACAAGACTTTTCTATTTCAAAATAACTTTGAATTTTTTTAATTTGAAATTGCTACAAATTCAGAGAAAGATTATGTTTGAGCCATTTACAAAATGCTTTGGATGTGGCTAACAGTTTGAACAACCAATTATCCTTCTTACAACATCTCTAGCATCAGGTGATATCTTGTGTTATTTTTCCAAAATTCTTCAATTAGGGATTTCAAGGCTTGAACTATATTTTATCTTTTTGTGGGAGTCTACTGGAGAATTTCAATAATTCATTGCTATTTAGGTCTTCAACTCTTTGATGTCTCCCAATGGATCTCATTAGTGTTTTTCTACTTATTTTAGTGTTTGATTTTTTTTCTTATTAGGCGAACTTTATTTGTTTGATTACTTACTATAGTTGATGTAGCTACACACTGAGTGACATTACTATCTTTGGTGTGTGAGGCAGAAACCACACCTTCATAAACATTCATTATATTTTTTACAATAGATTTATCACTTGAACTATTCAATTTTCTTAGGCCAAGAATCTTCATTATGTGTCTAAATTTAAAATTTCTCATCATTTCAATAAATAATTGAGATCTTTTGATTTTATTTAACTTTTCAAAAAATAATTTCCATATTTTATTCACATATCTTTGACAAGTATGTTTGGAAATCTTATCAACCATCATTTTTTAAAATATTCTCATTAATATCAATTAAAAACTTAGTATTTCTATGCAAAATTCTAGGAGGTGTTCTCAATGGTAAACTTGGATCAAGTTTTAGAATTTATTTAATACTAAATGGAGATGGGAAATATGATGTACCTTAAACTTGAGATGGATATATAGTGTACCTTCCACTTGAGATGTGAAATATGGAATTCCTCCAACTTGAGATGTGAAATATGGTGCACCTCCAACTAGAGATGTGAAAAATGGCGTGCCTCCAACTTGAGATGTGAAAGATGGTATTTATCCAACTTGGGATGTGAAAGATGGTGTACCTTCAACTTTGGGATTTTATTTCCCCATTGCATAAATTTTTTTCATTCATTTCCTTTATTTCTCCAAATTTTTCTCTCGTACGCCTTCAGTGAATTTTTTATGTTCATCTTCAATTGGCAATGAGGATATGTCTTCTTGTATGGTTTTCAATTTCTCCATTTCATGAAGTATCCTCATTCCTTCTCTTCACATTCACATTCTTAGATTCACACTTGCCCGATGTTAGATTTTTCAATAATTTCCTTGGCACGATGATGAATTTTGTATTTATCATGAATAAGACATAGAGATTAGTTCCCTCGTGGCACAATAAAGCAAATGAATCTCATACAAAAATCTCAAACTAATCCTAAAATCATGTCTATTATGAGGTTATTATACAAGCAATATTATGAGTCTTTTATGGGGATCTCAAAGCCTCTAGGACTATCATAAGTCTCTTAGGACTATCATAATAAATATTAGGAGTCTATTATGGGGATCTCAAAGCTACTAGGATTTTCATAAGTCTCTTAGGACTGTCATAGGTATCTTAGAACTATCATAAGTCTCTTAAGGATGTCATAGGTCTCTTAGGACTTTCATAGGTCTCTTAGGAATATCATAAGCAATATTAGGAGTCTATTATGGCGATATCAAAGCCTCTAGGACTATAATAAGTCTCTTATGAATTCCATAGGTCTCTTAGGACTGCTATAAGTCTCCTAGGATGATCATTGGTCTCTTAGGACTATCATACATCTTTTAGGACTTTCATAGAAAATATAAGGAGTGTATTATGGGGATCTCAAAGCCTCTAGGACTATCATATTCTAGATTCTCATGTATCACATATGAGAACTCAATTTTTATGAACTTGAAGTAATAATAATAGACATAATGGGTACATACACAAAAGAATAATATTTGTTGCAAAATTTTGATGGTGTCACCATTGGAGGAATTAATTAAATAGTATTAATTGAAATCATGAGGTTATTTGAAGAATCTTAAATAAGATTTGAACCAATCATAAATTTTCCAATCAAATTGCAAGGATAGGTTTCTTTGTAGACCATATATGTAAAGAAGCTACCTAATTATCATTGCATCTTACCCATGTAGATCATATCTATCATATTTATTATCCATGTGCTTCTCATTGTGTTTGTATGCGATATTTTTAATCTTTTTATACATAATGAACTACCTAACTCCTCATTCTAGATCATAAAGCCTATGATTTTCTTGATCAAATCTAAATGACGCAATTATGTTACCTATTTTATGGATTTATACGAAATTATGCATGTTTCACCTATGAGTTTAAATTGAGTGGTAGGAAATCCTCCTATCTTTCTTCATAATCCTCCACCTTAGCCCTAATTATTATTGGTTGATCATGAAGTTATGTGATCTTTATTATTAAGGTATTACTAACACTTCTACATAATTGATGTGTGCGTGACATTGATTTTGATCTTTAGTAGCATCTTATAGGATATGTTCACACTTTAATAAAGAGTGTTATTCTTTTTATGTTCATCTAATTGAATAATAACAACAAGAGGTTGTAGCATAGTGTTCCTATAGACCCAAAGATTAACTTATTCCAATAATACTTACAACTTGCACTTCTAAGGAGTAAAATATGAAGCACAATCAAGGTGTTATGTTATCTAGAATTGATATTAGTCATGTTTGCAACTACTAGAATATTTTAAAAGAAAATAAATCATGTAAATAACCTATTATAGGTGAAAATGAATAATCTAGACACTAGAGCAACTAGGGTATCACATCCTACAATCTTTCACAATATAAGATACTTCAATCATTAAATTATGGGATTGAAATCTTCTTAAAAATGACTCGTAAGAAACAAAATATTCCATTCAATAACATGAAGGATCTTATAAATGGTGCTCTATTACCATGTTAAAATTTAGTATAGAGTATATAGATTCTACACTCTAGGGTTTAGAACAAATTGTCTAACTTAAAATTTGATCAAACATATAAATATGAGGCTTATAACCTACAGACATAAACTCATAAAAGTATGAGAAACAAATTAAATTAGAAAGTAACACTTTCTATTGTTATCAAAAAAATTGCGCCCGAATGCTTGAATGGCTAAATTCAACAATCTGTTGAAACATGGGAACTATCTTTAGGCTGTGTGTATTCCTATGGTGAAGATAGACCTCCAGATTCTAGGCTGGTTCCTATATGATTCTTTGATTATGGACTTAAAAATTTGATGGGAAAAGGGAAAAGGACTTAATCTAATGCAAACTTGGAAAAATTGAACTATGGTGATGCACCTATTTGATTTAAAGAAAATAGATTAATTCACAACTGATTCCTTACAAGCCTATTTTCACAACTCAGATTAAACAATTTAACTGCATCAATGATTCATAGAAAGGCCTGATAATTCATTCTTTATGAAGTAAAAATTTATTTTTCACAACTTAAAGATATGAATATATTATAAGCACAATTTATGACCTACAACTAAGATCGTTTTTGTGTACATGCATTCACGAATGTTACAAAAATTTAAAGGTTTTGACATCAAACACAATAAACTTGCATACAAAAAATTCGTAAAAAAAAACACCTGAATCTAAGAAGGATAATATTTAACTTGCAATGAAAACAAAAGGAAAACTCTGCAAATGATACTCTAACATAACCTGTAAAACCTACTGAAATATCATAAAACTATAAAAAAAATTGAGTTACATGAGGTCTCTTTGCTGAAGGAAAAGGTAGAAAACAAGAACTAAAGGAAAAAAACTAACTTTTTTCCAATATATACAAAAGGCATGCACAAAGCAGCCAAAAATAGAATTGAAAGAGAACTAAAGTGAAAAATTGCATCTCTAATGTGAAATCCGAGCAGAAGAGGAAACCCTGATAAAAATAGCCCAAAACTGAAGCAAACTACTCTTTGTGTATAGACAACTCCACCTCTCCATGCGCATGATCAAAACACCTTGTGACTAACGTGGAACTAAAAGAAAAGCTTCACTATTTGCATGACTTTTATAATTGGAAGCTGAAGTTCCACCTTATGCATAAGTGAATTTTTTTTTTTTAGTATTTTCCCCTTCTTACAATATTTATTTCAAAAATTATTAAAACAATCAATAATATTGTTTAATAAAGTTTGAAAAACTTTACAATGAGAAATAGAAGGGGAAAATACTATATTTGCAAATTAAAAAAAAAACTCCTTATAGCTCCCGAGCTCCATTCATATACCTTGCATGTCATGCAAATATTACACACTATTCTTAGCATGCAAAGCACCATGCTTGACAAATATTAAATCACTTCACCCTTTAGCATATATTGCATTGGCTAACACACTTAGCATATTAGGTTTATTGATCTTTTGAGTCTTGACCATGGCTAATAATGAAATGATTATTATCTTTAAAAATTAGTCAAAAATTCACTTTGAATTAGGGATCTCCACAAAAATCAGCGAACCCTAAAAATATTAACATTTCTCCTTTGACTTTCGAGAAGCTTCAAGGTGAAGCCTTTAGTACTGGTCATCATGCTTAGTGTTTTTGAGGGTCAAAACATTTGATTTTCAGCTAGTTTATGTTGATTTCTTGAAGATTTCTTCAAAAAAGTAACAAGGTAAGCCTCTTTTATCATAAATTTGGCCTTTATTTTGTCTTTTGAAGAAAATCGCGGCCTCAAATCGCGACCTACGGTCTCTCTAATGCATCTTTCTATGTATCTTTTCCTTGTCAATATTCATTCTATGGCCGACATCTAAAGACTATAGAGCTTCTTCCACGGCTTTGAAAGTTTGCTTTGTAAGGAAATAGGTAAGCTCACCATCCTTTAAATATTTGGTATTATCAACTGTTTCATCTGATAGAAGCTTAAGCTTAAAGAAAATAACGAATGTACAACTGCTTTCTTTCCTAGTATTTTGTGATTTTTCAGAATAAAGCCGTGAGCTCTTAACTGTTACCTCCGTTTTCCCTTTCTATGTGATCTTGTGTCATGAACGACTGGAATGTGAGGTTTTTCTTTGAAGTCTTCACAGGTTTTGATACTTATCTTTCTGTACAGAGATAACTCTTTACTGACCCTACAATTCTTGCACATTTTTATAAAGATCTCTTTGTCTTCACCTTCAAACTACTTTCTCTCATGGCGCGGGGTTCATTCTCTTCTAAAAAATATCTTACTTCATCTGTTGGCTACGACTTTGTATTCTTGTTGTATTCTAGGTATTGATATCTTTCTCTCTGTGTTTTCCAGTTAAGGGTTTCATTTGTATTTTTCTACAAAATAACAGATATAAATGGCATCATTATGATTTGAATCCTTTCACTTTAGACTCTTTTGAAAGAATGAAGAAATTTCTGCTCATTTAATATATTGAAGGTTGCGGCCTTTTATTCTTTTCTTTGAGTGTTTCCTCCTCTATATAAGCTCAACTACTGCTCCCTTAAAATCATGTAATCAAGCATGATTTTCTTTAGGGCTTGGTAATGCTCCATTTATTATGGCTTTAATCACTATCCTCTATAGCAATTATTTTCTATTATTATGGCTTCAAATTTTCTGCAGAATATATATATTTCATGCACCGATCCTCCATAGTACTGCTTGTTGTATCTGCCTTACATTGAACAAACTTCTCCTTCATTTTGTGTTATGATTCAGAGTAGATCCAATGAAACAAAAAAATTTGAGCCATGAAAGGAAGCAACTTATTCTGCTACTAAGTGTTTATCGTCGCTAGTAAAATCTTCTTGACATCTGGCTAATTGACCATGATCCAAAAATACCCTTCAACATGAGGAAACCCTTTGGTGAATTCTTTGGTCATCGATACCACATAACCTAGCTATGGCACAAGAAATCTCAAAGCTTGCTACTAGGCCTCGAATGGTATTTGCACACTACCACCAACAATTGTTTAATTGGAGAACAATTTCCTTGAGATGGAAGTATGTGTATACTCACTTCAGCATCTGTTCCTTTTAGTCCTCTGTAGACTGTGTATATGCTTTAAAGCTCTAGTTATCAACCTTTAAACTTGAATGTTTTGCTTTCCCGCAAACATAAAGGGTGCTCCTTATTGTTGTTCAAATGTTTGCAATGTTAGATACATTAATATAGTTATATTGCATAGGTGTGATTGAAATTGTATCAATGTTATTTTTTAAACTACAAAAAACAAAACTGTAATGCTATCCTTTTGATGATACTGAGGTTGTATTTAGCTTAAAACTTATAATCATGCACCTTTTGCACTATGTAATGCATAACACTGTTTGTTGTGAATGAAACTCTTACAACACTATTATTGTATCAGAACTCATGAATGATTTATGTTGTGTTTTGAGGCTATTATATATCGGTATCGCTCTCTTCTGCTATATTCAATGCCTAATGTATTCAATACATTTGAACATTCTTGGTATGTCCTCCCCTAAGCCTCTTGAGTTTCACTTTACTTGTTCAAGAAACACATGCATGATTTGAGATTGCATCTTTGTTAGCTGTATTCAATGCATTTGAACAAAGGGTGAATGTAGACTTGCTCTATATGTTTCCACCATGATGTGACCTGAAGGCTACTACTTTGAGTTTCTTTTATGATAGCAATGTTATTTCATGACTGTAATTGGTATCGATGACTCTCATGTATGATGTGAATGAGAGGTGTCCTTTTTGATATGCTGGGCTCAACCCTTGTGGGAGCCCATTTTTTTCCACATATCTGTTAAAAATGATCATGAACATAATGAGCCTATTCCTGCATAGTGAACAAACATGTTAGCAAAATAACTGAAGTTGAAAGCTTTTTGTTTCTTTGTGCCCTTTGATAACTTAATCATCTGATGTATACTTTGAATGAATGATGATTATATTTCTGTTGGTAATGTAGGCATATGATTGATCTTGATTCATCATTGCTTAGAGTCAATCTCTAACATCATTTTCATTCATCCTACAAGACAACTCAAGGAGACTGGATTCAGGTAACCCAGAGATATGACAACTAGAAGACAACAATCTTGTAATGATTTGTTATTACAGGCAATGACGAATCACTTCCTTTCTTATGTTTATCTTATCTTCAATTGTATAGTTTTCAGTTCCTTATTGTATTATATCCTTTGATTATAGAAATCAAAATAGGCTACTCCCATGGCTTGTGTTGGACTTTGATTTTTACAATATGAATAAAACAACATTTATATGCAATTACATAAGTTCTTTTGTTACAATGATTGCATAATAATACTGAATCCAAAAGTAATCAATTTTTACATGATCAATGAATACTTAGCAGAAAATTTTGAAACTATTTGTGTACCTTTCAATGATGAATTCAATTCAGCTCTACCTGTTTTGAGTTGTAGCTAAAAATAGGTAACAATCTGGCGACCTTTGTGGAGTGTTTTCCTGCTAAACACCATAGACCAACTATGTAGCTTATCCATTGGGCATGGATTCCATTTTTTCTCTGCTTTGACTTAGAAGAACTCGTAACTCAGCTACAAACCAACTGAAACTGAAAGAAACTACTGAAACTCTATTTAAGACAGAGTTTGAAAACCCTTTGCAGCAACTGCACCTTATTGAAAGAAAAACAATACTGAATTGAAAACATGCCATGGGGCACTTATTGAAAGCATAACTGAAACTGAAAACTACTCTACTATGTACAACAACAAACTTTGATGCTTAATAGCACTGTTTGAGATGAATCTCGTTGACAGGGATGGGAAACACTTCTCCATCCAGCCTTGAGAGCTGGAAAGCATTATGTTCTTTCTTTTCTGTGATAATGTATGGGCCATCCACATGGCATCAAACTTGGTATGTTTGTTGGGTTTGCTCTTTAACTCATCCCATTTGAAGACTAAGTCACTCTCATTGAAGACTCTTTCTATTGCTTTCCTGTCAAATATTTTCTTCACTGAGAATGATGAATCTGGAGCTTCCTGAAATCTTCTTTCCTAGTTTCTTCCAACTCTATTAATTCAGCAAGCTTGACTTGCATTGGCTGCTCCTCAAGTAACTCCAGTTCTCTTATGTAGCTCAAAGTTGGTAACTCTATTGAAATAGGCATCTTGGGATCTTTTCCATAAACCAAAACATATGGTGAAAAACTTGTTGATCGTTTTGGTGTAACTCTATCAGCCCAAAGGGCTAATTTAAGTTTGTCATGCCATGACCTCTGATTATCTTCAATAGTCTTTTTTTATGTTCTTAATTAGATTCTTATTTGTTGATTCCACCTGTCCATCACCTTGGGGGTAATAATTGGATGAAGTATTCAGATAAATGTTATTCTTTATTGACCAATTTGAAACTCTGAAACCAACAAAGGCTAATGCATTATCAAAAATAATTGATTTAGGTGTACCAAACCTGGAAACTAAGTCCTGATAAAAGTTTAAAATATATGTTTCATTTGCATCCTTCAAAGAAACTGCTTCAGTCCATTTCATGAAGTAATCTATTGCTGTCAAGATCCACTTGTGCCCTGCACTTGACAGTGGGTTAATTGGACCGATGAAATCAAATCCCCACTTTCCAAATGGTTATTCAACCTGAATTGGATTCAGGGGCAGGGCTACTAACTTCTATTTTCCTGCAAATAGTGAACATTTAGCACATTTTCTAACATAGGTGTGTGCATCCTTAAATAATTCTAGCCAATAATACCCTACTTTCATAATTTTTCAGGGCTATATTTCATGGTGCAAAGTGACCTTCAACAGGTCCATCATGGAATTCTTCTAAGATTCTTTATATCTAATCAATATTAACACATCTAAGTAGTACCCCATTAAAATCATTCTTGTAAAGTACTCCATTCACTTCTACATAAGGAATTGCTTGCAACCTGAAATGCCTTCTCTTTGATCTGTCCAAACCTTCTGGGCAGTCCCCTATACACAAATAGTGAACTATTTGATGAATCCAATCAGTCAAATGGGTTGGAACAACAGGTTCATCTTCATTATTAAAGACTGTAGTGACTGATTCATTGCTGTTTTTTTTTTTTGCAAGTTTCTCTCATAGACCTTTACCTCTAACAAGCTTGGTAACCTTTATATTGATGTCGTACTCTAAGAATTTGGTTATCTAGCCTGCTTGCTTGTCATTAATGTCCTTATTTAGCAGAAACTCTTTGACTATTGGGTGAGCTACCAACAGATGTATTTTATTATTAGACAACATATGTCTAAACTTCTTGAGGCTTCTCACTATAGAAAGCACATGTTTCTCAACAAATGAATACCTTGTTTCATAATTATGCAAGACTTGACTAAAAAATGCTATGAACTATTCAAGTCCTTGATCATTCTACTGACATAACATGGCAAAAATTGTGTCAACACTACCAAATGCATACAATATAAAATCTTTTTCAAAGTTTTGATTTATAAGCGTTGGGGCTGCTGCAAGTGCCTCTTTAATCTGTTCAAAATTGCTTTTACCCTCCTTTGTCTAGTTGAACTGCATATTCTTCTTCAGCATGGTTGTGAGAGGTTGCAACAACTTTGCAATGTTAGGAATAAATCTCTTAACAAAGTTTATCCTGCCTGGAAAACTCTGCAAACCTTTTTTGTGAGCAGGAAGTGGCAATGCCAGAATGGCTACAATATGTTCTGGGTCAATAGAAATACCATCTTTAGAAATAATATAACCCAAAAGTTTACCTTCGTGAACAACAAAAAATGCTTTTCTTTGGATTCAAAGAAATTCCATACTCTCTGCATCTCTCAAAAAACTGTCTAAGATGACCAAAATGTTCATTAACATTTCGTGATAAAACAGTGATATCATCTAAGTAGACAAGAACAAACTTGTTTATCAAACCTTGAAGAGCCATATCCATTGCTCTCTGAAAGGTTACTCCTACGTTTGACAATCCAAAGGGCATCTTTCTGTAAGCCATAGTACCCCACTTGGTGGTAAAGGCTATCTTATACTGGTCTTCCTCTTTAACTAATATCTAGTTATAACTTGAATATCCATCCAAAAATGAGAACCTTTCTGATCCTGAAACAACTTGGAGTATTTGTTCCATTGAAGGCAAGAGATAGTGATCTTTAAGTGAAGCTCTGTTTATATCACAAAAATCAATGCACAACCTTATTTCTCCATTCTTCTTTCTAATGGGTACCAGATTTGAAACCCAGGACGTGTGCTTGATTGGAAATATTATACTACCTTCGATCAACTTGTTCAATTTTGTTTTCATTAGATGTTCTAACTTTGGATTCAGAGGCCTTTGCTTCTGTCTAACTGGTTTCGCATTGGGTTCCAACTCAATGGTATGCTAAGCTAACTTAGGGTTGAAACCCTTCAGATCTCCATATTCCTAAGTGAAGATGTCACTAAATTCTTGGCAAAGCAAGACAAAGGCTTGTTGTTCTTCCTTTATAAAAACTTTGCCAAGCTTGAGGAGCTTTTCTTTGAATATCTTAATTGGTTTGTAATGCTCCTGCTTCACTTTGATATTGGTTTTATCTTTTCTAACCTGATCATTAGTGTTGAAGATGGATTCAAGGGTTACCAGCCCTTTTGGCAACTTAATAGACTTTAGTTCCATGATATGATCACCATATTGTTGATCAACCTTGTGTTGGTTTCCAACAAAAAACTCTACTTCTTCCATCAAAAAGTGAATTATCTTCTCATCACTGTCAAAAATCTACCAACTCACATTATTATCAGGTATTGATGGTCTGACAACTACCTTCACATATTGTTGCACTTCCACATTGTGGATTTCAGTTGGAATGTCAAACTGTGATCCTATGGCAACAAGTTTATCAGCTTGCTTATTCTGATTTATTGGTACTGATTGAAGATTAAATGCATCAAACTCTTCAATTAAGTCCCAAACATGGTGTTTATACAATTTTAGCAAATCATTTTTTGTTAAATTCAGATTTCTAACCTGATTTTCTATCAATTCAAAATCACCAAACACTTGTAAACACTTAATTTTCCTTTTTTTGGCCCACTCTAAACCATGTATCAATGCTTTGTACTCAGCAACATTATTAGAACAGCTGAAAGAAAATCTAAAAGCTGAGTAATACTTGTCTCCTTCAGGTGAAATGAGCACTGCTCCTCTACCAACACCTATTTTACTCATGGATCCATCAAAGTACAACTTCCAAAGCTGATCAGTTTGTTGTTCTTGCATTTTTTCTGCTTAACCAGATTTGGAATAGTTAAATCAAGCTCCTAAATCATATAAATTCCCAAACCTACTTCGTCCATGAGATTGAACAAATCAACCTCATGATTCTTGGCTTCCCACTCGTCTAAATTTATGTCAGGTATGCCTTCTATAGGTATAGTGGGGTCATGGGTCATAGATTGATCCTTTTGATCATGGAAAGCTAGGTTTACATTTATGGGATTTGGCACGTAAGGCTCAATATGGTCTTTAGCCTATGGTTTTGACTTAATTGTGACTCTAGTACCATATCCAGTTCTAAAAAACATATGTGACCAGTCTAATGATAGATAACCACCTACTTTTGCAGTGAAATCTCTAGACAGACAAATGAAAAAATAAGGTGGGAGATCAATAATATATATGTCCTGTGGAATTTGAAAGTTTAGACAGGTATGTAATGTAAGAGGAATTTTTTTAATAACTCCTATAGGCTTAATTGTTGTTCTATACAATTGAACTACCCTTTTTGACAATGGTTCATAATCAAGTCCTAACTTGTCTACCAGCTGTTTAGGAATAATTGAGTTGCTTGCTCTTGAATCTATCATGCAATTATGCACTATATTATCACCAATTATCAAGCTGACATAAAAAGGCGGTGGCTTTACCTCTTGAGCTGGTTGCTCCTTGTGATCTAAACTATTTGCAAGAACTCTTGGCTGTTCTTTAGTTGTTTCATTAGAAATGGATATTTTAGCCAGAGCCTCCTGCAGAATTTCTTTCTGCCCAGGAAGTTGTAATGCATCCAACATGGTAATGCTAACAGTTGCCTTTTTCATATGATCTACAATATTGAAAGCTGGAGAACTAACCTTGTGTTGTACTTTCAGAAAAACATCCTCCTTTTGCACTTGAAATGGCTGAGCTCTTCGTTGTTCCTTAACAGGTTCAGCTTGTTTCTACTGCTCTTTACTAATCTCAGTTTGTCCTCTTGATAAAATCTAGACAATATGTGAAGAAGAGGGTTGTGGCTGCTCTTTACCAGCTGCTGGAACTTGATTTTTATGCTGAACAACTTGTTGTTTACCTTTATCAGCCTATTGTTTGTCTTTTTTTGGCTACTATACATTAGGAATAGCCTGTTGTCTAAGGTCTATTTCTCTTTTCTTGGATCTTGTATTCTCTGCAATAGAAGTGGCTGATTGATTTTGACCTTATGCATGATTAACTCCACATAATTCATTCCCTTGCTAGTTCATCATGGCAACATCCATATCATCATGTTGCGTTTGATCATTCTAATCATTGCTATCTTTTGTTGTATTTTCCACAACTGCATAATTGCTCTATACCATCAAGGCCTGATTAACTACTCCATTCATGCATGTGGCCTAATTGTGAGGATGATTGCATGGATAACACCATACATAATCCTGTGCCAAATTATTTTGCACTAGTATAAGTTCTTTTGAAGAGCTAGCAACATTTTGATTGTACGGTGGTCTGGGATTAAAATTCCTTCGCTAGTTTCCTTGATTTTCTACCTGATAAGGTGGTTTGTTAGGCTAGAAAGGTGCTTGGTAAGGCCTAAAATTCTGACCCTGCTACCTCTTAAGACTCACTAAGTCATTACTGATTGTTTGCAATAATTTTTCCATCTCCTGCTGAGTACCCCTAAGCTCTTGAAAATATGATTGTGCTGGAAAAGCACCATTTTGAACAACTAGTTGATAGACTAAGGTTGGTTCAACTGGAAGTGGGGCAATAGATGGTAGATTAATGGGCATCAAGGGATGAATATCTGGAAATATCGGTATAGGAGGCCTTGGTGCAATTTTACTAACCTATATAAGGTTGTTTTCAGCTCTAATTGCAATATCATATGTTGTTGGTAATGTTAATCCACCCATTGATTGTATCATTAAGGTAATATCACTATTCAATGATCTAAGATAATACAAAAAATCATGATCTGGAGTCGAACTTACCATTGCTAGAATTCTATTCCATGTCCTTTGAAACCTGAAATTAAAGTCCATCATTTGTTCTTGTGGCACTCTCTTTATAGTCATCATTTGCTCGACTAGAGATAGATGATCAAACTTGTCATAAAATTGTTTTCTCAACTTGTCTCTCAAATCATCCCATGTCGCAACAGTATTAATTGGTAAGCCATGAAACCACTGAAGTGCTTTTCCCTTGAATGACACTGCTAATAGCCTCAATGCCACATTCTCTTGAGTCACATGATGAACTCCACATAGTGAGGCTACGTCTCTGATATGTTCTATTGGTATAGTCTACTCTTCACCAGTAAAAAAAGGAGACTTTTAAATGCAACAACTAGTATATCATCATGATGAGCCAAATTCAATGGGTTGCCCCCATTAAATGGTACAAACGCATTCGCTCTAGCCATTAGAGTTGTTGGTATTCTAATGTTCACAACTTGCAAAATTGGTATAGGATGTACCAGAAACACTAGAACTGATCTTGTAACAAAACTCGGTGAACCTCTTGAAGGTGACCGATATTCTAAAATTGGGTGAGGCTGAATGTGAACCTAGCCGCCTTGTTGATGATCTGCCTCTCCTCCTTGATGTGTATACTAGTGGTTCTATTCTGAAAACTAGAGAAACTGGTTGATTTCTTGAAGGCCTACCAGGTGTTCCCTTGGTTGTCCTTCCTCTTATTTTGGTGAAGACAACTGTAAATATTCAAATGGAGAAGAACTTCTTCTTGTCTGAATGTTTCTCATAAGCTATGTATACTTGATCTGCTTGAAACTAAGAACGAAGTCACTAGGTATATGAAGTTTAACCTCTGAAAGGCTGAAGTAATGTTGTATATACCATAACAACAACTTGAAACTTTATAATTCTTTCTTTGAATTGTAATTCAGAGTCCCACCGGGCGTGCCAAAAAATGTTATCAAATAGATTGCACCCGAATGCTTGAATGGCTAAATTCAACAATATGTTGAAACATGGGAACTATCTTCAGGCTATGGGTATTCCTATGGCGAAGATAAACCTCCAAATTCTAGGCTGGTTGCTATATGATTCTATGATTATGGACTTAAAAATTTGATGGGAAAAGGGAAAAGGACTTAATCTAATGCAAACTTGGAAAAACCGAACTAAGGTGATGCACCTATTTGATTTAAAGAAAACAAATTAATTGACAATTGATTCCTTATGAGCCTATTTTCACAACTCATATTGAACAATTTAACTGCATCAATGATTCACAAAAAGGCCTGACAAATCATTCTTTATGAAGGAAAAATTTATTTTTGAAAACTTAAAGATATGGATATATTATAAGCACAATTTATGACCTGCAACTAAGATCGTTTTTGTGTACATGCATTTACGCATGTGATAGAAATTTAAAGGTTTTGATGTCAAACACATTAAACTTGCATACAAAACATTCGTTAAAAAAAATACCTGAATCTAAGAAGGATAATATTTAACTTGCAATGACAACAAAAGGAAAACTCTGCCAATGATACTCTAACATAACCTATAAAACTTGCTGAGATATCATAAAAATGTAAAAAATCTAAGTTACATGAGGTCTCTTTGCGGAAGGAAAAGGAAGGAAACAAGAACTAAAGGAAAAATATTCCAATATATACAAAAGGCATGCACAAAGCAGCCAAAAATAGAACTGAAAGAAAACTAAAGTGAAAAACTGCATCTCTAATGTGAAATCCGAGCAGAAGAGGAAACCCTGATAAAAATAGCCCAAAACTGAAGCAAACTACTCTTTGTGCCTAGACAACTCCACCTCTCCATGTGCATGATCAAAACACCTTGTGAACTAACGTGGAACTAAAAGAAAAGCTTCACTATTTGCATGACTTTTATAATTGGAAGCTGAAGTTCCACCTTGTGCATGAGCGATTTTTTTTTTTTTTAGTATTTTCCCCTTCTTACAATATTTATTTCAAAAATCAATAATATTGTTTAATAAATTTTGAAAAACTTTACAATGAGAAATAGAAGGGGAAAATACTATATTTGCAATTTTAAAAAAAAACTCCTTATAGCTCCCGAGCTCCATGCATATACCTTGCATGTCATGCAAATATTACACACTATTCTAAGCATGCAAAGCACCATGCTTGACAAATATTAAATCACTTCACCCTTTAGCATATATTGCATTGGCTAACACACTTAGCATATTAGGTTTATTGACCTTTCGAGTCTTGACCATGGCTAATAATGAAATGATTATTATCTTTAAAAATTAGTCAAAAATTCATTTTGAATTAGGGATCTCCACAAAAATCAGCGAACCCTAAAAACATTATCATTTCTCCTTTGAATTTCGAGAAGCTTCAAGGTGAAGCCTTCAACACTGGCCACCATGCTTAGGGTTTCTAAGGGTCAAAACATTTGTTTTTCAGCTAGTTTATGTTGATTTCTTAAATGTTTCTTCAAAAAAGTAACAAGGTAAGCCTCTTTTATCGTAAATCTGGCCTTTATTTTGTCTTTTGAAGAAAATCGCGGCCTCAAATTGCAGCTTACGGTCTCTCTGATGCATCTTTCTCTGTATCTTTTCCTTGTCAATATTCATTATGTGGCTGACATCTGAAGACTATAGAGCTTCTTCCATGGCTTTGAAATTTTTCTTTGTAAGGAAATAGTAAGTTCACCATCCTTTAAATCTTTGTTATTATCAATTGTTTCTTCTGATAGAAGCTTAAGCTTAAAGAAAATAACGAATGTAGCTGCTTTCTTTCCTAGTATTTTTTTCTTTTTCAAAATAAAGCCATGGGCTGTTAACTGTTACCTCCGTTTTCCCTTGCTTTGCGATATTGTGTCATAGACGACTGGAATATGAGGTGTTTCTTTGAATTCTTCACGAGTTTTGATACTTATCTTTCTGTATAGAGATAACTCTTTACTGACCCTACACTAATTCCACATTCTGATAAAGATCTCTTTGTCTTCACCTTCAAACTGCTTTCTCTCATGGTGTGGGGTTCATTCTCTTCTAAAAAATATCTTACTTCATCTGTTGGCTACGACTTTGTATTCTTGTTGTATTTTGGGTATTGATATCTTTCTCTCTGTGTTTTCCAGTTAAGGGTTTCATCTGTATTTTTCTACAAAATAACAGATATAAATGGCGTCACTGTGATTTGAATCCTTGCACTTTAGACTCTTTTGAAAGAATTAATAAATTTATGCTCATTTAATATATTGAAAGCTGCAACCTTTTATTCTTTATTCTGAGTGTTTCCTCCTCTATATAAGCTCGACTACTGCTCCCTTAAAATCTTGTAATGAAGCATGATTTTCTTTCAGGCTTGGTAATGCTCCATTTATTATGGCTTTAATCACTATCCTCTGTAGCAAAGTTTTTCTATTATTATGGCTTCAAATTTTCCGTAGAATATATATATTTCATGCACCAATGCTCCATAGCACTGCTTGTTGTATCTGCCTTACATTGAACAAACTTCTCCTTCATTTTGTGTTATGATTCAGAGTATAATTGAATGAAACAAAAAAAATTGAGCCATGAAAGGAAGCGGCTTATTCTGATATTGGGTGTTTATGTTCACCAGTAAAATCTTCTTGACATCTAGCTGATTGACCATGGTCCAAAAATACCCTTCAACATGAGGAACCCTATGGTGAAGTCTTTGGTCATTGACACCACATACCCCAACTATGGCACAAGAAATCCCAAAGCCTACTGCCAAGCCTCGAATGGTACTTGCAACACTACCACCAACAATTGTTTAATTGGAGAATGATTTCCTTGAGATGGAAGTATGTGTATACTCACTTCAAGATTTGTTCCTTTCAGTCCTCTATAGACTGTGTATATGATTTAAAGCTCTAGTTATCAGCCTTTAAACTTGAATATTCTACTTTCCCTCAAATATAAAGGGTGCTGCTTATTGTTGTTCAAATTTTTTCAATGTTAGATACATTAATATAGTTTCAACCATAAATATTGCATAGGTATGATTGAAATTGTACAAGTGTTATTTTTTTAACTACAAAAAACAAAACTGTAACACTGTCCTTTTGATGATACTAAGGTTGTATTTAGCTTGAAACTTATAATCATGCACCTTTTGCACTATGTAATGCATAGCATTGTTTTTTGTGAATGAAACTCTTACAACAATATTATTGTATCAGAACTCATGAATGATTTATGTTGTGTTTTGAGGCTGCTGTATACTGGTATCACCCTCTTCTGCTATATTCAATGCATTTGAACATTCTTAGTATGTCCTCCCCTAAGCCTCTTGAGTTTCACTTTACTTGTTCAAGCAACACATACATGATTTGAGATTGCATCTTTGTTAGTTGTATTCAATGCATTTGAACAAAGGGTGAATGTAGACTTGCTCTATCTGTTTCCACCATGATGTGACCTGAAGGCTACTACTTTGAGTTTCTTTTATGATAGAAATCTTATTCCATGACTGTAATTGATATCAATGACTCTCATGTATGATGTGAATAAGAGGTGTCCTTTTTGATATGTTGTGTTCAACCCTTGTGGGAACCCATTTTTCTCCACATATATGATAAAAATGATCACGAAAATAATGAGCCTATTCCTGCACAGTTAACAAACATGTTAGCAAAATAATTGAAGCTGAATCATTTGATGTATACTTTGAATGAATGATGATTATATTTTTTCTGGTAATGTAGGTATAGGATTGATCTTGATTCATCGTTTCTTAGAGTCAATCTCTAATATCATTTCCATTCATCTTGCATGACAACTCAAGGAGACTGGAGTAGGGTAACCTGGAGATACAACAACTAGAAGAAAAATAATATTTTAACGATTCGTCATTATAGGCAATGATGAATCACTTCCTTTCTTATGCTTATCTTATCTTCAGTTGTATATTTTTCAGTTCCTTATTGTATATATCCTTTGATTATAGAAATCAAAATAGGCTACTCCCATGGCATGTGTGGGACTTTGATTTTTACAATATGAATAAAACAACATTTATATGCAATTGCATAAGATCTTCTATTACAATTATTGCATAATAATACTGAATCCAAAAGTAATTAGTTTTTATATGATCAATGAATACTTAGCAGAAAATTTTGAAACTATTTGTGTACCTTTCAGTGATGAATTCAATTAAGCTCTACTTGTTTTGAGTTGTAGCTAAAAATAGGTAACAACTATATAACATTTTTATTAGTTTGAATTTGTTTATTTTATAATTCTGTTACAAAATAGTGAATGCATAATAATTTTTAAATACAAGTATAGTTTTTAAAGACTAATAGGGTCTTGGTGTTTCAAGATCATTAGGTGTCTTTGAGATAAATAAGCATTAATTCACAATAAAATTAGTATCAAAGTGATGTTAAAAGGATAGGTACAAGTTAGATAATAATGTAAGTCTATTAGGATTATCATAGGTCTCTTAGGTCTATCTTAGGATTGTCATACCCAATATTAGGAGTCTATTATTAGGACCTCAAAGACTCTAGGATTATCATGTCTCTTAGGACTGGCATAGGTCCCTTAAAATCTGTAGTGCCTCTCATGTTACTGATGCATTTTGATATTGCTTTGTGTGTGTTTTGATTCTATTTGATTTTTGGTTATGTTTTGATGCATACTTGATACTTTGTTAGACATCTATTTTTCCATGTTGTTTGGTTTGGCGGACAGTGCTGGTTCTTTGCTTATGATATTTTGGACACATGTGTTGGATACTTATGCTTCTCATGATGTTATTGATTGTGTTATGATGATGATGTTGTGTTTAGATTTTTTGATTAATGTATATGATTCAGGTGAAGGAGACGGTGTTGCATCGTTCATCCATGAGCGCCCTACCCCACTACAATTCTCTTTCACCATGTGTTTGATTATGAGTTTATATGTATATGTTTATTTTGTTCGATGTTTGGTGTTATGCAAGATCGCAGGTACCAGGTGCCGACTCCACCTGTATTTTCGGGTCTGAGCGCGCCCTATATACCCAATGGTTTGATGTAGTTAGGGAGTTGATAAGAAAGTACCCTCGTCTGTGTCTATGGTTGGGTCAGTGGTTGTTCATGTCTTATATCCGTACTTCGTTCGTGTGGGTATGATTATTAATTTAAGTTATTTACTTTCATGGCTTTAGTAATGTTTATTAAAAGTCTTCGATTATGGTTATGATTGATGAATAATTGCTTTAAATTAAATGTTATCCTTCGATGTGAATTTTTGAATAAATTAAATTACTTTTGTAGTGGATGATATTAATAGTTTTATTAATATTGCAAGTTTAAATTGTCATGAGACTATCATTTAATTTAAATAAATAAAAGTTAATAAATTGTTTTATTGGCTATTTAAATTAAGTCATTTAAATTATTATTATGATTAATTTTATTATCAAGTAGTTAATTTAATATTATATTTTTAAATTTAAATGTTGCTTGAGTTAAAATGTCGATTTATTTATTTAATAATATTTATTTGTTTTAGAAAGTTAATTATATTTTAAAGGGAATTATAATGCTTAAATTTTTGGAAGAATTAGTTAGTTTAGTAAATTTGAGAAAAATGCCTATTCGAAAATTAGTAAAATAGAAATTGAAGGCAAGTGGCTATTTTCCATGTGCAATGTAATTGAGAGAATTTTAGTAATGTTCCGATTTTTTACTTCTTGAAATTTTATATCCAATCTGGTGTTTTTCAAAAAAAAGGAGAGGAAGGAAAAATAATTTTTGTTCTGCAATTCGTAATTTTGAAGTTTTCTGGAAAATGTAAATCTCTATATTTTTCTTTCAAAAATTATTAGAAGAATTTAGAATTATATATTGTGATGGATATTGTTCCTCAAAAATTCTTCTGGAGGTTGCAGATCTCTTAAATTGGTGAAGTACGGGGTTGGCTGGACATGCACATGCAACAATTCGTCTCCAAATCAACTTCAAGCAAACGACTCCAAGTAGCTCTGTAATCTTTGATCATCCTTTGTAATTTCCACTCAAAAAGAAAAGGATTGTAAATTTCAAATTTTCAATATGTTTGTTGTGAGTCTTGAAATTATTGTTTTGTGAAATCGTTGTTGTGTGATTGTCATCTCCAGCCTTTAGTTTCCACTTCCCCTTCGCTTCTTGTCTAGTATGTAATTTAATATTTTGACACAAGTTTGGCTAGCTGGAAACTTATTCTTTTTATCTTTGAATAAATTTATTTCCGCTTCAATCCATCCATTGTTATTTTCTAGTCAAATACTCTGTAAATTTTCTTTTTAGATCCTCCGTTTTATTTTGTGTACTGGCTTTCACATTTTGCCATTCTTGTGATTTTGCACCTCCTCTGGTAAATGGCTCTGTAGTTTTAGTAATTAGTTTATTGGAGATTTGATAGATTAATATATATATTTTTTAAAATATTTTTTTTTTCATTGTTGTATGTCTTCGGCATTTTCCATTCGAAAATTTCTATAGTGGTTGGCTGTAATTCTTGTTTAGGTAGACTAAATTTATATTGAATGGGCCCTTACTTTGTTTAGCGCCTTGGGTGCTTCCTTCCCATTAGGTCAGCGCCCCTTTTGGCACAACCATCCCCACTTGGATGGCTGCTATTACTATTGTGCGTAGCCATCCAAGAAGGGGGCTGCACTTATCTTACTCTGTCGTGGGTTTTATGTAGTTGTTTATATATATATAGTGACTGTGGTCACCACATTTATAAATGGTTTTTGAATTGGCAGTTTTAACTTGTTAAATGGATTTGGAATTTCAGTTTTAATATATATATATATATATATGTATGTATATATATTTGTACTTTTAATTCTGTTTTTTTATTGCAGCAATAATTTTAAATTTAATATTCTTTTAATAGCAGGCATATATACATATATATATGTGTGTGTGTGTGTATATTTTTTGATAGGAATATGTTATTGAAATGTAAAAGTAATTTTTCAATTCTGGAATTAGTGAACAAAATTATATTGTGTAAATTCATATTTAAAGATTATTCTAGTAAATTTGTATTTTGAAATAAAATTGCAAATTAGATTTTACAATCATGAAAAAAGAAGATTTAGAGAATATTCTATTTGGAAAAAGAAACAAAAACCAAAAAAAAGATATTGTTAAGATTAAGATATATACTTTTTAATTATAATTGGTGTTAATAGTTTAAGTTAAATATTTTATTTTTCCGAAGTATATTTGTGTGTTTGAACAATTGTAGAAAATGTAGCTATCTTTATTAAATTTAATGAGATAGTTAATATTATATAAATTAAGTTCTGAATCTTGTTATTAAATGTGAATGGTTATTTTCCATAGATTTAATTTGAAAGATTTAATTCTAGAATGAATTTTATGAGTAGGAATGGATTTTTAAAGGATGAAAATTTGTATTTGATGTGCCATGTGTTGAATTTAGGTTAAATTTTGTATAGTTTGAATAGATGATTTTAATTGCAATAATAGGTTATTTTGGTTCCCGGGTAGATGTTTATGTACCTCCAGAGGCTAGGGGAAATTGTGTGCTTGTGCTTTTGTTGTGGCACTTTTTATCTATCATTTTACCTTGTGAATATTTGTGTGGGTGGTACCTCCTTTTTTATGAGTTTTGATACTTTATGTAGCCATGAGATGGTCATGTCTCGTGTGTTATGTTTTATAAAGAATTCCTTTATGTTTTGAGGATTGAGATACACCTTTACTTGTCTTTGGTTTTGGGGTAACCATAGGGGAGAGTGGCTCTTTTCTTGGGGCTAGTGTACAAGTGGTTGCCCATGAAAGAGTTTCCTTAAATAAGTGATAACCTAATTAATGTATCTAGTCAGTTGGGTTAGTTAATACATAACAAGACTAAAAAACATGCACCTCACCCCTGTCGTTAGTGCTCTCAAAGGTTAAGGACGGGGGGGAAGACCTGGTTGGTAAGGTCACTACCTTGTCTCTGTGAAAGGTAAGTGGCTCTGCATGAGTCACCCTATGGGGTGACACATTGAGATAGGATGTCTGGTTAACCATAGATGGAGGTGGCTCCTAGTGTTAGGTAGTCTGGTGAATCCATGTAAGGCCATGCAATGAAACTCTCCCACTGTGCCCATTCAATTTTTTGTTCTTGGTGCCTTTGGATTTGTTTTATTGTTGTTGTTGTTTATGTTGTTAAGTGGTCTTGAGTTATATGGTGTTAGTCCTTGTGTTTTTTTGACTTTGTGGACGAGGGTTCTTTCTTATCGGCTCCTTGCACGAGGGGTGTTCCTTCGGGTTCACAAGGTCAAGTGGAAACATGCAATGCACCCATTGGGTCCCCAGGAGATGATCGTGGCATGAAAGTAGATGCAGTGATTCCAGAAATTCACACGGAAAATATTGTACCTTTCATGTATTCAATCTGCATTATTGTATTCATTGGATTATGTTGTACTCTTCCCAATGTTATAAGGGAAGCAACTTGTAATGTAATATGGGTTTTTCATTGTGTTGTATCTGTGGAAATATGTTCCACAAATGTAACTTTGAACTCATAAGTTGAAATGTAATAATATGTTATCTGTGCATTTATTTATCTTGTTCATGTTGGATGAATGGTATATTTATATCTTATTCACGCTTCTATCTTTTGTCTAGTTTAATATCGTTTAACGCTGTAGATGGTTTGGGTTCGTTCGAGTAGCACACCATGTTACCCCATGGGACTAGGATAATGCTATATGATATAGTTATGTTGTTTAATTAATTATTTATGTTTAATGTTATTGTTGTCTTTAAAAAATAAAATGTTATGTTATTGTTAGTAGTTGTGTCCTATGGGGTTTGTGTGGTGGGGCATTACAAAACCATTATAGATCTCTTAGTACTATCGTAAGTCTCTTAGCATTGTCATAAGCAATATTAGGAGTATATTATAGCCTGAATGGGAGCGGAGTTGGCTTGGACTATGGGTTTTCTTCCCATTGGTCTCAGGTTTGACTTTGAGGCCTAGAATCACCCGATGCACCTGGCTTATGGGAGGCTTGGTACATCTCCAAGGATTAGTATCACCTCAGATCACCCCACAATGGGAAACCCATGTCATTGGGATGAGTCATGGGGATACCTTGGACTACCAAAAAAAAACATATTAGGAGTATATTATAGGGATCTCAAAGCCTCTAAGTCTTTCATAAGTCTCTTAGGTCTCTATTATTAATCATGAAGTCAAATACTTGCAACTAAGTTAGGAGTCTCTTCATATTTAGCAAAGAGGCTACAAGGAGAGGAAAAAGGTAGAGGATAATTTAGTAGAGTAAAAGGACATATGCAAATAAAATACAACCAAGATTAAAAGGCTAGCCCTACACTTAGGAAAAAAATTGTAGAGAAAGAGATATAACCTACTCAACAAAATGAAGTGAATTAATACTATGATATGTAGCACATGAACTATGTTGACAAGGTGGCATGCACAAAAAGTATAAATATAAAGAGAACATACCTTAAAATTTGGGATTTGATTTCACTAATTGCACAATATTTTCTAGTTTTTTTTTGCTTCACACTCCTCCAAAATTTGAGCTATTTGCAAACTTTCTTGGTATTCAATGTTCAATTCTATATAAATCTAATAGAATTAGTAATAAATATGAAAAAAATACTATATATCATCAAATTTAAACATAAAATATGATAATTAACATTCCAACACTAGGAACATGAAAATATTAGTTCATAGAATCAAATTTAGCCAAAAAACATACAATTAAGTTCATATACATTGAAAAAACAAAAAAATTGGTGGAATTTTTAAACAATGATTGATATTTTGTCAAAAACATGAATAAAGTACATATTGCAGAAAAACAAAGCATGTGGGGCATAAATCACAAGATCCCCATGCCGTTTTACTATTTGTTGTGTTTCTAGGAAATGTGCTCGCATTATAACTTGTGTTGAGAATTTCAATAGGGAGAGAGGAGGAGAGTTAGAGAGAGAGAGAGATGGGAGATAAAAGTAGAGAGGTAAGGAGGGAGGGAGGGAGAGGTAGAGAGGGGAGAGAGAGAGGGAGGGATGGATGGAGGGAACTAGAGGTAGGTAGAGGGAGATGGGTAGGAAGAGAGGGAGGGATGGATGGAGGACACTAGAGGTAGGTAGTGAGAGAGAGAGAGGGAGAGTGGTGATAGAGAAAACATTGAAATAGACCTCACATGCATGCACCTAGTGGACATTGTGAATGTTTCATTGATCACTATCCTTATAACTAAACTATGTTAAAGCTTTCCTTTAGTGAGAATGTTATATAGTTTTTGTCATAATAAGTATAAAGGGAAATATTGATTTTGGAATTGACTCCTTCAAAAGGTCTATGTTTTTAATGTAAGAAGTTTGTATTTATTTAAAATTAAAATATGTTAGAGCTCTATTCGGTCTATGTTCCTTAGGAGCACTGTTATACATTGTTTTGGCTTGATGATATGTTTTTTTGTTTAATTAGACCAAAAGTAGGTTTGTATCCTTTGTGAGGTTAAAGAAAATCTTGACTATGATACAAGTAGATAGCCGATGATTATCTTTACCTTCATTATTTTGGTCATATGAAAGCTTTCTTTATCTATAATATGAATTGTTCGTTAAAATGTAAATTATCTACAATAACATTAAAGGATATATATGTACTTATATGGGTACACATTTATATAATGTGTGTATATATGTACAAATATAAATACATTTATAGATATTATTTTTATTGAATGATGATAAGTTATGAATGTATGTATGTATGTGTATGTATATGTATATGTATATGTATATAAATTTTAAAGTTTGGGCTAGGCATGCCTAAGTATTACAAAGGAAATTATGTATGTCAGTGAACTATAAAAGATAGATATGAAATACATCTATGATATGAATGTGTATATACTTGTTTATCTAAACCAATTCGTGAGTTGAATGTGATATTTATTTTATCGATAACCAATTTGGAAAAGAGGTGCATGGAAATACGATACACATATCCATCATGGAATGTGCTTATTTGATTATTAAATATTTTTCCAAAGTAATTCAAAATCACTGCTTGCATTATCAATTCATAGTGTCTATTTATTACAAATCAGTCATATAGGATATAGTCAACTGGAGGGTATCTAGAGTTGTATGAAAAATTATTTTTATTTAGAACACAACACCAATTCTTAGATGTCATGGTGATAATAGAGATTCGATTGATTTGTTACCTTCATGAAGGATAGGGCCACTTCTTAATGGAAGGTGTGTGGGGTACCATTGTTATATGGTTGGAGGAAAAACACTCAAGTGATGCTCTCCCTCTTGCAATTGAGAAATTCTGAAGACTTGGTTTATTAGAGACAATATATTGATTTCACATGGAAATGTATTAGTGATGATTGCACTTGATTTTATTATAGACATGAACTTTATTTTACATAACATTGTATTATTGATAATTTGTGCTACATTTCATTGATATGACGCTTGTAATATATACCAATATTTTGATTTAGAAAAAAATTCTCTAGAAGATGTAACACTTGATGGAGATTTATGTTTAGTTAATGCAATGAAATGATTTTCTTTATGTTGTATTCATTTAAAAATTAAAAAAGTAACGTGTGTTGTCTAGAATTAGACAAATTAGTGTTCACCACACTTTTGTAAAGGTGATATCTAGGAGATGTATAGATGTGAACGAATGATGGGTAGGTCGAGTGATGGAGATGAGGTGATGAGAGATATTTTGTTAACCAAGAAATTTTTGAATTTTTGCATTGGGTTAGGTGGTAGGGATGTGAAAGTGGATGTAAGGAGTTGTTTGGGGGAGTGAGGATTGTTTGTTTAATTTCTTGTTTTGTTTCCTTGTGTATTACTTCTTTTTTCTCTATAATATTTTCCTAATCACCTCTTCTATTTTTTCTTGATATTATTTTTCCATTTCTTCCTTCTAATAGGGTATTATAAGCCTTTCATGTGTTCGATAGAATCTCTTGTCTCTAGCTTTCCTATTTGCATTGTTTATGAAAGAAGAGCATCCACCCTTTTCTTGGATAAAAGTTTCATAGTTTCTAGCTATGCTAACTTTTTTCTTTGTCTTGGTGATAATTGTATTATGACTAAGTCTAATGCCTTGATTCATGCATTCTTTAATTTTGTGTCCTCTCTATTTTTCTTTAATTTTATACCAATATCTGTGTGAATCCTTCAATTACATCTACTAATGTGTGACAATTTCTTGTAATATAGTCAAGTATGACTTGTTTGACTATCCTATTTTTCTAATTTATGGATATACATGTACAATTTGTAGTAGCATCCCTTGAAGAATGGCATATATAGTCTATTGGAATCTATGATCCACTCTAATTTATCCTATATAATTTCCACCACTTGCGGTGATTGTTGTTTTGAAAAATTATTGTACTTATAAATGGGATTCCTATGTTACCACATTTTTATTTATGGTCCTCCTCTTTATGTTTGTTTCCACCTAAATACATTTGTGCTTTCATTTTATTTTATTGGAGGGTTCCCTTTTCGTCTTTTTAACACTCATTTGTAATACGGTCTTTATGGCCTCTCTAGTATGAAATTTTGACCATTTCCCACCTATTTAGATTGGTTTCAATGGATTAGTAGGAAATTTCCTTCTTTTTGTCCCTTTAAATGAACTTTTCTCCAATTTCTTAGTTCCTAATGTTTTATGTGTTTTAGAGTCTTAGACTTCAAAACCTAGAGACTCAATTTTTAGCCTTCATAAATACTATACTTGAGGTCCATTCATTTGTAGCGGGGATGAATATTTTTCTTCTTGTTTCAATGTCTCCCTAGAGATTCCCCCCTTTTATGTATTTTTGTATATGTTTCTCCACATGATCTAAAAGTCTATTTTCATGAATTTATTATATATGCCAATTACCTCTATATTAGGATTGTATTGTAGTGCTAGGAGTGTGTGTACATTAGTATCCAATATATCATTATCTATTTCATTTAAGAAAGGTGGTACCCATGAAGTTCTTGGTTCTATATCCTGAATAAAAAAATGATCTTTATCTACCACAAAGGTTACATAATATGTATATTTTCTTGTACTATGTTGTATGAGACCCTATTATTACTTTGCATATAGTTTTAAAATAAATAAAAAGTCCCATAACACCTCTATATATGATGTACTATCTTTGAAATGTTTCACATACTAGTTGATTTGTTCCACAACTAATTCATACCTAAATTAGTAGCCATCACTAATCGATGTGTTGGATATTTTTTTAGTAATTGATCTATTAGGATCTCACACAAATTAGTTTTATTTATTTGTATCACTATTTGGTAGGTTGTAAAGATAGATATATTAGTTGTGAAGCTCTCCCTATTTGTGTAGTAAACCTTGTATATTATTTCAATAATGGTAAATACCACATCGAACAATTTATAATTTTTGCGACTTTTCTATTATTTATGTTCTTCTTCAAAAATAGATCCCACACATTATTTATCCCTATCACCACATGTATTTCTTCCCCTATTATTATATGTAGGGTTTACCCCAATACATACAATAATCATGAATGCAACTAAAAAAGTATGTGAACCCAAGCTTCCTCTACTATGAAATTAAGGAAATCCTTCCATAGATCCAAATTCAAAATTGCAATTTATTGATATTGAGTAAAATATTATATTTTCCTTTATAACCCTAGTGTCCTCTAGAGTGGCTCAAAGTGCATGTGGTCAATATTCATAATTGATGTTTGTATGTACTTTTTCATATCACCAATATTTAACACATCAATGGGTACAAATGAGAAATAATTCTCTAGGTTGACCTACATGGTTTGAAAAGATATTTTTAGTCATGAGTTATTTAGAATGTTGACCAACGTTAAATTTTCCATCCTTTCTTCTAATATTTTCCTATCTACCATTTTGCATTCCCTTTTTCATTCTTTCTAATATATTCTTATATAAATTTTATAGGTAGATCATTCTCATCTTAGGTTAAAAACATAAACTTCAAACATAGGAAATTTATTAAAAGTGATTTATTCTTCCTTTACAACTACCTATAGAAATTTCCAATTATATGATTTTTTTATTATAACTACTTACCTCTTTCTTTCCTATTGATTCTTCCCATTATCTAATATTATTAATTTTTGTTCCCTTTGCACTTTACTATTATGTTTGTTATAAGGTAAGCAACATTTACAGGGTGTTTTACCCTTAACACATAGGGCCACAAGGGCTGAAAAGTTCAAGACCAAAAAACATAGAAACTATGCCAAAAAGTAAACACTGATCACAGATCAACAACAAATAGACAAAACACCAAAAAATAAAAAACTAACTGGCATTTTCCCAGTTCTTAGATAGGAGATCAACAACATCATCTCCAACCCATTCCTAATCTTCATCGACGTTTTTCCCATCCAATTCATCCTTTATAATGGTAGACAGAGTGTTGGTAATAAAGTGAACCAGCTTAACCATAAAATGGGTCAAGCCACAAAATTTCTTGTCTAGACTATCCATTCTCTCTTGTAACACACAATGATCCTCCCCATCATCAACAACCTTCATAGTATCAACACATTCCTCATCCTACAGGTCTAAGGATCGGGAAGCCAAGTTCTCTTTCTACAATTTGCTGATATCAGGGATGGAGAGGGGTTCACCAACATACTCCTCCTCATTGCTAGACACGTCCTCATCCCTACAATCCTTGTTGTCCGACCGCTCCTCCTCCGAGTCCAAAACCACCTACTTTTTGTTGTTCTTAGCCAATCTACCAGACCTTTTGATGATAGTATCACCACCCGTCACAACCATTGTCACAACCACCATTTCCCCTTTAGATTCCTTACCCACAATATTTTTACCTTTTCTTTCCTTCGTCGAAGGCTCCTTCAAACCCTTCACATCCTCTTTGCCTTTCTTCTTCAAGGTGGGTTTGACAACAAGCTTGGTAGGGGTCAACTTGAGATCACAAAGAATAGCCGCATCACTAGCCTGGGCATTTCTCGCATTTCATTTAAGCTTTTTAGAAGTAGGTTTAGGTTTGTGAGTATCGACATAAACCAGGTGGGTTGATGGGGCCTTTGGAATTGATCAGCGAAATGTTGGCCACAACAAGTTGTTCAATTTCCTCAACACGAACAACGGATATAGGTTTGAGCAGGCATAACGCAAGATGGAAATGCTAGAGTCTCATGATGAGACCTTGGTGTAGTGACAAGGGAGGCGTATCATCAGGGTTAAGGCCAGCGACTTCAATGCATTTTTCAACAGAGCTTTCTAAATCCTTAAGGAAGAAATGAAAGATTAAAATACTTTTATGCCTAAGGTGATTTAACAAAGGGAAATGGTAAAAGAAAAAAAATTTATATCTACCTTCAAGAGTCACGTACTTCATGAGGGCCAGGTAGACTTGGTCCCATGGCTGTGAAAGGGCCTCTCTCTCAAAACCTGACTAGTTACGGACCGGCTTCTCATTCCCCATGAAAAATGCATTCATGTGATCATTATCTTGGGTCTTGGTGTGCTTCGAATATTTTTTACCAATGCTCTACAGCCTCATTGCCTGTGCAATAACCTCTTCATTAACTTTGAAGTAAATCCCACCCAGATTCACTCTTCTGTCTTTCCAAGAGTTGGCAAATATCATAGATAAATTGGGGTCGTGACCCACCAGACTCTCCATCAGGGGAGCCAAACCACCTTCGACACAAATATGCCACACCAGCGGGTCTTTGTGGAATTCACCACAATTATCACGCTTAGTTCACACACGATCACCACCCAGGTTTCCACTTTGAGCAAGGAAAAACCAATGAACTAGTGAGAGTAAAAGGTTAGAGAGAAATTTTAGGAAAAAAACTCTCCACACACTTAGGATTTTTAGCCAAACAAAGCAGCATTTGTTAATCAAAGCATAGTGTAGGATGCACACATGAGGAGGAAAATAACTTAATGCAATCTTGGTGATATCATTAATGAGAGATTTCAAACGTTGGCGGCTAGGTGAGCAAGACATGATGGGAAAGTAAGGATTGCTAACCACGTTCTTACACAAAAAGCTAGGCAGGATGGTCGTGGGGCCAAATTTATTAATAATGAGGAGCTCAACCTTTAGCAGAGGATACAAAATAGCGAAAAGTATAGGACCAAAAAGGAGAATTTCCTCATAATGAGAGGTCACATCAGTATTTAAAACAAAGGATTTTTCAAAAATACAATGGCTTAGCACAATCCCTAGAAGGAGATAATGTAAGATACGACCCTGTCTGGACATGATCAAAAGGTACCCGTCATACTTCCTCATGATGTCCTTTTTTCCAAATACAAAAATCACCTCATTTTTCAAATTCTGCCAATTGTAGGCCACCTCAGCATTAGCACCCGATCTCATAGCCCAATCACAAGCATGTGGATCCCCCATAAAACCCCAAAAATCACATGTTTAGTTATCATCATAGATTAAGTAAGGGATTTTTTCTTTTAAGATAAGACCTTGAATACCTGGGGGTAGGTTCCCCAAATTGTGCCAGCACTTAGAGAAATTCCAATGTGAACCAAAGTTGGCTAAGGCATCAACCACACAATTGCCCTCCCTATAAGTATGGGTAATATTCTTTAAATTTAAATTAGACAAAAAAAACCTTATGTCTAAAAGGATGTCCTTAGTGCTCCACCCTTGTAATCTACCAAAATTAACAACATCAATAATAGACTTAGAGTTACCTTTGATGTGAAGGTTCTCTATCCCCATAGAAACAACAATCTGTAAGCCCTTAAGCAATGCACAGGCTTCCGTAATCATAGAAGATTGGAAGCCAATTCCCCCAACATAACCAGTCACAAAATTTCCTTTGAAATATCTGATAACTCCCCCTATGCTAGCTCTACTTGGGTTGCCTTTGGCAGCCCCGTCAAAGTTCATTTTAAACCAACCCCTATCTGGAGGCTTCCATATAGTGTTACTTCTGGCCAGGGATCTAGAGTTGTCATAGGAGCTTGCATCCAATTTTTGATGCCAAGCCCTGGCCATTAAAATTCCTCTCTAGAAGGTCATTTAATTGGATTTATCCCTTTGAAGAGAGAATTTTTTTCCTCAATGAGATGATAACCAATACCAAAGACCTCCTTCAGACACCTCTAAATGTTCCTGAAAATCCTATTGTTTCTCTCTTTCCATAAGCACCAACAGATAATGGGAGGTACCTGGTTCCAAATTTCACAAGGTAGGGGGTGAAAAAATGGTCCATTCTAGCTTAATAAAAAGGATTTAATATCTTTACACATGTTCCATTGGATTCCCAAGTGTTCCATAGACATTCCCCACACATCAACAACAAATAGGCAGTGTAATAGTAAGAGGTCAACAAATTCTTCATTGTATTTACATAGAAAACATTTGTTGGGGATTTGGAATCCCCTTTTCCTCAAGTTGTCCTAGGTAAGAATCCTATTCTGGCAGGAGGTCCACCAAAAGAAGTTAACTTTCGAGATCATGTGACGGTTCCAAACCTTCTTCCAAAGGTCAATAATATCACCCTAGTCCATTAGTAGATTGTAGGTCGATTTGACAAAGAGATCTCCTTGCTTATCATTAAACCAGAAGAATTCATCCCCTAAGGATGTTGAGGGGAGTCTAGTAAATGAGAGTAAATCCTACATAGACTTAGCCAAGAGGATCAGTTTAGAGGATAAAGGGTAGCACATAGCCAAAACATTCCACTTCCTAGCACCAAGAGGCCTAATAAGATAGTCATAGTTATAAATACCAAAGAACCGTTGAGCTTGCCTCTTTAGATTTCTAAATTCAGAAATTTCCAGAGGGGTATCAAGTAACTAAGGATCTTCCCAGAATCTAATTTTATCACCATTACCAATCTTCCATTTCATCCCCATCCTTAGGAGACCCTACAAGTTTCAAATTCCCCTCCAAGCCAAGGAACCCAAAGGGTGAACCTCCGAGAGACAGTTAACTAAAGGTTTGTTTTGAAGATATTTAACATTCATAATATTACACCAATCCTTAGTGTTCCTCAGTTGATCCCATCCAAATTTGGCCATTAAAGATTTATTAGTATGAGAGACAATTCTTATTCCAATCCCTCCATAATGTTTAGGCTGGTAGACTTTCTCCCATTTAACCAAAGAAAATTTATTTTTGTCCTCGATCCCGAATGAGAGGAAGTTCCTTTGAATCCTTTCAAATTTATTAGCTATATATCTAGGGATCTTAAATATAGAAATGAAGTAGACAAGAATAACCTGAAGATCAGTAGAGAGGAGTTGAATTTTACCAGCATGGCTAAGGATGGCGCCCTTCCACCCAACTAGTTTCCTTTGGATTCTTTGAAGGACTGAATTCCAGAATTCAGGAGTGACCTCCTTGACAGGGAGGGGAAGACCAAGGTAGACTGAAGGAAGGGAGCCACTCATACACAACAGTCACCCTAGCTTGTAGGTTAGGAGTGTTGTTAAAGAAGTAAATCATACTTTTATTATAGTTAATGCATTGACCAGAGCAAGCAACATAGTTGTTAAGACAATTTTCCCATTTCCTGGCTTCAATCACAGAGGATTTCCCAAATAGGAAAGTATCATCCACAAATTGTTGGATCACAATCGTATCTAAAGAAGAGGTAGCCTTGATTCCCTTTATCAACCCCTTCGACAAAAGACTGGAAAAGTTCCTACTCAACACATCTGCAATCATGATAAACAAATAGGGTGAGAGGGGATCACCCTGTCTAATACCTCTCCCAACAAAGAAAAACCCAAAAGGATCCCCATTAACAAGGATAGAGTACTTAATCGTAGTAACACATTCCATTATTAGTTTGACCATAGATTGATCAAACCCATACTTGATTAAAAATTTAGGGATAAAGTCCCATATAACCTTATCATAGGCTTTTGACATATATAATTTAAGGGCCATACCGGCATAGTTGCATCTATCCATGGAATGGACGAGTTCATGGGTGGTTATGGTAGCATCAAGGATATGACGACCAGGCACAAACCCTTTTTGAGTGGGGTTGATGAGTTTGTCAAGGAGAGGTTTGATGCGGTTCACAAGAAATTTAGAGAGGATTTTGTAGAAGGTATTGTAGAGGCTAATGGGCCAAAAATCAGTCATGGATTAGGGTTCAAAAATCTTAGGGATAAAGGCTAGGAAAGTGTGGTTCAAATGTTTGAGAATCTTACTAGTTTTTAAAAAATCATGAGCAACTAGGACGAGGTCCTCACCAACAATCTCCCAAAAAAATTGAAAGAAGGCAGGAGGGAAACCATTCGGGCCAGGCGCTTTGAAAGCCCCCTACTGAAAGTAGCCAACATGACCTCCTCAGGAGTGACAACACTGAGAATCCCAAGGTTATCAATCTAGGTAATGATGGTCGAGAGGGGGTCTAACAACAGACTATCCAAAGTCAGATTAGGCACCTCAGTCGGGGCTGAATAAGCCCTTTAAAAGTAATCAGTAGCCACAAGACCAATCTAAGTAGGAGTAGTGATCACTTCCCCTTGCTCATTCAACAATATAGATATTTGATTCCATTTTTTATGTTTGATAGCTGAAACATGAAAAAAAGAGGTATTCATGTCATCTTCTTTTAGCCATTGGACTCTGGATTTCTATTTCTAGAAAATCTCCTCTTTCCTTAGAATTTTATCCCACTTCATCTGGTTCTCTTTTTCCTCATTACAAGTAGGCAAACTGACACCCCCCTCCTCCATTTTCTTTTGTACTTCTTTCAACTTTTCCCCAATAATTCTTTTCTTCTAGAAAACATCTTCGAAGACACATTTTTTCCAGTCTTTCACCATACATTTACTATGTTTAAGTTTAAAAAGATCTTGAACATGGGGGAGCCACAAACAAGAATGTTCACCATTCAACAATTTTGTTCTTAAATTTGGGGTGGGAATTCTACATTATCTCAAACCAGAAAGGAAAAGGTCCCACATCAGATAGGTCATTTGAGATCAGTAGCAAAGGATTGTGGTCCTACACCATTCTAGGCAGAGTCTTAAGGTTGGCACTGAGCAATCCAGTCTAGTTACTAGAATAGAGGAATCTATCCAATCTCACTTGTATTAAGTCCTCTCCAAGGCACCTGTTGGTCCAAGTAAAATCTTGTCCAGATAAGTCAATGTCAATCAGACCAGTAGAACTTAGAAATTTAGCTAGATTGGTCATGCTGTTAGAGTAATCCACCATTCCATCGCTCTTCTCCAAAGGATATAAGGGGGAGTTGAAGTCCCTAGCCACCAACCAACGAGAACCACTATTGTTTTTAACCCAACCATAAAGAATATGCCACAATTCATTCCTCACATTTCTCTAATTGGGAGGATAAACATTGATAAGGGACCATGAGCCACCCAGGTAGGAGGACACTCCCACACTACTGCAGTAGAATAGTTCAAAGCCATTAAACCTCGAAGGGTTCCAAAGTACAACTAGCCCACCTGACGCCCCTTCAACATCACTATAGGAGTAAGAGGCTCCTGGCCATAAATACTTTAACAATAATATCAAAATTTTATTTCTTCATCTTGGTTTCTTGTAAAAGTAACACATTAAGCTTGTGTTCTAACACATAGTTCCTCAGAGCTAGCTGCTTGTGGGAGTTGTTCAGCCCATGTACATTCCATGAAATAACCTTTATTTTTTACCTTCTTGGAGGACACATCTAATTTCCTCTGTTTACCCAAAGAAATCTTATTTGTAGTCTCTCTCAGCCTGGTATGTCTTTGGCTGGGTCTACTAGGTTTGGAGTCACCTCCTACATCTGCCTTCCTTTTCCTCCCTCTCTTCTTAGGGGTTACCCATTTCTCCTCCACAACAACTTTTTCTAGCATCAAACCCTCTATATTGACAATAGTTTCCTCAATAAGCCTAGTGCTCTCATCCTCCCAAAATTCACCTTTTTCTCCCATAGTCTCACTCGTCCCAACAAAACCCACCTCCAATAGGGATCCACCATTGTCCCCCCCAAACAAAGGCCAAAGGATAGAGCATCCACATCTAGAGACTTATCAACACCCTCATTCAAAGTTAGAGAAGGAATTGTAAGGATTGAATTTAGATCTTCACTAGGAATCACCAAACCACAAAGAGGATCCCCAAAGAAAGGTGGTTTGGCCAAGCCTGGTGATGTAGACTTGGCTAGATGAGCACCAACCTTCGGTAGCTCATTATCCATGGGAGGATGTGCACTTTTAGCAGAAGCACCCGATTTAGGCTCTCAATTAGACAAGGATTTATAGTCAGAGACAAGGTGGCCAGGTTTAGCACACTTTTGACAATAAACAAGAACATTTTCATAGCACACTAGTTGGACCTAGTTAACAAACTTAGAACACAACTTCACAGAGTTAGGAAGTGTCTTATTTACACTAATATTCACATAAAAGTGAGCAAAAACCAACTTGGATTTCGACCTGGTGATGGAGTCAGAAGTGATGTATTATCCCAAGGAGTCCCTGATGCTGTTGAATATGGATTCATCCCAGTATTCTAAGGGTAACCTAGGAAAACGAACCTAGACTAGAGCTGATTTATTTTGATCCACTAGAGGGTCAAACCCCAGCTTCCAGCGACATAATGCCAGGGTGTGCTTTCCATACACCCAAGGCCCTAAAGAGAGGACCTTAACCAAGTCTTCTGAAGTCATGAACTTAAATAGGAAGAGACCACCTGCCATTGTGCAAATCTCCACACTTCCTTTGAGCTACCATTTCACAACCGCCCATCTTCAGACCATATCCACAGTAGGACGAAAGGAGAGAAATTGACCCACAGCTGTGTTCTCCATGGAGGAGAGGATCCTATTACTGACAGTATCGGAGATAGCGAAATCCATTCCAGAAGCTTTGTCTTCCTCCTCAAAAGGAGGTGAGGGATTTGAACTTTGTTTTCCATTGGTCAGCACATCCTTCCACCCAAAATTTTTCATAAGAATCTCCACTGCTGACACTTTCTCACTAGACAAGACCAGAATCACAGGTGACTCCGAAAGACCTGAAATCAAAGGTGTGAACCCTTTAGGAGTGGCACTAGAGGGACACAAGTCCACAAGAGACAAGGTGATACTTTGGTCAGGAGGGCACAGAGGGGGACCGTGGGGTACCCCCAGGGCAGAATCCACCATGCGCGTAGGCAGTTCAAACGCGGACAGAGGAGAGAGGAGCGGGAAAAAAATCTATTCTACTTTACTGTTATGTTAACATATAATACAATTTTTAATTTTTTCTATGTCCCTATGTGATTATGTTTTAATATTGTGATATTGATATAACCATTTAAGAGTTCATTTTATAGATTTTTTAGTTTGCCTTCTTTGGATTGAGACATTTTTGAAATTTTGTATGGGCCTAACCACCACATTTTAAATTTACATAGGTTTTTGAACTCACTATTACATAGTAAAACCATGCCTGTAGTTTGGAATATTTTATCATACAAACTCCTATCATGCCATATTTTTTGGTAATTTTTTTCTAAATTTTGATGACATACCTCTAATAGAAAATTTTCATCTAATTTTTCTAAATATCTTAACTTTTCATGTAGATATTCTTCCTCATTTAGCTACAAAGTAGTGGCCAAACTGAAGTTTGGTACAATATACTTTATAAGTAGTGAGGTTTCAATTTTATACACCAATTTGAATAGGTAAAATCTAGTTATTTTTTTATGTTTTTCTATCAAACCATAGAATAGCTAGTGTTTTGATATCCTAGTTTGTAATATTATTATTGGAAATATTGGTGAGTGTGGTTCCTATGATTTTTCTTATGGCCTCACTTTCTCTATTTTCTTGAGAATGATAAGGACTACTTCTATTGTGAGTGATCATAAATCTATCCAACAATTTCATAATTATCTTATTCACAAAATGCTTCCCCTAGTCACTTCTTAGACTAAGAGAGAAACCAGATCTAGTTAAGATATTTTAATATAAACCTTACAATAGTTTTAAAAATACAATTTTTTGTTGCTTCAACTTCAACTTGTTTAACAAGGTAATCCATCCCTATCATGATAGATATTTCTTTTGATTTCCTTATAGGGGTATCAATAGGTCCAATAAAGTTAATTGGTCATTTTTAAATGGGGCATGTGTTATTATCAACCAAATGTACATCTGTGTAATGCCCCCTTCTCAAGCCTAATCAATTTGAAGACCATTAGCCTATTTCTTGAGTTCTCGTGGGTTGAGTGGTAAGGCAAGGGGACTCCAAAGATCTTGGAGGATGCAATTTTGGAGTTACAAGATTTTTTTGATGGAAATGAGTTCAATGGGCAATATTGGTCTAAATGACACTCTGAAGTGTTTTTGAAGTTTTAGGGTGTTTTCCGAACTTCTTGGAGAGCACATGTATTTATAATAAGTCAACAAATCGACATCTATTATTCACCTAATGCCCCAGTATCATATTGGCATGGTAAAAATTAGATTCCAATGTGTTTCAAGATTTTTTCATAACTTGAGGTGAAATAATTAAATTATTCACTTAAGTTATAATGTTTTATCATTATTTTTTATAACAAGTGTAATATCTTTTCAAAAAGGTATTTTAAATTCTCAATTGGACACTAAGCATAAATAAGAGGGTCTTACACATGAAAAAGGTTTTATTTTATTTTTAAATGGATTTTGCTGGAAAAGGTGAATTAATTGATTATTTTAATTAGAGTTTTCCCTCTCAAAACTCTATAAAAGGAGGCATTGAGGCTCATTGTCGGGCATCTTGAAGAATGATAATGTTATGCTATAAGAATGGATTTTATTCTCTTCAATATTTGAGGATGAAATCCCTCAAAGGTTTCTAGTTTCAAAATTGCGAGATATTCTCTAACTAGACTATGGTGTGATTCTAGCCAGGAGTCACCATTGGAGCTGATTTGAAGATTTCAGTTTTGGATTTCTAGTACGGGTTTTTTTATATGTTTTATAGTTTGATAATGATTTGATATGACTTCCTATAAATTAAAAATTGTGAAGTGTGAGTTCCTAGGAATTTTATGAGTGTTGTTCGTACCATTTCTATTGGAACACAATGATCTACTGAGAGGGGGGTGAATCAGTAGATATCAAAATCTATCCCTTAAAAACTTTATGCCAATTACTTTCTTAGCTCTAAATACTTTGTGTAGATTTATTTCTCAAACTGTTAATGTGTATATTGAAAACTAAAGATACAAACATAAACATTCAAATAGACAATCAACACACACATGCCCACAACTCTGAGGAGACTACAATCCCCTAAATTGAGCTACAACCCAGTATAATGAGGCTACGACCTCTTACAACATTGCAAGCTCATATATGGATAGATTGGTTCTTCATAACCCATAATGCATCATTACATTCAATACATTGTTTCTCTTTTTGCAACTCACACTTTGTTTCTGAAGTTGCACTTTGAAAAACACACACTCTGCTCTACACTCTCCTATGCACATAGAAAAATCATGTTTCATCTTGTTGCATTGCACACTCTCTTCACCTTGAATGCAAACACCTAGAGGATATTTTGTATTACAGTCTAGGACTACTTTTTATATGCATTCTCTATCTTCCGCACATTCTTCTTTCTTCACTCTCTATCTCTATTGCATATTTGGTTGTACATTTCTCTATTCAACACTCTCTGCCCTTGCAGACTGTTCTCACACTCTTAGTAGATACAATTACTTTGAAAATTCACTGATTGTCTTCTTTTTGCTTAACTCCACCAACCTACAGTCTCTTCCTTGAGATTCTCACCACCATTTAGATCTCCTCAGATCTTCTACTAGGATTTCCTTAGCTTGTAAACTTCACCGAAAAGCTACCTGTACCTTGAGCCACACACACAAACAACTATCAAACACATCATAAAGACATCTGATAAGGTTTATCAGATATCACCATATCTTGTATTGAGCCGCCTAGAATTTAATTATGTTACAAAGAATTTTTCTTAATTCATTATGTGTCATACCCTTAGATTAGATATGAATTCAATGTATTCTCTTTACTATTTTATCTGATTATGATCTCGATCACCTATTAGGGTTTTTCACACACCTTCATTATACAACCTTCGCATCAAGCCTCACTCTATTTGATTCAGATGTAGAGTATTTTCTAAGAGTAGAAAAACTGCTCAACCCTAGAATCATATATGCATTAAATGCATTTCCTTCTTTGATCAATCTGATTATGATCTTGATTGACATTGCTATCTATGTCATTGCTTAACAGATAAAATATCATTTACATTGGTCCTTGGGTGCAGTTGGACCAACTAATTCTTTCCTCTATGTCAGTTACCAGTCGAAACCCTTGTTCACATAGAGTTACCTGTTTCATATTCCTTTCTTTGAATTTTGGTCGTCAATCTTCTTTCATTCCACAATCCTATGCTCCTCTATCCATCTCGACACCTTCAAATCAACACCATTTGATTAGCTTCAATTAAATTATCGCCTTTGATCCTTATCTCATGCCAATCGCTTATCGCTATCAGATCATTTACCGTTAATCATGCACCATCAATCTCCATGAACTAATGATCATTGTTGGATCAACTATCATTCAATTTGCATTGTCGATCTCCTTCATACACTTCTTGTCATACACGAGGTCCACCAAGAGATGCATCCAAAGCCTGTAGACCTCACGAGCTCAGATAATAGGCCCACATAAAACTTGTGGGGTTTGCAGGCTATTTCTATTTGTCATCCACATCATCACCACACAACTCAAAAATATGATGTGAGTTGTTCCATCAAGCAATCACTCTTCACCATCTAGACATGTTGACGCATACACTATTGGCTCCTTTTAAGTGGGTGGTCCCCACCATCCACATGTCATCCTTTTCAACACCGTGCAACAACCAACACCTATGTGAATTGACACACTAGTCAATCACATACCACCACATGTCACCATTCACCATCATCACCTTCCTATCAGGTCCCTAAAATTATACTGCTTGTGCAATTCTGGGGAATCTAGAAGGGAATCTACAATATTCGCACCAAGCTCTTGGAAATACATCCGATCAAAGATTTGTTTGATCTCCATTGTTCACTGCTACCACTAGTCCATGCATTACATCACCTTCCACTAACTACACCAGCTACCTCTGTAGATCCCACCATGCATGTTGTGAGCACCTTTGATCTTCAGCATTCAATCACAGTCATTCCCCACTGACCCTGTGGGTCTTAATCGGGACCCACCACAAAATCAGTGGTGCATGCAGGAATTGTTAGATCTTGAAGCCTTAACCATCACCATCAAGGTCCACACTTCACTTTTCTTTGTTGAGTGGTAAGTTAGACATGTTCCTCAAAACACCGCTAGCCTTAAAGCGCGATCTTCATAAGTTCATCAAACTGGACAAAACATTGCCATCCTTAAAGCGCAATCTTCATAAGTTCATCAAACTGAAAAAAATACAACCAACCTTAAATAACAATCTTCATAAGTTCATCAAACTGGAAAAAACACCGCCAGCTCTACAAGGCAAGGAATTAGTGAAACATAGTAAAACATCGCCAACACTACAGGGCACGGAGTTAGCAAAACATAGCAAAACACCACCAGTGCTATAGGGTGGGGAGTTAGCGAAACATAAAAAAACACCATCTGAGTTAGACCAAGTTCCAAAAACACCGCTAGAGCTATAGTTAGTCAAAAAACTTGAAGCGATAAGTTAGAGAAACTTAGAAAAATTATGCCCAAGATATGACTTGGTCTAATTTTTCTTTTCTTTTGGCTCTCAATGAACTATTGAGGGGACTGAAGAAACTATCCCACCAAAGCACAAATGTCTCATCGATGAGACATGTAGACACCACCAACCTAGGAAATGGGCTTGGTCACCAACATAGGAAGATAGACTTAAGTTATCACTTAAGCTACCAGCAACCTGTCATAGCAAGTCAACGAATAAATATAACGTTGTAACCAGCTTCACCACGACTGCAAACACATTAGGATTTATTTGTAAACCCTAATATCACCTTAGAGCATAAATAAATCATTTTTGGGTGCATCAGGTTCACTTTCTGGACCTGTAGAGCACATCACTAGAATGCTCTCGAAAAACCCATCATGAATCTACCACCAAATTCGCCATCAGATCCACTACTCTCCATTCATCCTTTCTTATCATGCCAACAATCTTCTTTTCTTGATTTTCCCTTTTGACATCAATGACAACATTATGTGCTTCTATATAGGATGAACACACTTCTCTGTTGATCCCCTTTTGAAATCAATGACAACATATTCCAACAATATACTCCTTTGTCATTGATGGAAAAACTTAAATGCTCAATGATACCAATTAACCAATTTAACATTTGTACCGATATCATCTTTACCTTCTACTTATATTGTTGCTTTCTCCAATGCTCCTCTTTGAGCATTTGCATGACTTTCTCACCCTTTGAAATCAATGACAAAGGGATCACTCCTCCTGAAAGAATTCTCCTTTCCTCATCCTTATGAGAATCTTCACAACTTTTTCTCTTATTCTCTACTTTGAGCATTGCTCACTTCTTCTCCCTCATGCTCAATTATTTTGAGAACTTGCTCATCCTTTCTCCTCTTCTTTATCTAAGGTCACCATACAACTGTAGCCTTCACTTCTTCTTAGCAATGGAAAAGGGACTTTTCTCCCCCTTTGACTAATACCAACTGAAAACATTTTTTTCTCTCATGCCAATTGTTGCTTTCAACCTTTTTATTGCAATTGAAATACCATATGATTCAACTGCTCTACACCAAATAAAAATATATATGATACCAATTGAAGTGCCATAATATGCACAACACCAACCAAGTCTGATATCAATTATAGATATTTTGATTCATGCTCTGTACTAATTGATATCATATACTTGACACCAATTGATGATATCATGCCTTGATACCGATTATCATTATCATACCAATTGTGAATGTGTTCACTTTATCCTTTGTATCAAGTATAACACTAATTTGATACCAATAGAAACTCCCCCTTAGACCTTGCTCCATTATTCACTAGCTTCATTTCAGGGGCTCTCTACCAACTAACCTATTCAGAACCAATATGTAATGGTTTGATACCAATTTAAAAATAAATATACATAACGGTTTCCTTTTAGCCATAACTCTTCTCTTGGTAGGCAAGAATTATTTCTCTTAACAGAGCATCTTCATCACTTTTTCTTCAATAACTAATACCAATGGTTGATATCAATTTCTGCAACAAACTAACGACCATCTGCTAATTTTCTTACACCTTGAAAATCATTTCAAGGAGAAAGAATGTGACCATAAATCTGCAACCATCAAGTCATTAGAAATTTCTAAAACATATTTTACCTGACTTGATCTCCTTCTTCATTTTTAGGAATGAATGAAATATCAATTTAGCTCCCCCTGGACTCATGCCCTATCACTACAAATAAGTGATTTAAAGAAGAAGAAACCTCATGGAGCAATGTCTGCCAGTCTTTCTCTCTCCAAACCATCTTGTGCATCTTCTTTGTTCTTTTCTCTATCTGATCAACCTTCTTCTCAAGAGTGTGAAACATTATTCACTTTGAGGGACATAATCTTCTTCTTATTATAATGTGTTGTTGGTATTACATGGCTCAATATACAATTCTTAGCTGTGTGACAAAAATTATTACAATTATAGCATATTATATTCATATCTACAATAGGATCAAATGAATTTCTATTTACATGTTTTGTGCTCCTTCTAGGTGCAACTCTACACTCACTAGCATCATGACCAAATTGATTACAGACATAACAATATCCATAAAAACATGAGGAGTACCTGGTCATAGCGTTCCTCTGAACAAGATGAGGAGCTATTCTTTGATTTGAATTCTTTAAATATCTCATCCTTGTGAACCTTTTTGAATCGGCTCCCATAATGTTTTGTCTTTTTCTTTGATGCCTCGGGACTGATTTCTCCATCTTCTTCTCTATTGTAGGCTTCTTCTTCTGATAATCAGAGATTGAAAGTGTATTGCTCCTTTTTTTTGCAACATGTATCCTTTCTTCTTCAACCTTCTTCTTATTAGCACCGGGCTTCTTTTCTTCTTTAGCTTTATTCACTTCAGCAGTGCCTTTTGCTGATCTTCCATTTCCAAAGGTGTTTTCTTTGGGACAACTCGTGCTAGCTTCTTCTTTATTTGTGCAACATATTTCTTTTGCCCTAAATAATTTTACAGAGGCAAAAGGATTCTTTCCTTTTTCATCACCAAGGTAAATCTTCACTCTTTTTCTAGATCTCAGTCTAGATGGCTTTAGTGATCTCACAAATTCATTTAATACCTCAGAGCCACCTTTCATCTTTAGGCCTTGGTCAGTCTATTCCTTGGATTTTTCCAAATCTCTTCTTAGAGAAACTATCTCTGCTTCTAGCTTCATGCACTGATATGATTTAGACTGTAGTTCAGATTTAACTACATCTTCTATCATTTTAGCTTCCTCAACTTGTATTTTCAACCTATCATTTGGTTAGAATATTCAAGGATTTTAGTTAGTCCTTCTATCTCTTTTTGTGCATGTGATTTTCATTCTTCATCCTCTTTTCTCAATCATCTAATCTCATCCCAAGCAGAGATGAGTTCACCCTTGAAATCAACCTCTTCTTCTTCTTCACTAGAGGGTTCAACTTCTTCTTCTTTATCTAAATTCTCATCCTCTTCATCAAAGTTTGTTCTAAATGGGTCACACCCATAGAAACTTCCATGTTCATCATCTAATCTACCACTAACATCAGATGACCCTTTTTCTTCACTTGCGTGCAAATCCTTCTTCTCATTCTCCTCGCTATCCTCTTCTTTCTTAGGATTATCCTTTTTACTATGAAAGCATTTAGTAGCTATAGGAATTATTCTACCAGAATAAAAAAATTTAGTAGGTAGCTTACCTCTGCTTCGTCCAAAGCCTCTTCTCAATATTCTGATGCAATCAACTTCCTCTTCATTAGAATCCTCATATTCAGAGGTAGATGCTTCTTCCTCATTACCTCTTATTGTAGCTTCATTTGTACTCAGACTTTCAGATTCACTTTCATATTTTTGAATCAAGGCCTTCACCTCATCTTTACCATCCTCTTCATGCATTCTCTTCGACTTCTTCTAGACTTCATGTGTTGTTTGATAATGCATGACTTTGACCAACACAAAACTTGCCAATCCATTAAGAATTATATCTCTTTTTGTAGCATTATCCTCATATGCCTTCCTTTCAGCTTCAGTTATTGGAGGTGTAGCAGGAACTGTATATCCATTTACCTGACATCCAAAAATCAACTCCTATGGATCCCAAATATTCTTCCATCAGTGAGCTCCAAAAAATATATCTTGATCCATCAAAGATAGGTCCATCATATTCAAGTAAAATTTTTTGGCTAACCATTGTGTTCACTTTATCCAAGATCTACCTCGAGCTAATTAAGATTCTCCTAGGGAACCTAGGGATCTGATACCAATTGTTGGAACACAATGATCTTCTGAGAGGTGGGTGAATCAGTAGATACCAAAATCTATCCCTTAAAAACTTTATGCCAATTACTTTCTTAGCTCCAAATACTTTGTGCAGATTTCTTTCTCAAAATCTTAATGCGTAGATGAAAAATCTAAAGATGAAAACATAAACATTCAGATAGAAAATCAACAAACACATCCCCACATCACCAAATGTACATGGAAAACCCAAGATGGGAAAAACCACGGTGAGAAATGATGTTTGAGTCTACTGCTCAAATCCAGCCTCACAATCTAAATCTTTGTTACAATGTTTAGGGCTACAACCCCAGGATGCTTCAACACCTTGAATTAGGAGCCACAACTCCAAGGAAGCAACAATTCCCTACTTTAGAAGCTACAACTTCAAGGATGCTACAACACCCTGATTTAGGAGCTACAACTCTGAGGAGACTACAATCCCCTAAACTGATCTACAACCCAGTATAATGAGGCTACAACCTCTTACAACATTACAAGCTCATATATGCATAGATTGGTTCTTCATAACCCATAATGAATCATTACATTCAATACATTATTACTCTTTTTGTAACTCACACTTTGTTGCTGAAGTTGCAATCTCAAAAACACACACACTTTGCTCTGCACTCTCCTTTGTACATAGAACAATCATTGTTCCATCTCGCTACACTGTACACTCTCTTCACCTTCAATTCAAACACCTAGAGGATATTTTGTATTATAGTCTAGGACTACTTTTTATATGCATTCTCTATTTGCTGCACATTCTTCTTTCTTCACTCTCTATATCTACTGCATATTCGGCTATACATTTCAATATTCAACACTCTCAGCAGGTACAATTACTTTGACAATTCTCTGAATGTCTTCTTTTTTCTTAACTCCACCAACTTGCAGTCTCTTCCTCGAGATTCTCACCACCATTTAGATCTCCTCAAATATTTTGCTAGGGTTTCCTTAGTTTGCAACCTTCATCGGAAAGCTACTTGTACCTCAAGCCACATGCACACATAACTATCCAGCACATCATAAAGACATCCAATAAGGTTTATCAGACATCACCATATCATGCATCGATCCGCCCATCATTTGATTCTATTATAGAGAATTTTCCTTAATTGATTCTCTATCAAACCTTAATATTGGATATGCATTCAATGTATTATCTTTACTATTTGATCAAATTTTGATCTCGATCACCTATTAGGGTTTTTCACACACCTTCATTCCACAACCTCCACATCAAGCCTCACTCTATTTAATTCTGATACATAGTATTTTCTAAGAGTAGAAAAACTACTCAACCCTAGAATTGGATATGCATTAGACACATTTCCTTCTTTGATCAATTTGATTTTGATCTTGGTCGACATGGCTATCTGTGTCGCCACTCAACAAATTAAATATCATTTACATCGGTCGCTAGGTGCATTCGGACCAATTAATTCTTTCCTTTGTGTTGGTTACCAATTGAAACCCTTGTTCACATGGACTTACCCACTTCAGATTCCTTTCTTTGAATTCTAGTTGTTAATCTTCTCTTTCACGCCATGATCCTATGATCCTCTATTCATCTCAACAACTTCAAATCACCATTGTTTAATTAGCTTCAATTATACTATCACCTTTGATCCTCATCTCATGCCAATCGCTTATCACCATTAGATCAGTTACCGTTAATCATGCGCCATCGATCTCCATGAAATGATGATCATCATTGGATCAAATTTCATTCAATCTACATTTTCGATCTCCTTCATATACTTCTTGTCATACGTGGGGTCCACCAAGACACGCGTCCAAAGCCCATAGACCTCGCGAGCTCAAACAATGGGCACACACCAACCTTGCAGGGTTTGCAAGTTGTTTCCATTTATCATCCACATCATTGCTAGACAACTCATAACAACGATGTGAGTTGGTCCATTGAACAATCACTCTTCACCATCTGGACATGCTGACACATACACTATTGGCTCCTATTAAGTGGGTGAACCCCACCATCCACATGCCATCCTTGTCAGCACCGTGCAACAACCAACACCTATGTGACTTGATGCACTAGTCAATCACATACTGCCACATGTCACCATTCACCATCATCACCTTCCTATCGAGTCCCAAAAGGTATATTGCTTGTGTAATTTTAGGGAATCTAGAAGGGAATCTACCATATTCACACCAAGGTCCTGAAAAGACATCTGATCAAAGATCTATTTGATCTCCACTGTTCACTTCTACTACTAGTCCATGGCTTACATCACCTTCCACTAACTATGCTAGCTACCTTTGTAGGTCCCACCATGCATGTTGTGAGCACCGTCGATCTTCAACATTCAATCACAATCATTCCCCATTGACCCTACGGGTCTTAATCAAGACCCACCAAAAAATCAGTGGTGCATGTGGTAACTATTAGATCTTGAAGCCTTAACCATCACCGTCGAGGTCCACACTTCACTTTTCTTTATAAAGCAGTAAGTTAGACATGTTCCTGAAAACACTGCCTACCTTATAGCGTGATCTTCATAAGTTCATCAAACTGGACAAAACATCACCAACCTTAAAGAACAATCTTCATAAGTTCATCAAACTCAAAAAAACACCGCCAGCCTTAAAGCACAATATTCATAAGTTCATCAAACATAGTAAAACAATGCCAGCGATATAGGGTGGGGAGTTATCGAAACATAGCAAAACACCACCAATGCTACAGGGTGGGGAGTTAGCCAAACATAGAAAAACACTGCCAATGCTATAGGGCGGGGAGTTAGCCAAACATAGCAAAACACCACCAGGGTTACAGGGCGAGGAATTGGAGAAACATAGAAAAACACAGCTTGAGTTAGACCATGTGCCAAAAACACCACTAGAGCTATACTTAGTCAAAAATCTTGAAGCAGTAAGTTAGAGAAACCTAGGAAAATGCTACCCAAGATATGACTTGGTCGAATTTTTATTTTCTTCTGGTGCTCAACGGACTGTCGAGGGGACCAAAGAAACTATCCCACCGAAGCACAAATGTCTCATTCATGAGACATTTAGACACCACCAACCTAGTCAATGGGGCTGGTCACCAACATTTGAAGATAGACTTAAGTTATCACTTAAGTTACCGACAACTTGTCACAATAGGTCAACGAAGAAATATAATGTTGTAACCAGCTCCGCCATGACTTCAAACACATTAGGGTTTATCTATAAACCCTAATATCACCTGAGAGAATAAATAAATCATTTATGTGTGCATCCTTCACTTTTTGGACCTACAAAGAACATCACTAGAATGCTCTCAAAAAACCCATCATGAATTTGTGACCAAATTCACCATCAGATCCACTACTCTCCATTCATCCTTTGTCATCGTGCCAACAATCTCCTTTGCTTGATTTTCCCTTTTGAAATCAATGACAACATTATGTGCTTTTGTACAGGATCAATACACTTCTCCTTTGATCCCCTTTTGACATCAATGACAACATATTCCATCAATTTCACCTTGTTGGTCATACCCTTCAAATAAACATTGGAGGCTTTTCTAAAAGTTTTAATGTCTAAAATTAATGGCAGAGTTATTCCTATGGTAGACAACCATATTGGAGGAGTTTACAGGAGTTGAATCGAAGTTTTAAATTTCCTAAGACAAGTTTCCCTCCCAAGTAGGTCGTACCACTACAAGAAGGGATTTGAATGTTCATATCTATTGTTTCAGGGCATAGTGATGACTATAATGCACTTCTAGGGAGGCATCTAGATGACTGAGTGATTTTTCATGTGATGACAGGTTGTCAAAAGAGTTCATAAATTTATCTTACCATTGAAATGTATTAGTTTATTTTTTATTTTTTAGAAACTCTTTTATTAGCCCAACAACCATCTCATATAATGAATTTTCTATTCTATGATAGCCAATATAACCCCAAAATAGTTCACTTTAGTAACCATTTTTGGGGATGAGTGAGGAATTATTGTTACTTTCAATGGATCAACCATGAAACCTTCTTTGCATATAATATGGCCTAGTAATTTACTAGTCTACTTATTAATCCATGACCATATCCATGCATTTTATTTATTGTCTTGAAAAGATACCTTATAATCATCTAGTTGAAAAACTAATTAGAAACATATCCAAAATATACACCATACATATGGAGACAATGAATCAAGGTAGATTATTCCTTTAAACAGACATTCTTTAGAGGTTACAAGTGTTTATTACAACTTTGGCATGAACCCAGATCATTACAATATAAAAATTCTATATGCATTGTTAGATATTGAGAATACCAGGGTCTTGTTGAGTAAGTTTCTTCCTCTTCTACACTCCCTTTCTTTCACCCCTTTTTCATCTTCTTTCTTCAAAATAAAAATCTAGCAATACATATCATTTAGTGCATTCGAGCAACCAAGGGAAAATTTCCATGGTCATTTTCTATCACATAGGTCATCCATGCCTTTCATGGCATCAAAATCAATGCCCTCATACAAAGACTGCCCCTTTGGGATATGTGAAAGTGCCTCTAGGAATTCTTCTCTTCATCATTGATATTTGTTGTGTTGAAAAAATGTACACCTTTACATTTTCACACCATGTTTGCATCCCCTTAATTAATTGGACTTAATTAAGCCTTTAATTAGCCCAATTACACATTCACAAGCCTAAATAATTTCATTTTCCAAAAGGGAAACCCACATTTAATTAAAGCCTCCATTAAACTTAACACCTTGGAAATTGAATGTCCTAGATTTAGGTCCTCGGAACCATTCACCCAAGGGTGAATGGGTTCCCCTCAAGTCTCATGACCTAATTTTTAAAGTTTTTGGCGACATTTTAATGATCTAAATTTAGATTGCAAAGGTGAGCTTATGGTGTTTAATTGTCAGGTAATTAAGGAAACACCTATAAATACAAGGTATTTTATCAATTCAAATCTAAGCAACATTTTCTAGTATTAAGAACACTTTCACACAAGCAAAGATTATTTTCAAGAGCATTGAAGAGAAGATTTATTAGTCATCTACAACAACATTCAATATGCTATCATGATGTCAAGATTTATGTGTGTTCATGCATGTTTTTGAAGCTAACATTGTGATGTAGGTTTCAAGCATTCAAGAATCAATTCAAGTGTCAAATCAAGCATCAAATCAAGCCAATTCATGCAATATCCAATCCTTAGAGAGATGTGTTAGACTTCAGTCCTCTAAGTGAAACCATTGAGGTTTTGGTTAGTTGTGACATAACATTGTTCATTCATCAAATTTCTATCATTATTTTACTATCAAGGTTTAGTTACCAAACCGGGGTTTGACCAAGGCAAACTCCTATTCACCAAAAATAAACAATTTTTACCTCTCTTTGTATGTGCAGATTTGTAGGTGAAGAAGGATTGAAATTAGATGAAAAGAGCAATTTTACAAAGTTGTCAAAGTTGTCAACATTGTTGTCAAGACACAAAAACTTAGATCCCAAATTTATTTTCGACTTTGCAACTGTGAAACTTGGGGTAAACAACATCTTAGATCCATCTCCAGAGGACCCCAAAAGCTAAGAAAAACCTTGTACAAAGACCCATTTTCCCTTGGGCAAATGAGTCCTTGTAGGACACTCAGAACCCACTCTTTTGGGTAATTTTTTTATGTTTTGCACTTCCCAGACCAACCTGCAAACTAGTGTTTCTATTTGAGATATCCTTTAACTTTGCATTTCAAGTTTTACTTCACACAATTTAGTTCATTAAGAATTTTATTTTCATATCCCAAAAGTGCATTTCAATCATATTTGTCATTTTTTTTCATAAGGAAAACAATAGATCCTCCTAATAGGGTTGACTCGCCTCAAGGTTGAAAGTCAATCCTATCCTTGAGAGATCTCTTTTCCTAATGAAATTAGGAAATTTTTAAGTGTATATATCACACACCTTTTTCCACATTGATCACCTCATTTACATTTTTCTATGTTTCATTTTGGTGAGCCCGACATGTTAAAGTTACACACCTTTTGAAATTTTCCATAATTCAAGCCCTAGATCTAGGATTTGCATTAGTTTGCATTGCATTTTATTTAGGGTTTTCAAAATTTTATTAGTTTACATTTTATTTATGGTTTAAAAATTGCATTTTGCATCATTTAAAATCTCAAAAATCCAAAAATATAACATAAAATTTGCATAGATTTTACATTATAGTGACATCAAGGGTGTATTTTAATCACTTACATTCAAATTTTAGTTTGAATTCCATTTCAAAAGTTGTCACCTTTTTCACTATTTGTCATTAATTACACTTGCATTAAGACACCTAAAACTAGAAAAATTTATCACAAAATTAATAGTCTGCAACTTGAAACAGAGAACACAAACAATAACTCAAAATTTATATTTTTCATTTTTAGAACCTTTGTACAAGGACCCATTCACCCTTGAGTGAACCTATCCCTGCACAAGTGTCCTCACAAAATTTTACATATATTATAATCTATGTTTTTACTTCTTGTTTATTTTGTTCAAACTATACTTTGAAATAACGAGAAAGTGTTATTGCATGTGCAAGAAAAGTGTCATTTTGTTTGATTTGTTACAAATTTGAAAAAAAATCATTGCATTTCAATATTGAAAATCATCAAATCTATAGGACAAATGTTTACATTTCTAAAGAATTTCATAAGCTGGATAGATTACTTTTCATCTTTGGCACACACTCAAAACTCTAAATGTTAGCATCTTTCCTTTTCAAGTATGCCAAGAAAAAGCTCATTAACAAGCATGTTTGTCATTCTTCCAATATCTTTCCTAGTTATATGAGAATATCTTAGTGCAAGAGAATGAAATTGTTGACAACTTCCTTAATACCACATTGCCTATCCTTCACTCATCCCCTAATATCTCTCCTATTTATGAGGATTTTTTGATATAAGAGGATGCAAGCATAGACAGTCATGACAATCATAGTTTCTCTTTTCTTGATACCTCTCCTACTTGTGACGAAGGTATCTTGGTGTTAGAAGATACACTTATTGAGAATCATGAGAATCTTGTTTGTCCCTCTCCCCTACCCCACCCACTTGGGAGGACATTATGACACAAGAGGATGAGATCATTGACACATTTCTTAACATCACCTTGCCTAGTCTCCATTCATCTCCCAACATCTCTCCCACTTGTGATAATACTTTAGTGCAAGAGAGTGCAATCATGGATAAACACAAAAACCATAGTTGTTCTTCTCTTGGTACCTCTCCTACTTGTGATGAAGGTATCATTGAGTATCATGAGAATTTTTTTTGTCCCTCTTCCAATTCTTCTCCCATTTGGGAAGATATTGTGTCAAATGAACATGATATAATATATAAATTTCTTTTGAGATATGGTATAGATGAAGAGGGTAAGTCAACCTTTGATCCCCCCTCACTAGAAGATCATCAAAATGAGGATAAATCTATTGAGATCATGAACATTAGATCTCCCTTGATTATTGGACCACCTAAGATTCCTTTTGAACCTCTTAAGAGTTCTTTAATTATTGGACCTCATAAGCCTCAACTTACCCTATATCCACCCTCACAACAACCACAAGTCCAAAACAAACATGTGCTTATCCTTAGACCACCTGAACACAAATCATTACCTCCAAGAGCTATCTTAAATTTTCCAAGGCAACTTACTAGTAACAATATTTTGGAGAAATCGAGTTATAATACTGTTGCTCATACATATAACACTCACAACAATCAGCAACCAATAAAAACTCCAACATCCATTCCATTTCATCACCCATATCTCCCACTCGTACCTAATATCTGACAGTGTAGTGGTAAATAATATGACCTTGTAGAACAACTTTGCAACACTCTTGCTAAGATATCCTTGTGGTATTTGATTCAAGCATCCCCTCTTTACCATGGAATGCTCCAAAATTCTTTACAACAAGTTGTTATCCCTCCTAGTGCACAACCAAATGATGTAGAAACCCTAATTCAAGGTATGAACTCGGCCGGCTTAGACATTACCTTTCATCAAGATGAGTTACTTCTATTGGAAATACAAAAAAATGATGCCTTGATGATACAAACTATCATTAATAAGTGTGGCATTAGGCATACTCTCATTGATAATGGTTTAGTGCTCAATGTTTGTAGTGTAAACCTTATAGAAAATATTAGAGTGGACAAAAGCCAAATTCAACTAGACTCTTTATCTATCTGTGGATTTGATAATGTGGGAAAACAACTACTTGGTGTGATAACCTTATATGTTAAAGTTGGTAAGGTAACTTTGCAAACTCCTATCCATGTCATGCCCAATGATATTTCATATAATCTTCTCCTAGGTAGACCATGGATTCATGCAATGAATTTGGTGCCTTCAACGTTACATTGTCTAGTAAAGTACACTTACAAAAACAAGGTCTACACAATAAAAGCTAGCCTAAATTCATTTCACAATTATTTGCAAACTAAAGCAGGAATGACAAATACTCTTACAACATTGAGACCAACTACAAAAGTGAAACCTTTACAAGTTGAGGATAAGGATAAGTGCCTTTCACCCATGAAAATGTTGTTAGAAGATGATTGGAGATTTCACACCTAAATTTGATGGGCAACCCAAGATTATACAATTAAAGTCAAGAAATAAGAAAGAAGTTACCATAGTATCAATACAAGCCGAGTAATCAAAACCACATGAATCCATAACTTTTAGCAAAGAAGATGAAAATAATAATTATACATAAACATATGATGATTATGATCATGAGAAACCACAAAATCCAAAAGAAATGAAAAAATTTATGGAAGAGGTTATGAACTTTTGAAACAACTTGGCTATAATGGAAAAGGATGCGGTGCTAGAGAACAAGGTATATGTGTCACTATAGATCCTTACACTATTGTAAGTATGAGTAGTTGGTGTTGTCATTGATTTCAACAAGTTTGGTGTCAAAACGTTTGGGGAGATTGTTGTAGGCTTATGTTTGTGTTGTCATTGATGATTGTTGTGTTGACACTTTGATTAGTTGCATTATGTTGTCATTAGTAAGTGCTAATGGTGTCAACCACTACTGTTGATTTGATAAGATTCTATTGATGGATTTTGTTGGTTTAGTGATGATGAGCATGTGTCTCTGGTGCTTTCTTTCCAAGTGCTTTTGAGAAAATTTGAATAAAAGAGGAAATAGTGTGTTGCAGAGGTGTTTGGTGTACAATGTGGTGTTCTAGTTTTGCTCTGCATTTCTTCATGGTTGAAGATCTTCTTGTGTATTTTGGATATGTTGGTTAGAGGTGTTCAAAGGTTCTATATCTATAATTTCTTGGTTTGGTTCATCGTGAAAAATAATTTGTGTTCACCAGTGTGTGAACTGTATGATGCAGAGGTGTATGGGAGAAATAGTTTTGCTCTGCATTTCTTCACAGGTTGGTTTTTGGTCTTAAAATTCTAGAAGTGTGCTGATAATGATCATATCTACCTAAAACCAAAGTTTTTCATGGTTTGGTGCTTCAAAAGTTGATTTCTTGAGTGACAAAGCATGAAAGGTTGTTTGAGTGTATTGGGTGTGTACATTCTTCAAGTGAAAGTTGTTGCGAAGCAATTTGTTGGATTTCAGGGTGTTTGGAAAATATTCCAAATTGTGTTCAAGCATGGTGTGTGGTTTGAGAGTCATCTTTGGATTTGAAGAAGCATGCACTTAAATGTTAATGGTGTTTACATTGGTTTGTCCAACCTTGAGTGTTTACACTAGTTGAGGATTTTCTTTAGTAATTATGGAAGTGTGGTGTGGCGTATATGTTTGATTTGGGTCCAATTTAAGATGTAGAGTGGTCCGCTTTCATTCCTTTCCACTGTGGGAATGCTTAGTGCCAACCTAATTTGAATTTTCATGGTTGAGATGCATAGCCAACCTTGGAGAATGTTTTCAAGGTTGAAGAAGGTATAAATAAGTGTTGAGTTGATGAATAATTGAGTAGCAAAGTGTGTGATGTGAATTGCAGAGTTGTTAAGTGAAAATTGTGAAGTGTAGTGCGAGATTAATGAGTTAGACTACTAGAAGCATTGAGCAGAAGGTGTCTACAATATTCAGAGAGACTACGAATATGATGGTGATGGTGTGGTGGATCTTTTATGTTGCATTGAGATGGATTTCTCACTGTAACACTCTTTTTTCTTCTTTTTTTTTGTAATTTGGCAGTGAGCCCTTTGTATTCAATGTTTCAATTACTTTATATTGTGAGCTAATCCTCACTATGGCTTTTCCCTTCTTGGGTTTTCCTTGTAAATCTAATGTCCTATTTTGCATGGTGTTGATGTGTTTCAGTTTATGTTATTTTCTTTCATGCTAAATAATTATAATAGATTAAGGGTTAAATAAGTTGATGTGGATCTTAATGTTTATGAGGGTTTTTAATTTTTTAATGTACAATTGATTCACCCCCCTTCTCAGTTGTCTTGTGTGCATTCAACAATTTGTATTAGAGCAAGGTTCCTTGGAAGAAAACTTAACCGCTTGAGGTAGATCTGGGATGACACACAACAAGGATGCTCCTTTGTTTGATGGAATAGACTATGGCTTTTGGAAGATAAGGATGGAAAGTTTCCTAATATCTCTTGGATTTGGAGTTTGGAAGTCTATGAAGACTAGATATACTATGAGAACAATGGTAAAGAAAGGTATGCTCTTTTAAGTGGTCTTTCTAATACCGAATTTGTGAAAGTTATGAGTTTGAAATATTCTAGAGAGATCTGGACAAAGTTGGAAAGTATTTATGAAGGAGATGATAAGGTCAAGAAAGATAAGACACAAAATCTAAAAATCACATTTGAGAACCTATGGATGTCTGAAGATGAAAACATTACAAGCTACATGCATAAGGTGGATGAAGTTGTCAATTCCATCAAAGGTCTTGGTGGAAATCTTGAAGAAGAAGTGGTAAAGAAGGTATTGAGAACTCTTCCTAAATATTATAGTCATAAAGTTTATGCTATTGAGGAAGTTCAAGATTTAAGAAAATATTCTAGAGATCAGTTATATGGCTCTCTATCTGCTTTTGAAATGAGAGAATTTGGTACAAGTAGTGCAAAAGTTGATACTACTTTTAAGGATAGAAAATCAGAAAAGACTGAGGAATCAGATCAAGAATATCTTAATGATGTAGAAGAAAACTTTGTAAGGAAAATGAAAAAGGGTATTGGAAAATAAATTGGTAAGTTGCCTTTCAAATGTTTCAGTTTTGGTAAGATAGGTCGTTATGCTTCAAGATGTCCAAACAAAGTTAAAACAATTAAGAAAATTTATTATGTTAGAGAAGATGTCGGTATATTTGATGATGAATCTAATTATGGAGATGATGAAGACAATGAATTCTTTTTCATGGTTATAAAAGATGAAACTAATTTTGCTATCTTTGAGAGATGTGTGAAGGAAAGTGCTCTGGAAATAGGTCACAATGCTATGGTGACTACTCTTCATGCTAGAAAGGAGAATAACTATTGGATTATTGATAGTGGATGCTCAAATCATATGATCGGTGACAAAAGTAAGTTTGTTAAACTTGAGAAATATGAAGGAGTTCTAGTTAAGTTTGGTGATGATACATCTGCTAAGATATGTGGAAAAGGTTCTATCGGTTTTGATGACAAGCATAATGTAGATGATGTTCCTTATGTTAAGGATTTAAGACATAACCTCTTGAGTGTTGGACAAATGTGTAGCAAAGTATATAATCTTATGTTTCAGGTTGATGGATGTGAGATCATAAAAATATATGAAACTATGGTTGTTGCTAGAAGAAGCAAAAATAGAATTTTTTATCAGCTTAAAGGTGTTGATGGTGACTATTTTATGACTTAGATTAATGAAAGTTGGCTATGGCATAAAATTATGTGTCACATTAATTTGTATTTCCTAGTGAGGATCAATTCAGTTCAAGTTGTGAGAGATCTGCTAAGGATTATAAAACCCATTAATATTGTATGCAAGGAATGTCAAATTAGGAAGCAAGAAAGAAGAAGTTTCAAATTCAAAGAACAATCTACTACCAGACTGTTGGATTTGGTGCATATAGACCTGTGTGGTCGTACCAAAGTAAGAATTTTTCAAGGTGATAGGTATTTCATGCTATTGATTGATGATTATTCTAGAATGAAATGGGTTACTTTTCTCAAAGAAAAATAAGAAGCTCTAGATAATTTTAAAGCATTCAAAGTTATGGTTCAGAATTAAATGGATATGAAAATTAAGTGTTTGAGGTGTAACAGAGGTGGAGAATTCACCTCCAATGAGTTTAATAGTTTTTGTGATAATCATGGTATAAAGAGGTAGTTATCTTCCCCTAGAAATCCTCAACAAAATAGAGTGGTTGAAAGAAAGAATAGGATGATTCAAGAAGCTGCAAGAACAATGATGAAAGGGGAAAACCTACCAGCAATCTATTGGAGAGAAGCAATTCATAATGTTATTTACATACTTAACAATGTTCAAGAAAGAGAAAATAGTGCAAAGAATCCCTATGAATTGTGGTATGGAAGGATTCCTACTATCAAATATTTCAAAGTATTTGGAATCAAGTGTTATATCAAAAGAGATGAAGAAAACTTAGGAAAGTTTGGTACAAGATCTGATGAAGATTTCTTCTTTGGATACTCTACAAGAAGAAAAGATTTCCCATGCTATAACAAGAGGTTGAAGAAGATTATTGAAAGTGAAAATTTCAAAGTGGATGAAGATTTATAGAAGAATTTTGTGGTGATAGATGGATATGAATTAGATGAGTCCACTTGGAGAGAAAATGATAGAGATGAAGGTAAGGAAAAGGAAGTTCAGATTGAAGAGGAAGAAGCTCTGAAAAAGATCCCTAAGACTCCCAAGTATGTGTAGAAGAATCATTATGAAGATTAGATCATTGGTGACAAAATAAAAGGTGTCTTGACAAGAAGAAAAGATGTTATAGCTGAAGAACAAGTAAATCTATGTTTACTTTCCAAAGCTGAACCTAAAATAGTGATTGAAGTATGCAAGGATGAATATTGGATCAAGGCTATGGAAGAAGAACTAATGCAGATTGAGAAGAATCAGACTTGGGTGCTTCTCCCAAGACTTGCAAAAAAGAGTGTGATTGGAACTAAGTGGATGCTTCGAAATAAACAAAATGAGAATGGAGAAGTGGTAAGAAACACGTCAAGGCTTGTCTTTAAGGGTTACTTACAAGTTGAAAGAATAGATTTTGACGAGAATTTTGCTCTGGGGGCAAGAATTGAAGCTATCATGATGTTTTTAGCTTTTGCAACACACAAAGACTTCAAAGTTTATCAGATGGATGTGAAGTCTATTTTCTTGAATGGTGAGTTCGAAGAAGAGGTATGCATTGAACAATCAAAAGGATTTCAGTTATCAAACAAACTAGATATGGTTTGTAGATTGAAGAAGGCATTATATGGGTTGAAGCAAGCTCCTAGAGCTTGGTATGCAAGGTTGGATATGTACTTGATACAATGATTCAGTAAAGGTATCGTAGATAGTAATTTGTATTTTAAAGTTGAAAAAGATAAAATCTTGATCATGGTTGTGTATGTTGATGATATAATCTTTGGAGGAAATGAAGCTATGTGCAATAAATTTGTAGAAGAGATGTAGAAAGAGTTTGAGATGTCTATCCTTGGGGAGATGAATTTATTCCTTGGGTTACAAATCAGTCAGAAAAAATAAGGTATATTCATCTCACAAGCAAATTATGTCAAGGAAATGTTGAAGAAGTTTGGAATGGAAGATTCTAAATCAGTATGTACCCCTATGATTATTGGTCGCAAGCTAAGTAAGAATGATGAATATCCTAAGGTTGATCAGAGCAAGTATAGATTAATGATTGGATGACTACTATATCTAGCTGCTACTAGATTGAATATCATGCATGTAGTTTGTCTTGTGGCTACATTTCAAGAAAATCCTAGAGAGTCACATATTGCAGCGGTGAAGAGGATATTCAGATACTTGAAGGGCACTCTAGAACATGGCTTGTGGTATCCAAAAGATATTTAATTTTCTCTAAGTGATTATATAGATGCATATTTGGTAGGATGCGTTGATGACAAGAAAAGTACAAGTGGTGGTGCATTCTTTCTTGGATGTAGATTGGTGTCTTGGTTGAGCAAGAAGCAAGATTCGGTATCTTTATCTAGTAAAGAGGCAGAATATATTGCAACAAAATATTGCTACACATAGGTGTTATGTATGAAGCAAACCTTGAAGGATATTGGAATTGTATATGATGAACCAATCTCTATCTTTTGTGATAATACAAGTAATATTAACATTTCAAAGAATCTGGTGATGCACTCAAGGATAAAACATATCTCAATTTGGTATCACTTTTTGAGAGAGAAGGTTTCACAGAGTGAAGTGAATCTTGAGTATGTGTCTACAAAGGATCAAGTTTCTGATATATTCACTAAGGCTCTTCCTAAGGACACTTTTGAGTATCTTCGAGAGACATTAGGGGTTATTACCCCTCCTTATTTGAACTAGATGCATAAGGATATGCATGAGTCTAGTGGATCTCAAGATTCATTCTTTGTTTTGGACTGATGTTGGAGGCTACCTCTCAGGGGGAGTACGTAGTGCTTTGTTGGTTATTTTAGTCAGGGGTAGTTAGTGTTGGTGCAGGTTGGTGTTTTCCTTTTTCAATCATGTCAAAGGATATGTGCAATGGTTGCTAGTTGGTAAAGTTTGGTGTGTTCTCCTAAGGGGGAGTATGTAGATCAGTAAAGAAAGAAAGTGTGTATGTTAGATGTCAAAGAGGAAAGAGATGTATATGTGTTTCCCTTTTCCATTAGAGAAATAATGTGAAAAAGTTCCAAGTTGTCAAAGGGGCTGAGATTAATGTAAGAAAGATATAGTTGGTGTGGAGTAGTATGTTGGTGATTAGAGCTATTATGTTTGTTGTTGATGGTTCTTCACATCATGTATTGTCATCAATGATAAAGGGGGATATTGTTGCAAGAATGATTAGTTGGTGTTTTTATTGATGTCAACAAGTTTGGGGGAGATTGTTGCAGGCTTATGTTTGTGTTTTCATTGATGACTGATTGTGTTGATGCTTTGATTAGTTGCACTATATTGTCATTAGTAAATGCTACTGGTGTCAAACTCTAGTGTTTCTTTGATAAGATTCTATTGATGGATGTCGCTAGTTTAGTGATGATGGGAATGTGTCTCTGGTGCTTACTTTCCAAGTGATTTTGAGAAAAATTGAATAAAAGAGGAAACAATATGTTGCATAGGTGTTTTGGTGTACAATGTGGTGTTCTAGTTTTGCTTCGCATTTCTTCATGGTTGAATATTTTCTTGTTCATTTCAAGTATGTTGGTAAAAGGTGCTCAAAGGTTCTATATCGAAAATTTATTGGTTTGGTATGTCTTGCAGAAGAAGTTGTGTGAATTGTATGTTGCAGTGGTGTCTAGGAGAAATGGTTTTGATCTGCATTTCTCTGTAGGTTGGATTTTGGTCTTGCGATTCTAGATGTGTGTTGATAATGATTATATCTACCTAAATTCAAAGTTTTTGTGGTTTGGTGCTTCAGAAGTTGATTTCTTGAGTTACAAAGCATGGAAGGTTGTTTGAGTGTACTAGGTGTGTACATTCTTCAAGTGAAAGTTTTTGCGAAGGAATTTTTTTATTTCAAGGTGTCTAGATTATTCCAGATTGTGTTCAAGCATGGTGTATGGTCCATGAGTTGTCTTTGGATTTGAAGAAGTGTGTACTCAAATGTTAATGGTGTTTACACTGGTTCGACCAACCTTGGGTGTTTACACTAGTTGAGGATTTTCTTTGGTAATTATGGAAGCGTGGTGTGGAATATATGTTTGATTTGGGTCCAAGTTAAGATATTGCAAAGTGGTCTAATTTCATTCCTTTCCACTGTAGGAATGCTTAGTGTTGACCTAATTTGAATTTTCATGGTTGAGGTTTATAGATGTCCTTGGAGAATTTTTTCAAGGTTGAATAAGGTATAAATTAGTGTTGATTTGATGAAGAATTGAGTAGCGAAGTGTGTGATGTGAATTTTAGAGTTGTGAAGTGTGAATTTGTGAAGTGCAGTGCAAGCTTAATGAGTTAGACTAGTGGAACCAATGAGTAGAAGGTGTCTACAATATTTAGAGAGACTAAAAATGTGTTGGTGATGCTATGGTAGATCTTTTCAATTGCATTGAGATGGATTTCTCATTGTAACACTCTTCTTTATTCTTTTCTATAATCTGGAAATGATCCTTCAGCAATGAGCCCTTTGTATTCGGTGTTGTAATTACTTTATATTGCGATCTAATCCTCAATGTGGTTTTTCCCTTCTTGGTTTTTCCACATAAATTTGGTGTCCTATTGTGCATGGTGTTGATGTGTTTCAGTTTTTTTTATTTTCTTTCATGCTAAATCATTCTAACAGATTAAGGGTTAACTAAGTTGATGTGGATCTGAATGTTTATGAGGATTTTTTATGTTATAATGTATAATTGATTCAAACCCCCTCTCAATTGTCTTGTGTGCATTCAACATACACAAAAGAAACAACTAGTGGTCTTGGTTATTTTCCTCCGAAAGAAATGAAAACATCAAAGAAACATTCACTTAATATCAATTACATCACGTAAAAAACTCCTAGGGCAAATATTGCTTCATCTTCAAACACATGTCTTAGTAATTATTGGGGTTCATTAGATTTTGAACCCTGCTTTAAAGGCGAAACAAAATCTCACAATCTAAACCTATAGAGTCTTGTGTATGTATGACACCTTGTAGTAAGCAACAAATATCTGTGTCACAAAAGAAAGGAACATCTTCTACTATTGATCAAGAGTGTACCTTGTCGAGGCTTCTCCAAGCCTGCTTGATATCTCTCCCTACAATAATATGAAAAAAAAATATACAAAAAGAGCTCATTTTGTGCATATCATCGAGCACATGGTCATTCAACGAATGAATGTAAGGCTTTGAGTAATAAAATCAAACATCTTAAGGATTATGGTTCTCTTCCTTGTGTTGATGAACCTATTTCTTATAATTGATAATGATTTTCATCCTATCATGTTGCTCATCACTATGTGGCATTAGTAGCTTTATGTGTCTTGCTCATTGCCATTCATGGTGGTATAATTTTAGGTGCAACCATATTTATCTTGGCAGCAACATGACAGTATTTGGTGGTTTTCTTTGTCTCTATGCTTGGGGGGCAAGGATAACTAGTTTTGGAGGTGTGTATTCTTTCCAAGGATCCCCTCTTTCTCTCTTTATACTTAAAATACCAACATAGCAAGTATGTTGACATTTTCGGTGGGGGCATATTGTCCCTCGATCATTGTTTGCATGTTCCCTTCTTGGTGATGATAACATACATCTCCTAGGAAGTGTAATCATTACATTGACATTATTTGATTTTGGCATTATTTATTTGCACCCCCTAAGGTGAGTTTTGTTTGACATTTCTTGCTCCACTTTGTTCATAGAGGTCGAACTTAGTGTAGCATTGGCATAGCATCTAGATCATATTGTGGCACCTTATCAAAGTTATCAAGGAGTATAAATTTTGGTATGGTTGGTGTATGGGAGCCTATAGACCTAGCATGACTTTCCCATCGCTACTTGTTTTGTGGGATCACACCTTGTAGACCTAGTGTGTGTTTCTCATATTTATCTTGGGGGCTCACCTAGTGTATATCAAACCGCACTAGCCCTTGTGAGCATATTTTTCATGGCCAACAAGGATAACAAAACCTTTTTTCCTATGAAGCCATGTGTTTCATAAGTGATTTTACATCCTTATGAGTGTATTTAATGGACGTGGCATAATGCAACTTGCTATTCCATCTTTCTTTCCTCCTTGCATTAATTTTGGCATTGTATATTTATGTATTTGTCTTCATATGTGTGTCTCTCTTTGTGCTTATGTTGGTTTGTCATTGGATCTTTGATCCTAGGGTCTTGGCCACCTCTTTTATCTTTGTCATCCTATATTTCTAACATTTGTGCACTTGGACCCCTCTTGACATATAGTTGTCTACTTTAGTGTGAGTCTAAGCACAAGCTCATACTCTCAATAAAATGGGAGATAAATGTAGTGTTGAAAAATGTACACCTTTACATTTTCACACCATGTTCACATCCCCTTAATTATTTGGAATTAATTAAGCCTTTAATTGGCCCAATTATGCATTCACAAACCTAATTAATTTCATTTTCCGAAAGGGAAACCCACATTTAATTAATGCCTACATTGAACTTAACACCTTGGAAATTGAGTGTCCTGTATTTAGGTCCTAGGACCCATTCACTCCCCCTTAAGTCTCAGGACCCAATTTTTAATATGTTTTTGGTGGCATTTTAATGATCTAAATTCAAATTGCAAAGGTCGACTTGTGTTGTTTAATTGTCAAGTTATTAAGGAAACACCTATAAATACAAGGTCTTTTTATCAATTCAAATCTAAGCAACATTATCTAGCATTAAGGAAGCTTTCACAAGAGCGAAGATTATTGTAAAGAGTATTGAAGAGAATATCTATCAATCATCTACACCAACATTCAAGATCCTATCATGATGTCAAGATTTATGTATGTTCATGCATGTTTTTGGAGTTGACATTGTGATGTAGGTTTCAAGAATTCAAGCATACAATCAAGCCAATTCATGCACGATCCAATCCTTACAGAGATGTGTTAGACTTTAGTCCTCTAAGGGAATCCATTGAGGTTTTGGTGTGTTGTGACATAGCATTGTTCATTCATCAAATTCCTATCATTTGTTCATTATTTTATTACCAAGATTTAATTACCAAACTAAGGTTTGACCAAGGAAAACCCCTATTCACCAAAAAAAAACAATTTTCCCCTCTCTTTGTATGTGTAAATTTTCAAGTGAAGAAGGATTGAAATTGGATCAAAAGAGCAATTTTGTAAAGTTTTCAAAGTTGTCAACATTGTTGTCAAGACACGAAAACTCAGATCCCAAATTAATTTTTGACTTTCTGACAGTGAAACCTAGGGCGAACAACATCTCAGATCCATCTCTAGAGGACCCCCAAAGCTAAGAAACAACCTTGTACAAAGACCCATTTTCCCTTGGGCAAATGAGTCCTTGTAGGACACTCAAAACCCACTTTTTGGGGTAAATTTTTCATGTTCTACACTTCCCATAGCATCCTACAAACTGGTGTTTCTGTTTGAGATATCCTTTAACTCTACATTTCAAGTTTTACTTCACATAATTTAATTCATTAAGAATTTTATTTTCATCTCCCAAAAGTGCATTTAAGTCATATTGGTCATTTTTTGTCATAAGGAAAACAACAGATCCTCCTAATAGGGTTGACTTGCCTCAAGGTTGGAAGTCAATCCTATCCTTGAGAGATCTCTTTTCCTAATGAAATTAGGAAAGTGTAAGTGTATAGATCACACACATTTTTCCACATTGATCGCCCCACTTACATTTTTCTATGTTTTAATAATATTTTAAGCATTGATGACATTCTTTGATTTGAGTGTGTAGGATGGAGAGGAGCCCACAAAATTCACAAAAATGGTGGCCAAAATATGGCATGAGAATAGTGAGGGGTTGAAGTGTAATTGCTACATTAATTACGTTGTGGATGCCTTCATCATCAACTTCTTGAAAGTACATGTGAATTGTTACTAAGCGAGGAAAATCCAATTAGGTAGTTGTAGGGCCTTATAAAGTCATTTATGACATTCTAGGTCATGGAGAGAGGTAGGTTGGAATGAATAATGTAAAACATGGGATTTTTAGAGTTTTGGAAAATTGGGGTTAGGGATACCTCATGACCCATACTATTGTTGGGGAGTTGGGAATCAAGATTAAGGCATTGTTCATACTTCAAGAAAAGAAATAGGGGTATCTATGTATCTTTGGCTCCAAAAGGATATGAAATAAAATTGTTGTGGAGTTAAGGATCAAAGATACCATAGAATTCATATCCTTTAAGGCATGCAAACAAGGATAAGTCTAAACTTGTGACCTTGAAAAGGTTAATAGCAAAAAGTGTATAACTTATGCTAGAAGTACCACTTTAGAGATATCTACACATCTCTAACTTCAATAGAAGTATATAGAAGGAAACATTGGAAGTTAGGAATTGAGGGTACCAAGGAATAGGTATACAAGTAAAGGGATGGTTGAAGCTCCAACTTTGAAATGTAACTCTGTGTGAAGGATTGAGGAGTTGGGATTCCAAAGAAAATCATGATGGTAATATAAATTCTAATACACCTACAAAGGCAAGGGAAAAGGTGAGGAATGGATGGAAGGGATGTTAAGAACAAAAAACCAAAATTTATAATAGGGAAAAGGAATAAAGGCGGGGAATAAATGAAAGGTATGCTAGGATGGGAAAGTATGATATCCTAATAAAGACAAAGGAATAGGACAAAGTTATGAGAAAATTCATACTAAAAAGGAAAACTTTAAAAAATTAGAAATTAAGATCTTAAATTACTCATCATTATAAATAAATATAAAATAAATAAAATGAGAATTAAAAATACATAGATTAAACACATTACACAATATATACATAGCGAAAAACCTTTAAGGTAAAAAACCACATAAAGAATCATTTTAATATTAAAACACTTACAAAATGTTTCTATAGACAGAACTTGGGGATGTCGCTTCTCCTCACTTCCACATGCCCTTTATAGTCTTGTGCAAAAACTCAAATTTTCACCAAGTCTCAATGAGAGAACCTCGTTAAATATATAAGAGGTGGAAAATTTCCTAAAGGGTTATTAGTCATTTTTATTCAAAACTACCATTTATTATTAATCAATAATCTAATAGTTATTAGACTATAATTATTTTAAATGGAATATGCTTAATAAAGCATATAATATAGATAAAATTTTACCGTATAGTAGAAAAATATATGTTCTGGGGTATGTTCATTAATAATATTATGTTCTAACAAAAAATATAACATTTAACACAGTCCTTACAAAAATTTAACATAAAACCTCTCCAAATTTAGAAATTTTGGGATCTTTGCAACCTCCAACACATTGATAGGCATATGGGGAAAGAAGAGGGAGGAAAAAATATGCAAGCTTTGACCAAAGGGGACCCATTCAAATTTTTTTTAGACTCGTTATAAGTGATGGAATAATGAGGTAAAATACACAAAGGGGCTAGGATTCAATCACAATTGGACACACTCAAATTAGATTCCAACATCAGCTCTAGTTGCAAATGCATATCTCTTGCAACCAAAACGTGAATCTAGAGTTTTAGGAGAAACCAAGATGGAGGACCAGAAGGAGATCAAGAAAAAAAAACTTCACCATGATTAAATAGGGATCATGATTGCACGGCACACAATACTATACTTACAAGACAAGACACCACAAAATAAAATGCAATCAATGCAAGGCAGGACAATAACTTGCAACCAATGAAATATAGGCACAAGGAATTTGAAGATATGGCTGCAAACACATCTCAAAAACATAATCAAAAGTTAGAACAAGGCCATACAAAAAAATATTGTAATCACTTTCATTTTTCAAAGAAAATTCTATTGAACGAGTTGATCTCCCTCAAATTGAAATTATTTCAACCACCCAACTACAAACAAAAGATGTCTTCCATTTGCATGCATCAACTTGTAGACATTGCCCAAGAAGTGAAGACTAATTCTACATTCAACATTAGTAATTCATGGCAACCATAAATAATAGGTGTATTACCTATTTCATGATGCATCATGCATACACATAACAACATGGGATAGAAAACTTAAAGCTAGGTCAATGGCATCATATATGGATAAAAGAAAAAATCCATTATCAAATTCTTCAACCTTGTTGTACCTACTAACCTCATTTTATAAATCAAGAAAACAACATCTCCAAATCATGGAAAAGAAAGTTATACCTGACTATAACCTTGCTTAGCAAGGGAAATAAAATCATCTTACATTCCAAAGTATAATCCCTCAAGCCTAAGTACACTTTCAAGCTGAAAACAAGTGGATCTTCAACTTGTACATGTTTTGTTTCTCAACAATATTATAACTTGTATGTTAGACCCATATAAAAAACTCTAAAATCAAGCACACCACTATCATCCACAACAATAAAAGATTGACCTTCAAAAAGGAAATGCTCATAATCAACAATATATCTGTTAATATGAGACAATAGGTGGCTAGAATACACCACTTTCACATATATTGATGCATTCTTCAATATATAAATAATGAGCATGAATCAAGCTACAATTTACACCATCCACACGAAAATAAAAACCATGAGACATGTCAAATGAAGAACCGAGCTTTGTTAAAATTTCCTCTATTGTAGACTCATTTCAGTAGTATAATGTGTTGTATATGCTACTAAAATTAAACCTATGACAAAAAAATTACTCCTTAGTCATTGAAAAAGTATTTTTTGGTAACCCTATTGAAGCATGCTTTCCATGAGGAAGACAAATCTTGCACCAAAGCAACCATCTCCATAATCATCAAGGTCAAGGTCTTCACACTGAAATTATTGATTGCACTAACATTTTTCTCAATAATCTTATGACCAAGTTCAACCATGTCTATGTAATCCTCATGAAAACATTACCCACTTCATTATCATTAACAAGAAAAAATGAGGGCATGTACATTTTCACGTTACCAATTTCATTAAATAATACATTTGATTATTTGTTCATACATACATCTTCTTTGTCCATACATTATAATTTCAATGGTATGGGCTGAACTAATTGTGCCTCATCTTTTAAATTTTCTCATTTTGGAACTTCATGTCTGTGAGCTACTAGTACCTCTTTCTTATTCACTACCTACTATTGCATAATAAAATTCCTTCTCTCTATCACCTTTATAACATTGTTTTTCCTCATCTTATCTTTTGTCCATTATGATTTATTATTGTTACCCATGCAATTTTTCTTTAATCTAACAACAATAGTACTCTATTGTTCAGGGACTTGCCTCATCATAGGCTAATATTCATATATATCCCATAATACTATTGCATCTATATGGGATTTCATGTCTTCACATGGTTTCTTGGGCTTATTGTTTGGTTGTATGAATTCCATTTGGTTTTTCATGTCACGAGTAAGAAACTTATACTATTATACATCAACACTATGTTCATCGTGAAATTTTGAATCAATTATATCATAATAATTATACTCATCTTATCCTTCCATAGAATCATATTCTGACACATCATACTAATCATTATCATTCTCATAGTAATAAAAAAAAACTTCCTCATAAGGAATTTCTTCCCCACTACTCACTAAGAGGGCATTCAAATTATTGGGAGTGACAAGTTGAGCCTTTTACAATTTGATCTTTGCAAGAAGTTGATTTTTCTATTGAAGGTGATATATCTTTTCTACTTCAAATTCATCTTCATACACTAAACTCGAAGGAAGGGGATACTAGCCAGCATCATGTGTTTCCACATCATGATAACTCATACCAAAATTATATGCATTATAAAATTTATCACTCCTTTCCTTGCAAAGAAACACAAAATTTATTTTTAATTGGGCCTCTTTGCATTTCAACTACCACTATTTGCTTACATGCCTCTTCTCTAAGATGATTTAACAATTCATCAAGTTCATATTTATAACTATATGACATGCTAGGAGAAGTGGGATGCTGATAAGGACTATGTGCATCATGGTTTTATCCCTATTTCTTCTACCCACAATCTATTGAAATGCACAAGACAATTGAGAGGGGGGTGAATCATTTGTACCAAATTACTTTTACTTCTAACCTTAATCAATTCCACTTTAACTTTAATTTGTTATTAAGTATAAACATGAAATGCAAATAAAAGAAAGCAAACACCAAAGACACCAGATTTACATGGAAAACCCAATGAGGGAAAAACTATGGTGAGGATTAACTCAAAATATAATAGTAATGCAATACCAGATAGAAAGGCTCACTACCAAAGGGATCACTTCCCAGAAAGGACTCATTTCCCAGATACAAAGGGTCACTGCCTACAAATAGGACTCACTATCTAGAAGGAGGCTCACTACCTACAAACAAAGAAACACAATAGAAAACCCACCACAATAGGTTCCACACATTTGTAGCTTGGTCAAAGGATTGCATACACCATCAGCTCACTGCTTTCAGGAATCCAACACTTCAAAGTATTGTTGCTTTGATAGACTTTTGCACACTCTTCTTTTCACACTTGCAATTCACAACATATTGACTTGCATTTATACCATGTTCAACCTTAGAAACTTTCTCCAAGGTTGGCTACACATCCTTTATTTTACAAATTCAAATTAGGTTGGCTACTCAACATTCCCACGGTGGATAAGAATGAGAGAGGACCAATTACATACTTAATTAGGACCCAAAAAAAATCTTGGATCAATCACACAATTCCTTAATCGATGAATATTCTTCATGTAACGTGTAAACACCAGGTCAACCAAACCTAATGAAAACACCAATGAAATTTGAATTGTGTGCATCCACAACAAGATAATGACACATGGATCACACAACATGATTCACCAAAAATTGGAACACCTCTTAGAAACCTTCAGATACATCTGCAACAACTGCAACAAACTTTATACACCAAACATTCTTCAACATTCTAACCGGACTGTGCAAACACATACAATAGCTCTAGAACAAGCCTTCTGGAGAACCAAACCACAAGCATGTTTTCCAGAACATAGAGAACATTAATATTAACCTTCTTCTAGATCCACAAGATCTGAAACAAACCATTATAAGACTATGGAGAAGAGACATCTCTCTAAATCCACAGACAAATAGTTCTGCCAAATCGGTTCACACACTGACAAACATATCTTTCACTCTCCATTAACCCAAAAGCTAAAACTCAAGATATATTATCGATTAAAGCACATAAAGAATACTACAGATCCTCACAAGCATAGGATCAACACAGAAGAAATGCAAAGTGCATTATCAGAGCACACTCAGAACACACACAATACTATCTTCATTATTTATTAATTTTCTCAAAAGAACTTGACATCTACTCATCTGCAACACCATAAATATAGCTCCATGTACTCTCAACACTTCTATAGTATCTCAACTATACATGTACACCTGCAATCACTCTAAACTGTGTTGACATCGATAAAAATATTAATGACAACACCGCCAAACACATCCATACTTGCAACAATCTCCCCCTTTGTCATTGATGGCAACACATGATGTGAAAAACCATCAAAGAAAACATACACACTCTCTTGATTCTTCTTCCCTTTCTTTTCTAGATTAGATATTCTACACAATCATTTATGTACCCTCTTCTCATTGTAGGATGATACTCTCTCCCTAGATATAAATAGGCTTTTTCATATGACACTCTCTCCCCCTTTGACATCAATGGCAAAGAAACATTTTGCATGAAAATTCTTCCATATAAAGCTTTGATCACTCCCCCTTAGGAGTGCACCCATATCTCATACTGCAACAATGATACTCTCTACTCCCCCTGAGGAGTAGACCTCAATCATCAATCCAAACCAATGAAGAATCTATAGAACCACTGGACTGATGCACCTCCATGTGCACCTAGTTCAAGGAAGGAGGGGAAGTAACCCCTAATTTCCCCCTAAGATACCCAAAAGTATCCTTTGGAAGAGCCTTAGTGAATATTTCATAAATTTGTTCCTTATTAGACACATATTCAAGTCTGACTTCATTTTCCAATACCTTCTCCCTCAAGAAATTATATCTGATAGATATATTCTTTTTCCTAGAATGCATCACTGGATTCTTTGAAATCTTTATTGCACTTGTATTGTCACAAAATATAGGGATAGGCTCATCACACATCACACCTATATCCTTCAAATTTTGCTTCATCCAAAGTACTTGTGTACAACAGGATGTTGTTGCAATATACTCGGCTTTTGCAATAGGCAAAGAAACTAAATCATATTTCTTGATTAGCCATGAGACCAATCTTCCTCCAAGAAAGAATGCACCACCACTTGTACTCTCCTAGTCATCTACACAACCAACCCAATCTGCATCAGTGTAGACACTCAAGGTGAAATTAGTATCCTTAGGATACCATAGACCATAATCCAGAGTGCCCTTAAGATATCTGAATATCCTCTTCACAGCTATAACACGTGTCTCTTTAGGTTTTTCTTGAAATATGGCAACCAAACATACTACATGCATGATATCCAGTTTAGTAGCAGTAAGATATAGTAGTCCACCAATCATAGATTTGTACATGCTCTGATCAACTTTAGAAGATTCATCATCCTTACTCAGTTTGCATCTGGTTACCATAGGGGTACAGACCGGTTTGGAATCATCCATTCCAAACTTCTTTAGTAATTCTTTAACATACTTAGATTTTGAATCGAATATTCCCTTATCAGCTTGATTCACTTGAAGTCCAAGGAAGAAATTCAACTCACTAATTATAGACATCTTGAACTCTTTTTTGCATCTCCTCTACAAATTTCTTGCACATACCTTCATTTCCTCCAAAGATAATATCATCAACATACACCACAACTATCAACATTCTACTTCTCTCAACTTTGAAATAGAGATTGTTGTCTATGGAGCCTTTGTTGAACCCTTGTTGTGTCAAATATATGTCCAACCTTGCATACCATGCTCTGGGAGCCTGTTTAAATCCATATAGTGCCTTTTTCAATTTGCAGACCATGTTTGATTTGTCTGGTAACTGAAATCCCTCTGGTTGTTCCATGTACACCTCTTCTTCCAATTCTCCATTCAGAAATGTAGACTTAACATCCATCTGGTACACTTTGAAATCTTTATGAGCAAAAAATGTCAAAAACATCTAAATGGCCTCCATTCTTGCCACCGGGGAAAATGTCTCTTCAAAAACTATTCCTTCAACATGTGAATAACCTTTGCATACAAGTCTTTGTTTATTTATTACCACTTCACCATCTTCATTCAGCTTATTCTTGAACACCCATTTTGAACCAATTACATTCTTGTTCACTAGTCTAGGAACCAGTTCCCATGTCTGATTCTTCTCTATTTGTTGCAATTCCTCTTTCATTACTCAAACCCAACTCTCATCTTTGCATGCCTCACTCAAAGTATTAGGTTCTATCTTAGAAATTAAACACAAATTTACCTCAACCACTTTTCTTCTTGTCTTTACACCTTCACTTATGTCTCCAATTATATGTTCCTCCGGATGATTTTTTTGTACATATTTAGGAGTCTTATGAGCAGGTTCTGGAATCTCCTCTTCTTCACTTTGTTCTTTCTCTTCCTTTTCCTCTTCTTTTATTTTTCCACAAGTAGGATCATCTAGTTCAACTTCACTTATTTCCACTAGTATATGCATAGCTTCAACTTTTACATTTGCACTTTCAACTATTTTCCTCAGTCTTTTATTGAAGCATCTATATGCTTTGTTGTTAGTTGAATATCTAAGAAAAATACCTTCATCACATCTTGCATCAAACTTCCCAAGGTTCTCATCATCTCTTTTAATGTAACATCTACTTCCAAACACCTTAAAGCACTTAACAGTAGGAGTCTTACCAGTCCATAACTCATAAGGAGTCTTTGTGTTGTTAGCTCTGCTCTGAACTTTGTTAAGAATGTAAACAACAGTGTGGATTGCTTATCTCCAATATATATCAGGAACATTTGCCTCTTTCATCATAGTCCTTGCAGCCTCTTGAACAATTCGATTCTTCCTTTCCACAACTCCATTCTACTGAGGGGTTCTAGGAGCAAAATAATGTCTCTTTATACCATGCTCTTCACAAAATGCATTAAACTCACCAAAATTGAATTATCCACCTCTATCAAACCTTAAACATTTGATTCTTAGGTTTACTTCATTCTCTACTCTTGCTTTGAATCCATCTAAAGCTTGAGATTTATATCTAATAAAAGTAACCCATGCCATTCTAGAGTAATCATCAATCAAAAGCATAAAATACCTATCACCATTAAGGATTCTTGTCCTTGTGGGACCATAGAGGTTTGTATGAATCAATTCCAACATTCCAATAGATGATTGTTCTTTTCCTTTAAAATCGCATCTTGCTTGTTTTCCCAACTGACAACTTCAAGAAACAAAATTGGTAGGCTTTGTGATTCTAGGTAGATCCCTAACAACTTCTCTTGAATTGATCCTGATCAAACTATCAAAATTTACATGTCCCATCCTCCAGTGCCATAGCCAACTTTCATTAATTTGAGAAACAAAGCATTGACCATCACCACTCTTAAGCTGATAGATGTTTCCATGAGTTCTTCTTCCTGCTGCTACCATAGTTCCAAACCCTTTTTTGATCTCACGGGTGTTATCTTGAAACACAAGCTTAAATCCTTTTCTACACATTTTCCCAACACTCAAAATATTATGCCTTAAGCCCTTAATATAATATACATCATCAGTACTATGTTTTCCATCAAGACTAATTGTTCCTTTACCAACAATCTTAACACTAGAATCATCTTTAAACATAACTAATCCTCCATCATACTGTAGACATGGAAAATGTACAATTCGATTCGGCACACTTGATCCTGACTACTAACGACATTTCTTCCTGAATCAAACTCTCATATTATCATCACCTTCTGTCTCTTAATTAAATAAATCATTATTTATTTGATTAGGTCTTTCTCCTCTGTTGATTAAATTAATCAATCTAATTTAATTAACCTTATGTCTCTATTTAATTAAATAAATCATTATACTTGATTAAAGTCTCTAAAATTCTTCTTATTAAATTAAATAAATTAAACCTTATTTAATTTAATCTAGCATTTCCCCTTTTAGTTAAATAAATCAAAAACATTTATCTAATTAATCTTTCCTCTCATTTTGACTTAAATCAATCCTAAAATCTAAGTCAAAATGGTCAAATCACCTAACCTCTCATTAAGTTAATCAAATCTTGATTAAGTTAATCCCTATCACTAAAATCCTCTAGAGAATGCAGTTTGCACATGAAAATAAATTTAATTCATTTATTAAATCTCTATTTTCCCTCACATGGTATAAAAAGGGAATAATCCCTCAAGTTTGAATTCAAAAAGTCCAAGTGGATGGGTACTTCCAACAAAGCATGCACTCCTCTTACATGTCCTTGTGCATTGAGCGAAGTGGCATTTATTTCATTCATTTTTCCCTCTCACATGTCATTTCCTCAATTTCAAACTCCACCTAATTGCATTTATTGGCACTTTGGGAAAAATGTGCACAACCATCAACCATTCACATGGTCACTAGTGGCATTTAACCATTGGTTGAAAGTTAGTCCCACATTGTCCAAATCTTGTTATTTCTTCCAAATTCAAATCTATAAATGAAAGGTTATTCCTCTCATTCAACATCCACAATCTCATGCAAAGTTACTCTCTTGACATTGAGAGCCAATTTTGTGCATTTCATTACATATGTTCATCATTTTCACAATTCCATAGCTAGGTTATGTGAAAATCTCATTAAGGAGATTTGAACAATCCACACATCACCAACATTTGCAATTTAAGAGTTGGGAAAGGGCCAATTTTGACACATCAATTGGCACCAATTCCCCCATGGGATCAAAAGTTTTCTTAGTTTAGATAGATATATTTTGGTTATTTCATATTGTTCTTCATTTCTTTTCTATCTAAGTTTAGTAAATGGATTTCATAGGGAATCCTTGTTTCACCTTGCATATGATCTAATATTGTTATTGTTTGTTGCTTTTATGCAGGTATGAAATTAGGGTTCACATTTTGGAACTAGAAGGAAAGCAAATCTCAAGTTCTAATCAAAGTTTTTTTTGAAAATTCTGTGCTTTTTCTATTTTTTTTGCAGGTCCCAGGAAAACTGCACTGCACACGGTCCTACGGCGCTGTATTGCACTGCTTACAGAGATGCGGTGTTGTATTTCACAGCACCGACTCCAAACTCCGCCGTAGCTGTTTCCCGCGTCAAAATTTTAAATTTTTCAAAATTCGTCGCTTCACAAATAGCGCCTCATGAACAAATTGTGCCACAATCGTGCTCTTTGTTTCTGTAGAGCGCCGCACCCAGTAAAAAGTGCAATGGTATAGAGCGCCACATCTATTCCAAACTACACTACATTTGTGGATTGCGCCACTGACTGACATTAGATCATTCAAATTTGATTTTTTTTCAACATGTTCCTTTTTTATTTTTGGTCTTTTGTTATTTTGACTTATTCACTGATTTTGTACTTTCTGTATTCTATCATTTTGTGAGAAAAAGCAAGGAGGGAAGCAAAATAGGAGGTTTCATCATACACAAAGTGTTTTTCAAACACTATAGTGTTATTTAACACTTTTAGACGATCTTTAATCATGTTTTAAAAGGAATTTGTTACCTTTCATACCTTAGGAAGCAATAAATTTTTCTTTGGGTTTTTAAAATGAACACAAATTTATTTTTCAAAAGTTTGCAAAAGGGCTTAAAAAGAACCTTAGAAACAATCTACTAGATTTGGTTTAAGGTTTAAAAATTGAACAAGGCAACTTCCACACTTGATTTTGGAGCTCTAAAAAGAATTTGTTTTGCTTTGTGGGATTAAAATGAACAAATGCTATTTTGTTTTGTAATTATTTATTCAAGTTAATATCATCAAATGGGCGTATGCATTTCTCTCGTGCCTCACGACGATCTTGAGAATAAAAAGTTCTTTTGGTGATCTTAAGTTGAATAAAATAATTGCCTCCACATTTCATTTTTGGAATTAAAATTGACCAAACATGCGAGTGTGAGCACGGTATATTATGAGTGTTCTCCCTTTGTTTTTTAACGAAGGTTGATTGAACTACGGGATATGCTAGCTTGCTATTGTTTATCTTAGAGGGCCTTCCTTGTGCTAAAAATTACTCACCCAAGAGAATGACCCAACCGGGAACACACTAAAGCCAAGCGACTGTCAACCAGTATATAAGTGTGGATTCTTGAGGAAAGTTCAAGAATCACGAGGATTATTCCGATGAGAAGGGCAGCAATGGTCTCTTGCTACATGGATAGTCCCCCACAAACAGAATGCCCGAATTAAAACCCCTTGTTTAGAAAAGGCCAAAATCCTATCTGTTTGTTGGTACAAAAGGTCATGTCCTTTGAAGCTGCCCCACGTTATACATGCGGTTCTATTGTAAAGATGAAAAGTATGCCATGGGAGATTCATGGGTACTGATGCTTGATTGACCCGAGAAGTGAGTGCACTATAAGGGGGAGCCTGTGTGGTCAAGTATCTAATCATCCACACTGAATATGCGCAATTGGATTTGTCCAAATGGGAACCCAACAAATACTATCTTTTTCAGCCTAGGGTTGTGCATGTTATTGAGACACCTTGCTTGGTTCTAAAACATTGAAAAACAAACATTCACAAAGCTTTGAAATTTCAAACCCTTTGAGGAAAAAAATATTCTTTAATGAATCTAAGTGCTCTTACTTGCCCTAGGGATTATATCCTTAGAGGTTTCTAAGTGCTTGGGTTTTATTGCCATTTGTTTCACCAAAGTCAACACTAGGAAACTTTTTCCCTAATTTCCTTGATTTCCACATAATGGACCTTGTGGGGTGAAAAGAAAGTAGGACATTAGACATGCAGTTTGAACAATAATCAATTAAGTTCTTTTGGTAAAAAGAACTCACTAAGGAATGATAAAGATAAATTGGACCACACATGTGTTGTCTCAAATGATTTCCTGAAAAGTCAAAATCCCAAAACCAAGATTCAAAAGGACTAGTCTAAAAGCTTGTGAGGAACGTCTTGAAATGCTTCTTGAAGTCAGAGAAATATTGGTGTATAATTTCTATAAAAAGGCTTCAAGGAACAATCCAAGTTTGTATGCATTTTATTATCAACAAAATCCTAAGCTTTTTCAAAGGTTTGCTTTTCTTACATAGGAAGTAAGGCATGTTCTTCAATACTGGGGTCTTGTAAAAAAGAGTTGTGTCTAGGTCAAAGTCTTGGATCAAAGTCTACACTCTCATCCATCTCTCCATCAATCAAATTTCATCCCACCAACAAACTTTTGGGAACTTTAAAAATTCATTCATGCTAAACTTAAAGGAAAAATCAGCATCACTTTGTTTGACTTAATACACCTAGTCAAACTTTCAATCCTCTTGAACAAATTTGCCTCTAGGATAACACAACTTCCTAAGGTCTAATAGTTCATGATCACCTTGATTGGCTTAACACACTTAGCCAATTCATACTCTTGTGCGAGTTTTCTCTAGGATAACACAACCTCCTAGGGTTTACAAGTTCACCATCATCTTGTTTGAATTAATACACCTGGTCAAACTATCAAAAATCAAATCCAAGCCCTAAAAATTTCTTCAAAAGTTTCACTCATTCACATCATCCATTTATCCCATCCCCATCACCACCCCTTTTGATCCTTGGACTCTCCTAGTTCTTCTCCTCTTTTAGGCCTAAAGATTAAGATCAAACGATCTCTATTTTATGGTCCAAACAAGATCACAACACAAGAGGAACATGGAAAACACCAAAGAAATATCAACTTCCAGTGACTTAACCACCGAAGTAAACCTTGCGGGATCAAGCAATTCCCCAAAAAACTCTTCTCTACCATCACAAAATCCTCAAGAGGAAGGCTATGAAGAGGAAATCACCAACGAGGACTTGGGAATGACACAATCAGAAATTCTAGAAATGGTTCAAAATCCAGAGAATCATAAAATTGTCAATGCCATGTTTAATTACATACGCAAGCGAATGGAAGGGGGGGCCAGTTCCCTTCTAACCTCGACGTAGGCACCAGTACGAAAAGGCCTATTACAAGCATATCTCCAATGTCAATTCCAAACATCACTCAAGAAATTCCCATATCGACAATCACATCAACCTCAACAATTGTAAACAAGGGAAGTGCCATGTTTCATGAATTACAAAAGCATCACCTTGTAAACAACAAAGAGGTAAATGTCAGCACCACACCGGATAACTCTATCCTGGTGAATCCATCACACCCTTACGTCCCACTTACTTTCCATAATCACGTGGATTCATCCTCATTCCATGCAACACTAGCCTATTCGTTAAGCATACAAACTTCTTTATCACAAGGAGAAGGTGGTTTGTTCGAAACAGCAGGAGTCACTAACCTGTTCTTCCTCCAAGGGAGCATACCATCTTTCCCTCCTTTACCGCTCACATCCGTATCACCGCTTGGAGTGGGCCTTCCCCCCCCCACCCACCACTAGTTTCTCAAATCAAAGCAATCCAAGCATCACATTGAATCCTCTTCTTTTTCCAACAGCATTGCAACAACAAGTGGCAACCACTCAAGCCACCACAGTCAATACATTAGTCAGTCCTCAAATCTCTCAAAACATAACTTCTCAAGGAGCGAGAATCTCAACCACACCACCAACAATCCAAATCCCAACCACCAACACAACCCTTACACCCATCACAACGGTTAGCACCATTCCCAATCCACCACCAATCCCACCAAAAGTTAACATAATGAATTCATTCATCACCATGATCCAAGCCATCTAGAAGTCCAATCATTAGTGGGTACTTAAACAAAACCAACAAGTTGCACAATAGGCTGCTCAACAAGCGCAAGCACAACTAGCTGCACAAGTTGCACAAGCCCAGCAAGCCACGCAAGCATCCCAACAAGTTGCACAAGCCGTGCAAGCAGCCCAACAAGCACAAGCTCAAGTTCAAGCCTAGCACCAGGCTCAATAGGTGCAAGTACAATACCGAGCACAACTGCAAGCAATTCATCAACAAGCATACCAACAAGCCCTGCAAGATTTTTCAGGCACATCAGCAAGCTAAACAACAAGCTTTATTGGTGCAACAACAGCTAGACCAACAACAAGATTCGCTGGTGCAAAAGCAACTAGACCAACAACAAGCTTTGTTGGCACAACAAAAACTCGACCAACAACAAGCTTTGTTGGCACAACAACAGCTAGACCAACAACAAGCTTTATGGGAACAACAACAAGATTTGTTGGAACAACAGTAGCAAGATCAACAACAAGCATTGTATATCAACAGGAATTGAACGTACAACAGAGCTTGCAGCATACTCCCACCAATACCCCTCTCATCAATCAAACACTGCAAACACCCCAAAACAGATTCATCCCACCTCCTGATCTGCAAAACGATGTGGCAGCACAAATCAAACTACTCTCGCAGCAAGTACTGGACCTCCAAGCAGGAAAAACAACCAGAACACTAGGCAACTTGTGCCCTTATCCGTTTGATAGTAGTCTCACAATGGTACCATTCCCAAATGGATTTGAGATCCCCAAATTCGATAAGTATAATGGGACAGGAAACCTTGAAAATCATATCAGGGAATTTCAAGTGCATTGCATGGAGGTTGCATACGATGACACATATCTAATGCGACTTTTCCCCCAAAGTCTAACTGGTCCTTCCATGGAATGGTTTTCTTGTCTAGCCATAGGCATTAAGAAATTCCAAGAAATTGTGGAAGCTTTCCTTAAAAACTGCGCATTTAACATGGGTGTAGATGTTAGTTTGGAGGAACTATCAACGCTTAAACAAAGAAAAGGAGAGCTCTTCACATCCTTCTTGCAAAGATAGTGATCCAAGGCCAATCAGAGCAAGTGGACCATGCCAGAAGAACAACAAGTTTGCACAATCATATCCAATCTACATGAAAACTTGGCATTCTACTTAAAAATGCAATGCATCACAACGTATGATCAGTTGATACCAAAGGTGATCAATATCAAAAGAGCCCTTATTGCGCGAGGAAGCACATCAACATTTCCTCCACCACAGGATAACCGCCCATCCAATAATTATAATGATAAACCTCGAACATGGTCAAGGAACAAAAATATCACAAACAACAGCGTGGTCGATGCTAAGGTGGTCATAAATGCTCGTAAACTGAACATCCAAACTCATCACCAGCCACAAAATCACAATCGCAATAATGTGCAAACTAATATAGTAGCACAACAACAACCACTTCCTAGCAACCAAATCAATAACTTGGGCAATCAAGGAGGACCACCTCCCCGAAACAAATATCCTCCCAAGCAGAAGTTCACGGCTCTTGGAGAATCAATTGAATCCATAATGAAAAATTTGGTCAAGGAAAACCTTATCAAACTCTCAAACTCTAAGCAATACGTGGAACCCATGACCAAACCACCATGGTACAATGAAAACATCCTTTGTGATTTTCACAAAATCAAGGGACATACAACCACAAATTGTATGAGGCTGAAGAATATCATCCAAGACCTCATCGAGGACAAGATCATAAACATTGAACAACCAATTGGAAACCACGACCTTAAAATATACACAAATCCGATGCCAAATCATAATCAAAGAAATAGCTAGGGGAACAATAAAGGGAAACAAAAATATGCTAGTGCTAACCTAGTATATGAAGAGATAGTCGCATGTGTAGATGAAATGGTCACAGCCATTAACATCAAAGGAGTCAACGCTGATTGTGGAGTCACCACACGTGGTGGAAAGGTCACTATTGCAGGGGAATCACAACCATCTAATACCCCCATTTCAAATACAAAAGTCATTCCCTACGACTATAGTGTCATCGAACAGCTGAAGAGAACACCCGCTGAGATCTCCATCATGGAATTGTTAAAAATTTCTGCTGCCCATAGGAAAATCCTTGATGAAGCATTAGTGGCATCCACTATCTCTGCCACCCTTGACACATAACAGTTTTAGGCTATGGTTGGTAATATCATCACCCCAAATCTCCTTACATTCTCCAATAAAGATTTCCCCATCTAGCCATCTCATAATCGTGCACTTCACCTTCAAGTGTTGATTCACAAAAATAAAGTCAAAAGGGTCCTAGTGGATGGAGGTGCAGGCCTTAACATTTTCTCTCTCAAACTTATAAAGAACTTGGGATTCTCCAAGGATTCTATTAACAAGAACAAAAGCATCACTATAAAATCATATGATGATCAAGAAAGAGTGTCTCAGGGCACTATTGAAATTCCAATCCAGGTGGGACCAACAACCATGGAGACTACATGTTAGGTCCTTGACCTTGACCTACCATACAAAATCCTCCTGGGATGCCCATGGATCCATGGAATGAAGGCGTTTGCCTCAAAATATCATCAATGCATCAAATTCTTGTACCAAAATGAGGAGGTCACTATACACGGGGATCCCGAACCATTCGCCTACTGCAAAAACTTGGAAGTGAATTTTTATAAAATCCCCCAAGTGCCAAAAAATGATGAAGGCCCATCCACTGCATACATCGATCCATCTAACCTTGCCTCCACTTCTGCGACAGAGACACCCACCATCCCTAATATATCCAACATCAAACTTATGATCCAAGACAATGGATGCAGATACTATAGAATGAAGAAGAGTGTGTTTGCTGTAGGAGAGTTACCACAATCTCCTAGGTCGCATGGGCAACCTCAATCAAGCAAAACACCCATCCACACCCTTAGGGAAAACCCCTCTGGATTCCGCCATTGGGGAGATCTAAGTCAAGAAAATGTTGATGAGGAAGATATTTCAAGCACGATATACCGTGATGAAGGACCCATGCCCACACTACCCATGGATGAAGCCAACAAAGGGCTATAAATAATGCTTGGTATGGGCTACAACAGGAATGAAAGCCTAGGAAGAAATAGTGATGGACGTCTAGAGCCCATCATTGTAGAAGGAAGAATGAGGAACCTTGGCCTCGGCTATACTCCGTCGAGTATAACTGTACATGGCAGAGGTACTCCTAGTAGGGCAGTCAAGTCCTCTCCTCAAGTGTCAGCAACCACCCTTCGACCACCAATATGCACAGGTATCCCACTAGACAATTTCACTTTTGACGTAATTGATGTTTGCGCTAGTAGTGATGAGGAGGATACCATAGCTGGCCTACCCTTTCTTTTTAAGAATTTTGCCTTACTTATGATTAGTGCCTCACCCACTGAGTCAAACCAACAAATCCACAAAATCAACTTAGTATACCCTCAACTCATCGACCATGACCAACGAGGACCGCCAATTCTAGACTCATTCGAAAATGATGAGGCACTCTCGAAATTCCCGGGACTAAGGAATGCAGTTTCATGCGGGGATCACAAGGCTGATTTTGACATCACATTAGACACTCAAGCATATTACGGGGAGATGATTGATTCCTTCAGTCGCAAAAGAAAAAGAACTAGAATAAGCTCAGAGTTATTGAGTGAAAACCACACTGTGGCACTCTCTAACCACAGAATAGTAAAAATAAAGGACGCATCTAATGGTGAAAACCTCTCTGAGGTATCAGAGGATGAAGGATTCAATCTCCCCCTACTGCACTGCATCAAGAAAAATCAGCAGTCCTAGCAGAATAGTGTAATCCTATCAACTTGGGAACAGAGACAACACCACAAATCACTTTCTATGCTGAGTCGCTCCTGATAGAACAACAAGAACTATTAGCAACATTTCTATAGGAAAGGAAAGTAAATTTTGCATGGACCTATGTTGACATGTCGGGTTTGGATCAGGAAGTTGTGGTTCATCATTTGGTTGTTTACCCTAGAGCGAAGCCAGTAAGACAAAAATTAAGAAAAATGCATCCCCAGATAGCCTTGCTAGTCAAGGTAGAATTACAAAAGCTCCTAGATGTCAGCTTCATAAGTTTGGTTGACTATCCAAATTGACTATCCAAAATGGGTATCCAATCTTGTACCAATTTCAAAACCAAATGGGGGCATCCATATCTGTATAGACTTCAGAGACCTCAACAAAGCATGTCCCAAGGATGATTTTCCACTACCTAACATTGACATGATAGTGGACATGGCAATCGCACATGAGATGCTATCACTGATGGATGGCTTCTCTGGGTATAACCAGATAATGATTGCAAAAGAAGACTAGCATAAGACAGCATTTACATGTCCATGGGGCACCTACTACTGGAATATGATGCCATTTTGGGCTAAAAAATGTAGGGGCTACATATCAGAGAGCCATGACACTAATCTTACATGACATGATACACAAAACCGTTGAAGATTATGTAGATGATATACTAGCTAAATCAAAGAAGAGACAAAACCACATAGCAACCCTAAGTGCCATTTTTGACAGACTGGAGAAGTACAAGGTCAAGCTCAACCCAAAGAAATGTGTCTTTGGGGTACAATCAAGTAAACTTCTAGGATACATAGTATCGATGAGGGGAATAGAGGTGGATCCCACAAAGGTTAAAGCAATCCTCGATATGGAAGCACCAAGGACACTGAAACAACTCAGAGGATTTCAAGGTAGACTCCAGTCCATTCGGAGGTTCATAGCGCAACTGGTAGACAAACATATTGCATATTCACATCTACTCCACAAAGGAGTGGCGTACAAGTGGGAGGACAAATGAAATCAAGTATTTGATAAAATCAAAGAATATCTGCTCATGCCACCAGTATTAATGCCACCCATTGTAGGAAAACCACTGATCTTATACATCTTAGCAACAACAGTAGCCCTGGGCGCTCTTTTAGCTCAGCATGATGAAAATGGGACAAAAAGGGCCATCTATTACATCAAAAGAACAATGGTTGGCCATGAGTTAAACTACTCATTCATTGAAAAATCCTATCTAGCAGTAGTGTTTGCTTCACAAAAACTTTGACATTACATGTTGGCACACAAAATCAAACTCATCGCCAAGATAGATCCCCTAAAGTATCTACTGTCAAAAGCTATGCTCACATGAAGGATGGCTAAGTGGGTCATGATACTATTAGAATATGACATTGAATATGTGGAGTGAAAAAAAATCAAAGGACAAGTCATTGTAGATCAACTGGCAGAGGCTCCAATCTATTCAGAGAATACACTCATATCATAATTTCTAAACGAGTCCATTTTCAATCTTAGCATAGTCGATCATTGGAAACTCTACTTTGACGGTTCCCACACACAACATGGATTAGGAGCCAGTATTTTCTTCATCACCCCATAGGGGGATTGTATACCTAGATCCTACAAATTGGCATTCCCCTATACCAACAACATTGCAGAGTACAAGGCTTTAACCATAGGTCTCAAAATTTCAGCACAGTGGCACATCATGACACTAAAAGTATATAGAGATTCACATCTTATTATCAACCAAGTCAACAGTGAGTACCAAACTAAGGATGACAAGCTCACACCATACAAGAAGTTGGTAGAAAGCCTCAAAGAATCATTCATTGATATAACCTTTGAAAAGATACCAAGGGCTAACAATAGAGTGGTTGATGCCATTGCAACAATTGGATCCTTGTTGGATATCCCTCGCAATGTCTCAAAACATGAATTCTTGGTTGAGCAGCTTCTCGTACCCACATTCAAGGTACCAAAGTTTGAATATGTGTGCAAACTCATTGGTCCTGGTGATCCCTGGTATCATGAAATCTACACTTACCTGAGAATAGGAGTCCTCCCAGCTGACATAACCCCAAATCTCAAATGAGCATTCATCAAAAAGTCCACCCGTTTTGTCATTCTAGGAGAAACCCTTTACTGTAGGAGCATTGAAGGGACCCTATTGCATTGCTTAAATCTTGAGGAAGCCTTGACTGCTCTAACTGAGGTACATAATGGAACTTGTAGTTCACACTCGAGTGGTATGACCTTGGCTAAGAAGTTACTAAGAATAGGGTACTATTGGCCAACAATGGAAAGAGAGGCACATGAATTTGTCAGAAAGTGTCTATAGTGCCAGCAGCATGGAGACCTTATCCATGCACTAGCTCAGGAGCTCCATCCTATTGTAACACCATGGCCCTTTTTGCAATGGGGGCTCGATCTCATAGGCAAAATCACACCCACCTCATCCAACGGCCACAAATTCATTATCACCACCACGAAGTATTCCACAAAGTGGGTCGAAGCAATTCCAATGACCTACATAACCAGAAAGCAAATATCAAAGTTCATCCTAAACTATCTCATTTGCCGATATGGTGTCCCCCAATCCATTATCTCTGATAATGGGACACCTTTCAAAAATTAGGATGTCCGTGACTTGTGCAAAAAATTCAAAATCCAACATCGCTTTTCGACTACATATTACCCCCAAGGCAATGGCCAAGCAGAAGCCACTAACAAAACCATTATGAAAATCCTTAAGAAAACAGTCAAAGACTTTGGTCATGATTGGAATATGCAATTAAATCCTACCTTATGGGCCTACCGCACCAGCATCCGCATGCGAATAGGCACCACCCCATTCTCCCTGGTCTACGGATCAAAATCCATCCTCCCAATCGAGATCAACCTCCCATCACTGAGAATATCATTGCAAAACCTCATCACAGATGAAGAATACAGAGTCTCATGACTGAATGAGCTGGAGTAATTAGATGAACAATGCATGGATGCCCTCAATCATTTACAAGTCTATCAGAACCGCCTGAAGCGTAGCTACAACAAGAAGATCAGGCGACGCACCTTCCAAGTCAGCGAACTTGTGCTGAAAGAAAACTAGAAGAATGTACTAAATCTAGAAAGCAAAGGATATCAGTTATCAACACTAGAGGGCGAGCCTTTGCAGGAGCCCATGAATAGTTGTCATCTCAAAAAGTTTTATGCCTAAAAACTTGCAAGGTATAGAACCAAAAAATACAAAAAAATCAGAAAAATGTCTTGAAAAAATGGTTACCTTGATGAAAACCTGGCAAACAGGCGTCTTGGTGACAAAAAAAAAATCAAAATATCAAAAATCCAAAAAAAATTAGAAAAAGGATTGAAAACAGTAAAGAAAAAAAATTGTCCTCTAGTGAAAACCACTTCGGTGGTGCTTTGGACAGGTACCTTGGTGAAAACCTAGCAAATAGGCATCAAGTGTAAATAAAGCACTCCCCATCCACCAAGATCTGCATGACTCACTCATCCATTCCATCACATTTCATCTGCTCGCATCCATACCATATCTTGAGCTGGTGCCCATATCGTATTCGACCATAGTACTACTTGACATATTCCTAAGGTCAGTTTGTCCTACCTTTATTGAAGTAGTCTATCGTTTAACGCTGGGGGAATGTCCTTGAAATTGGCAATAGATTGGATTTGTGTATATTTTTTGTGCTCTTCCCAAGACATCGAAAAAATCCAAAAACATTTATATAATCTCAAAAATCCAAAACATGTCAAAAATCTCAGAAAATCTTCAAAAATGTTCATCATTGAGTCTTGTCAGTCTTCCACCTTGTCTAAACTACATCATCTCTAAGCTTGAACATAGGCAACGTTGATCTTTGATCATCTCCTAAGACATTTTAGGTCAGTCCTTAGGCATCCGTCACAATAAAATGGCAACCTGTTTGTCCATCTATCTCATCATTGAGTCAAGTTTGTTGTCAGTCAAACAACATGGTCTCTACGTGTATAACGTAGGCAAGGCTAATCTATGGATCAGCTCTCGAGACCCCTAGGATATTTCTTTTAGTTATTCTCTTCATCGTAAATCTTGAAAATACCAAAAACATTTGCAAAACACTTCAAAAATACCAAAAACAGCCTCAAAATATCTAAAAAATCCAAAAATGGTGCATCCATTTCATCTTGCTTTCATCCACGATTTTCATCATTCCTAATAAAATCGGTCATCACCATCACCCTTTGGTGAGTCATTCAAAAGCAAGTCTGGTAGGTTCCAAAGTGAACACCCTAATCATTAGAGTCCTAAAGTCTAGGTCAGTAAGCAAGCAAGTTGGTCAACTCAGAGTATCAATAGCTTATCACCCAATAAGTCCCACCAAAACCCTAATCACAACATGTCCTAGGATGAATCCTTCCCATGATGGAAATAAGCATCAGGTATTTCACAGTAGTTTAGTCTTAGCTAGTGGTATGAAGAACATCAACTTGTTTGTTTACTTTTTCTTGGTCTTTTTTGAATTATCTTATTTTGTGTTCATTCCTAGGACCTCTCGATGATGCCTAATCAAAACAAGTTTAGAGAGAAAGGAATGGGGCAAAGATCATTGTCTCTTTTATCTACTGCACTTGTGGGATACACTTGTAAAATAACTTAGTCATATGCGCTTTGTTTGGTTTATGGAGAGGATGTTTTAGATATCTTTTTAACCACATAGGAAAGCTTGCTTTCCTATGTTTTGGCCCGAGATGTTTAGAATGTCTGAACTACATCTTGAATGAAGTATGCATGCTAAGTATGAACAAGAATACTCCTATCTGATTTTCAAGTCAAATTCCATCACACTGGGTACAACGCCATCCTGGTTCTTTATACCTTGATGCATTGTACCTAGGGGTGTTATCAAACATAACATAATTGACCCTTTGAAAATTCCTACTCCTGGTAAGAAAATCACCATCATCCTAACTAACTCTTTGATTCTAAGCTCTTTTATCTTCTTTCAATACTAACATGGTATCATGATAGTAATCAAAACATCACCAATGCATACACTCTACATCCACCAAATCATTAGCATAAAAGGCATATTACATCATATCATTAGCTTAAGTTAAGAGGAATAATATAAATTTGTTATTCTAACTATCTTAAGAAATCATTACATCATACATAATCATTAGCAGCCATTACCATTTGCACATGAATATGCCATTATTAGCATACATTACATTCATAGGATCATCATTAAAAATGCATGAAAAAGATACAAAAAGAAGCACGTCCATTAGAAACATACATCATATCGCATGAGCATAAGAAATATAAACATCTCATATCATATAGGAAATTAAGAAATGCATATCATACATTGAAAAACATTTCATAAAGGAAAATCATCTCATATATATCATCAAGGAATATACTATAATGATGCAAAATCAGATCAAGTGTATGATCAACGTTTATAGTACAAAAAGGGGCAAATAATCAAGGCCCATAAATAAAAAATGGTAACTGTTTGTGATCAAAGGGCTAGCCCTACTAGTTGCTGCCCTCTCCCGCCTGCCTCTCACTGTGACCCTTTGAGGGCCTCATCGTTGTCTGTTGAGAGAAGTCCAGCACCTAACCTAGCGCCAACACTTCCTATCTGTAATGTTGTCGGTAGTACATGACCTCCTTGACCACCTCTCTATAATCCTGTAGAGAAACTGACCGGCCTCAGGATGAAGAAGTTGTGCTCTCTAGCTGCCTTCGCCGACCAATCTCTTGATCCCTCTCGAATCATGCCTGGTCCCTCTCAATGGTAACTGTTGCAACCTATTGCCTAGCCTCATCCCTCTCTGCTATCAATACCTGAATCTGACCTTGCAACTATTGGATCAGTACATCTCTATGGTTTGGCTGTGCTACTAGCTGTTGTTGTGTGACTACTTTGTCCCCATCCCTCGGATGACCATCTTGCTCCCCTACCCATGGAGGAGACTGTTGTGTCGGATCTCTGGGAGGTGTCTAATGAGGAGGTGGTCCACCTCCTCCTCCGTCCCTACCCCCATCTCTACCACCTCCTCCCCCTATCCTCTCCCCCTGCCAGTTGATCTGCCTCTAGGTCTCCGTCATGAGAGTGTTGCACCGGGAACTGTCAATCTCAAAGGAGGTCTAAACCAAGCTCTATATGCTAGAGTCACCCCTGCATCTATTGGCCCGTGATCATACGGCCATGGTCAGGCCACTAACTATTTGAAAGAGGACACTACCTCAGTTGCCGCAATGAGCTGGCCCCATGACATCTCTCTAGTCGTACGGGCGAAGACCGCCATGTACTAGTCATCTGGCCTGTCCTACATCTCTCCAAATTGTCGGGTCACCCTGCTTGGAAGATATCTCTCAATCATAGTGTGCTTTTGGCCCTACCTCTATCTATCCTGTCAATCATAGAACAACTATTGAACATCATCATACCATGGGCCTATGCCAATCCAGGGCCTCCAGATGAACTCTCTCATATCATCAAGAAATCGTCGCCAATGTGCAAGTCCACTTGTGCCAGTGTGAGTGAAGCGGATCTATGCCCCACTGTATTGCCAAACAATAGGGTCATTAGTCTCAAGAACAACTAGTGTTACATCTGGGAAAATCACTGGGATCCGCTCCCATGCCTAGAAATGTAATAGGGTAACTCCGGCCCCGAGGGACCTGCTATCCAGGTACGCAAACTCATGAAGATCCCTATATAAAGAGGCCAGCATCACTGGCCCCCAAGCAAAGCACTCCCTACGGATGACCATCCGCTCCCATGCCAATCCCCAGCCTAGACTAAAGTATCGGCCCTGTCAATCGGGTGCTACAAGGCCTAAAATGACAGCAGCAATGATCAACCTATAAGTGGGTACGCTACCACGGTATCTCTCCAAGTCGATATGCCCATCGGAGAAGTGAATCTCGTCAAGCTCCATAACACCATAGCAAGCATCCATGTCGGCATCTAGATCATATATGACTCTAGCCCCATGGATAGGTAATTGAAGGATGCACCAGACATCCTCGAGGGTAACAGTAGCCTTGCCGATAGGAAGATGGAAAGAAGAAGTCTCACTGTGCCACCGCTCGGCCAAGGTTGTCATCATGCCTAAATGCGCTCGAATAGGAGGGACATACGCAACATACCAAAGACCAAGGGCACCAAACTGCTCCCGAACAAGGTCATGCATACCCTGCAATCTGTTGAGCACCGATCATCTATGCTCCTATGAGTGAAGTACATCAAGCTCCTCCTGCACAAGAGAAGCCATTGCGTCAAGGTCCCGTAAATTTTTTTTCCTCTCACGCTGAATGTTCGCATTTAAAACAACAAATGCGATTTAAAACAACAAATGCAATGTTGTTTTCAAATGCGGTGCAATTTGGAAAGTTCCAAATTGCGCTGCCACGGTGGAGTTTGCAAAATTTTAAATTCCAAACTAGACCGTGCAGTGCTATTTTCATATGCGGTCGACTTTGGAACGAAACCCTAGATCCCTAATGGCGTCGCGTGTTTGAATTATCATATGCGGCGGAGTTTGACCGGTAAACCCTAATTTTCAAAATGAGACACACGACACTATTTGCATATGCATCCCAATATAGGACCGTGTGATGCCAACGAAACATTATTAGTGGCGCTATATAGCGTCGCCCAACCTAAAAATGACTTTGACCCTATTTAATGCATGTAAAACAAAAAAATTGAAAGTTGGGATAGGGGTACATACCATGGGTCTTGCGTCAATTGGCTGTTGATGCACTTCTACTCTATCTACCACGTGCCTGGGAAGCTGTCGTTGCACCATTTCGACCAAGACTCAAAGCTCAAACTGTGAAATTTTCAAAGGGATAAGTATGCAAATGTATTAAAAGTGACCCCTCAAAGTCCATTTAAGCCTAAAAATTAGGGTTTTTTGACCTAATTTGGCCATCTAATTAGGGTTTTGGTCCCTCGATCCCGTTTTTGTCCAACCGAGGGCCATTTTGCATCTTTTTTGGCATTTTAACACATTTTTTGGCAATCTGGGGCATTTTTGAACCTATCAGACACCTTCTCCTCTTTTTTCGCAAGATCATCCAAAAAATCAAAATTTTCGTTTGACCTCTCGAGGGGGAAATATACCAACAATATCCTTCCATTGGGGCAGCAGTGGGGCATCTGAAAAGAATGCGGATCTACTGACCCAACAGTGTGAAATACATTCCCTTAACACCTTTACTACAGGGAAGAGAAGCAAAAATGAAAAACTAACAGTTTCTAAAAAATATAGAGATGCATACAACCATGGTAAAAAGAAACCAGAAAGATAAGCAAACAAAGATAACACAGTATTTACGTGGGAAAACCCTTTCAGGTAAAAAACCCACCACACAAAGTCAAATCAATTGTATTACAGTAATGAATCGATTACATACAATATCCAGACTTCTTTGTTCAACTCACAATCACCCAGAGAGTTTCAGATTCACTGTTACAATGTTTTTCAACATACAATTCAAAACCCTCCTTAAGAACTCACGTCCTTCTGTTCTTCAACACGTAACTTCAACCTTGCTCTGCAACATATGACTCAACTCTTGGCTTGTCTTACTTATGAGAAATAACACATCTCTCATCCATATGTAACCGACTCAGAAGAGCAATGAAGTCCATCCTCAAATCACGCATCTGGTCGGATCTGACAGATTTCCTGCAACAAGTCAACTTTGCATTCAAAACCATTACTCAAAACGGTTGAGCTTGCCACCCTTTGTTGACAAATGCAACTACCACAATAACTATCTTGGTATCCATCCAATCACTATTCAACCAGGTGCCAGGCGTCCAAGACCCATCAGCAATCGTAGCTGACAAAGCAACCAAAATGGTCAAACAGACATCGGGCGCAACCAAGACTTCAATTCATTTCTAACACTGCTGGAGCCGGAGTCGGAAACGGAGATGGAACTAGAGTCAAAACATGACTCCACCGAAATTACAGGTTCAGGAACCAATTTGGTTCCACGTCTGCCCACAGTAAAGGGGAACACAAAAGATCGGAGTCGGAGTCAGGGACAGAACAGGAATAGAAACAGGACTTTACCAAAATCCCAAGATTAGGAACCAATCCGGTTCTGGTTCTGCCTCCGCCAACTACAAGAAACAACAATCCAGAACTAGGACAAGGCAGAGGAAAACACCCTGAGGAGAGTCTAAACATCTAGAGGAACTAGATCACAAAAGCAGGACTCGGACCCGGAGTCAGAACAGAAAACGAAACAAGAACCTAGCAAACGGACATTGCCAACTTCCAAAACTGGTTTCGCCTCCGCCAAAACCTGTGAAGCAAGAAACAACAAATGGTAGGAAGCGGAGTCGGAGTAGGAACAAGAACCAAAACCTGGAACTTAGGCAAACAGAACAATGCCAAGTTCCATCCTGGTTCCGCCTCTGCCAGAGACCCGGAACTTAGGCAAACAGAACAATGCCAAGTTCCATCCTGGTTCCACCTCCGCCAAAACTTTGCAAACAACACAAAATCACCAAGTCATGAAAACGAGGACTTCAAACTGGAAGTTGAGACATAATTTCTCAACAATCTCCCACTTGGTGAACACTTCCAGCTTCCTCAAAACATCAAACCTTACTGTCTATCATAGGCCCCAAGGCCCATCGATTATGTGCACCATCTGAACTTGTTTATGCTAACCGGCTTTGTCAAGGCATCTGCAACATTCTTCAAGGTGTCAACCTTATCCATACTGACCTTGCCATCTTCAACCATATCCCTCACGAAGTGATATTGCACATCTATGTGCTTGGTTCTGGCATGGAAGGTCGGATTCTTTGCCAAACAAATGGCACTTTGACTGTCACAGTTGATTGAAATCTGCTCAGCATTAAATCTAATGTCTGAACACAAATGCCTCAGCCACACTACCTCCTTGCACGCATGAGTTGCTGCCTCTACCATGGATAAAGTAACTACAACTTGTCGCTTGCTCATCCAATTGATTGCTCCACCATTAAGCATGAAAGTTTATCCACTGGTGGATCTTCTGTTGTCAATGTCCCCTGCCCAATCAAAGTCAACATATCCCTGAATGCAAAGAGTCCTTTGTGATGCAGCCATGCTTCCATGGTAACACAAAGCATAATCTGAAGTACCCTTCAAATACCTGAACACTCTCTTTACAGCATCCCAATGTGATCTCCCTAGATTTGTCATGAAATGGCTCAGAACTCCCACTACTTGGGCAATGTTTGGTCTTGTGCAGACCATAGCATACATCAAGCTGCCTACTGCACTTGCATAAGGCACACTGGTCATGTCCTCCATCTCAGTAGCAGACTTTGGATAGTCTTCAGCAGATAGTTTCAATCCTTGCATGATTGGAACAACTAGTTGCTTGCAATCAGTCATGCTAAACCTCTCTAGAATGGTTTTCACATACTTACTCTGACTGAGCCAAAGCTTTCTGCTTGTTCTATCCCTGGTTATCTCCATCCCAAGAATGTACCTTGCTACTCCAAGATCTTTCATTTCGAACTTAGCAGACAATTGAGTTTTAAGATCAGAAATCATTGCCTTGCTATTACCAATGAATAACATGTCATCCACATACAGAGTAATAACAAGCACACGATCATTCTCACATTTATAATAAATGCAATGATCAAATTTTGATATAACAAACCGAATTGACAACACAAAAGTGTCAAATTTCTTGTACCACATTCTAGGAGATTGCTTTAGACCATAGAGAGATTTATTTAACTTGCAAACCAGATTTTATTTACCTCTTTCAACAAAATGCTCAGGCTGGGTCATGAAGATTTCTTCTTCCAGCTCACCATGGAGAAATGTTGTCTTCACATCCATCTACTCAATTTCATATTCATACACAGTTGCCAATGACAACAAAAATTTGATGGATGTCAGCTTTGCTACAGGGGAAAAGATCTCTCCATAATCAATTCCCTCAACTTGGGAAAAACCCTTTGCAACCAGTCGTGCCTTATACTTCTCCACACTGCCATCAAGGCCTGTCTTCTTTTTGAATATCCACTTGCAGCCAACAGGCTTTCGCCCTTTAGGCAGTGGTACCAACTTCCAAGTATCATTCTTTTTCAAGGAATCCATCTCCTCATTCATGACTTCCAGCCAAGACTTTGAATCAGCCATGCTGATTGCTTCTTTCATAGTCCTAGGCTCATCAGTGCTGGTAATTAAGGCATAAGCACAATTTGAATCTAACATACAGAAACCATACCTTTCTGGTTGCCTTCTTTCTCGTGTAGATCTCCTTAGAGGCTAAGGTTGTTCTTCATCATCAGAACTTCCAAAGCTGCTTGAACTCTCCTCAATCTCAGGTACACCATGCAGCTCTTCCCTTTCTGGAGTTTGGGGAATCTCAACTGCATCCTCCTTCTTGTCACTCTGATTTGTCTCAAGCTATTGATCACTTACTAGAGGTTTCAGCTCATGAAATATCACGCTTCTGCTATACAAAACCTTCTCAGTAACAGGGTTCCAAAGCTTGTATCCTTTCACACCAACTCCATAGCTGATGAGAATACATTTCACAGCCTTGTTATCCAACTTTGATCTTTTTTCATTTGGCACATGAACATATGCCTCATAGCCAAATACCCGAACATGCCTTAATGAGGGTTTCTTACCTGACCATGCTTCCAAAGGTGTCATGTCAACAAGAGTTGAACAAGGAGATCTATTTATCAAATAACATGTTGTAGCAACAGCCTTAGCCCAGAACTTCTGCTCCAGACCAGCACCACTCAGCATACTCCTTGCCTTTTCCATCAGTGTCTTGTTCAACCTTTCAGCAACTCCATTTTGTTGTGGAGTGTAGGGGGTTGTCTTATGCCTTTTAATTCCATGATCAGTGCAGTACCTTTCAAAATCTGTAGAACAAAACTCACCTCCATTGTCTATCCTTAAACACTTTATTTTCCTTCCAGTCTAATTTTCTACCAAAGATTTGAACTCTTTAAACCAACTAAACATTTCTAATTTACTTTTAAGAAAGTATACAAATGCCCTTCTCGAACAGTCATCAATAAAAGAAACATAATATCTAGACTTTGATAACAAAGGAACATTAACTGGACCAAACACATCAGAATGAACATAATCCAGTATACCAGAGGATTTGTGAGGGCTGGACAAGAAAGAAATACAGTGTTGCTTTCCATAGATACAATGTTCACAGAAATCGAACTCAAGGTTACAATAATCAAGCCCTTCTACAAGGTTTTTGTTCTTCAAGGTTTTTAAACCTTTCTCACCAATGTGACCAATTCTATGATGCCATAACATAGTCTTCTCTACTAGGAGTTTTACCTCCAAAGCATTTGTAGATAGTTAAGAGTCTTCATCTTTCTCTAAAGGTGCAGAATTACATGACTTTACAGAGGCACTATTACAAAGAACAGGTCATGCATCTAGCTTGTACAGAGTGCCAGTACGAACACCCTTAGCTAACACCATTACACCTCTAGCCATTTTACATCCCTTACTAGAAAAAGAAACTTCTACACCAGCATCATTTAACTTACTAACAAAAAGAAGATTTCGAGCCAAACCTGGGATGTGAAGAACACCTCCAATTCCTTTGACTCTCCCGTCAAGAAACTGAATTCTGACCCTTCCTCTGCCAACAATCTCCATCATTGAATCACTTGCTAAGTATACCTTTCCACCATCATACTTCTCATACTTTGAGAACCGATCTCTATTGGATGTCATGTGAAAAGAGGCACCTGAATCAACTAACCAAACATCATCTGATGTCTGAGTTGTCAAGGCTGTTGCAATGAAGGCATCTGCATCACTTTGAGAAGATTCGTTATCAGAAGCATTCTTCTTCTTCTTCTCCTTGTAGTCCTTCCTAATATGACCAGGTTGCCCACAGTTCCAACACTTTACCTTGAACCTTTTACCAGGAGACTTTGATCTCCCTTTAGACTTGGATTTTGACTTGTTGTCTTTCTTCTTGCCTTTCTCCTTTGTTCTACCTCGAACAGAAAGAGCATCTTTGGCCATCTCAGAAGATTTCCTTTGCATTTCTTCAGACAGAAGCGAAGCAACCACATCATCAGTCTTGAAAGCAGTGGTTGTGCTTCCAATAGCCATCACAAGATGATCCCAGCTATCAGGTAATGAACACAATAGGAGCATGCAATGATCCTCCTCCTCAATCTTTACACCTACAGATGTCAGATGAGTAACACTCATATTAAATAAGTTTAGATGGTCTGCAACATATGCACCTTCGTCCATCTTCAAGGAGTACAACTTCTTTATCAGGAACAACTTATTTACTAGGGACTTTCCTTGGTAAATATCACCAAGCTTCTTCCATAAAGCAATTGCAGACATTTCCTCATGAACATTCAAGAGCACAGAATCAGCTAGACTCAGTCTTATCAATCCTCTTGCTTTTCTATCAGCAAGATACCAAGCTTCTTGGGTTTTAGTTTGTGGCTTAGTTCTAGACATTGCAATCCAGAGGTATCTATCCACAAGCAAGTCTTCTATCTTGAGTTTCCATAACTCAAAGTTGCTGCCATTAAACTTCTCAATATCTATTCTACCAGATGTACTCACCATCTCACAACAGAAACAAGTTTAACAATGCAAAACTCCCACTGAAATAGTATTAGTGCAAAAAATTGATTTGCCCTAACAAGGATAACACGAACTGGCCAAGCTCTGATACCACTTTGAAGGGAAAAGAATGCGGATCTACTGACCCAACAGTGCAGAATACATTCCCTTAACACCTTTACTATAGGGGAGAGAAGCAAAAATGAAAAACTAATAGTTTCTAAAAAATATAGAGATGCATACAACCATGGTAAAGAGAAACCAAAAAGATAAGCAAACAAAGATGACACAGTATTTACGTGGGAAAACCCTTTCAGGTAAAAAACCCACCACACAAAGTCAAATCAATTGTATTATAGTAATGAATCGATTACATACAATATCCAGACTTCTTTGTTCAACTCATAATCACCCAGAGAGTTTCAGATTCATTGTTACAATGTTTTTCAACATACAGTTCAAAACCCTCCTCAAGAGCTCACGTCCTTCTGTTCTTCAGCACGCAACTTCAACCTTGCTCTGCAACATACGACTCAACTCTTGGCTTGTCTTACTTATGAGAAATAACACATCTCTCATCCATATGTAACTGACTCAAAAGAGCAATGAAGTCCATCCTCAAATCACGCATCTGGTCGGATCTAACAGATTTCCTGCAACGAGTCGACTTTGCATTCAAAGCCATTACTCAAAATGGTTGAGCTTGCCACCCTTCGTTGACAAATGCAACTCCCACAATAACTATCTTTGTATCCATCCAATCACTATTCAACCAGGTGCCACGCATCCAAGACCCATCAGCAATCACAGCTGACAGAGCAACCAAAACGGTCAAATAGACATCGAGCACAACCAAGACTTCAAGTCATTTCTAACACTACCGGAGCCGGAGTCGGAGACGGAGACGGAACTGGAGTTGAAACATGACTCCATCGAAATTACAGGTTCAGGAACCAATTCGGTTCTGCGTCCGCCCATAGTAAAGGGGAACACAAAAGACCGGAGTCGGAGTCGGGGACGGAATAGGAATAGAAACAGGACTTTACCAAAAGCCCAAGATTAGGAAACAATCTGGTTCCAGTTCCGCCTCTGCCAACTACAAGAAACAACAATCTAGAACCAGGACAAGGCAGAGGAAAACACCCCGAGGAGATTCCAAACATCTAGAGGAACTAGATCACAAAAGCAAGACTCAGACCCGGAGTCGAAATAGAAAACGAAACAGGAACCTGGCAAACGGACATTGCCAACTTCCAAAACTGGTTCCGCCTCTGCCAGAACCTGCGAAGCGAAAAACAACAGACGGTAGGAAGCAGAGTTGGAGCAGGAACGAGAACCAAAACCTGGAACTTAGGCAAACAGAACAATTCCAAGTTCCATCCTGGTTCCGCCTCCGCCAGAGACCCGGAACTTAGGCAAACAAAATAATGCCAAGTTCCATCCTGGTTTCGCCTCTGCCAGAACTTTGCAAACAACACAAAATCACCAAGGCATGAAAACGAGGACTTTAAGCTGGAAGTTGAGACATAATTTCTCAACAATTTTGCATCTTTTTTGGCGTTTTAAAACATTTTTTGGCAATCTGGGGCATTTCTGAACCTGTCAGACACCTTGTCCTCTTTTTTTGCGAGATCATCCAAAAAATCAAAATTTTTGTCTAACCTCTCGAGGGGGAAATATACCAGCAATATCCTTCCATTGGAGCAGCAGTGGGGCATCTAAAAAAATCAAAAAATTTTGAACTTTGATCACAACAGTTTATTCTTTGAATCAATGCAACAAGTACATCGCTTCAAAGAGGGGCAAATTGTAGACATGGAAAATGTACAATTCGATTCGACACACTTGATCCTGACTACTAATGACATTTTTTCCTGAATCACACTCAGATTATTATCACCTTTTGTCTCTTAATTAAATAAATCATTATTTATTTGATTAGGTCTTTCTCCTCTGTTGATTAAATTAATCAATTTAATTTAATTAACCTTATGTATTTGTTTAATTAAATAAATCATTTTATTTGATTAAAGTCTCTAAAAGTCTTCTTATTAAATTAAATAAATTAAAACTTATTTAATTTAATCTAACATTTCCCCTTTTAGTTAAATAAATCAAAAACATTTATCTAATTAATCTTTCCTCTCATTTTGACTTAAGTCAATCCTAAAATCTAAGTCAAAATGGTCAAATCACCTAACCTCTCATTAAGTTAATCAAATCTTGATTAAGTTAATCCCTATCACTAAAATCCTCTAAAGAATGCAACTTGCACATAAAAATACATTTAATTCATTTATTAAATCTTTATTTTCCCTCACATGGCATAAAAAGGAATATTCCCTCAAGTTTGAATTCAAAATGTCCAAATGGATGGGTACTTCCAAAAAAGCATTCACTCCTCTTACATGTCCTTGTGCATTGAGCCAAGTGGCATTTATTTCATTCATTTTTCCCTCTCACATGTCATTTCCTCAATTTCAAATTCCACCTAATTGCATTTATTGGCACTTTGGCCAAAATGTGCACAACCATCAACCATTCACATGGTGACAAGTGGCATTTAACCATTGGTTGAAAGTTAGTCCCATATTACCCAAAACTTGCTCTTTCTTCCAAATTCAAATCTATAAATGAAAGGTTATTCCTCTCATTCAACATCCACAATCTCATGCAAAGTTACTCTCTTGACATTGAGAGCCAATTTTGTGCATTTCATTCCATATGTTCATCATTTTCACAATTCCATAGCTAGGTTATGTCAAAATCTCATTAAGGAGATTTGATCAATCCACACATCATCAACATTTACAATTTAGGAGTTGGGAAAGGGCCAATTTTGAAACATCAATTGGCACCCCCATGGGATCAAAATTTTGCTTAGTTTAGATAGATTTAATTTGGTTATTTCATATTGTTCTTCATTTCTTTTCTATCTAAGTCTAGTAAATGGATTTCATGGGGAATCCTTGTTTCACCTTGCATATGATCTAATATTGTGATTGTTTGTTTATTTTGTGCAGGTATGAAATTAGGGTTCACACATACTTTTCAAGTTTAGTGAACTTACTTTTGTCTCTGGTCATATGATTTGAAAATCCACTGTCAATTACCCAATAGTCTTCATCCTGTCTAGCATGAAAAGCAGTAACTAGAGTACCTTCCATCTCATCCTTCTTGTTCTCTGAACCAAATTCTCTTGCACATCTTCCATGGTTAGCAGACACAAAATTATTTTCCAAGGCTAGAAATAAGCATTCATCTTTATCATCCTCAAAATCAGACTCGTCATCAAAAATTCTAGCATCTTCTCTAACATAATACAATTTCTTGAACTTACTGCCCTTTTTGTCTTTATAATTATTATCCCTACTCTTCTTGTGTGTGGCTCTATTTGGGCATATTGAAGCATAGTGACCAATATTTCAACAACTGAAACATTTAAAAGATAACATAACTTTGTACTTGCTGGTACCTTTCTTCAATTTATTTGTAAATTTTGCTTCCAACTCTTCTTAACCATCACTACCCGAGTTATCTTCTATCTTAGTTGCTTTTAAGGCTATTTCAAATTTCTTCTTTTCTCTTCAAAACTTCCTCATCTCAAATGTATTCAAGGTGCTAAATAGCTATTCTTTAGTAAATTTCTTTGGATCATATGATTCTTCAATAGCAGAGACCTTGTCACTATAATTCTCCGATAGGGTCATCAAGATATTTTCTATTACATCTTCATCTATCATAGTACCACCTTGATTTTTGATTTTATTTGTTGCAAGTTTGACTCTTTGATAGTAGCTTGCAATGTCCTCACCTCCGTCCATTCTCAAGTTCTCAAATCTGCACTTTGTTGTTAGCTTCCTTGACAATTTGACTCCATCATTTCCTTCATATATATCTTTCAACTTTTCCCATACTTCATAAGCAGTGCCTAAAGAAACAAATTTTGTCCGTTAAGTTTTAGATAAAGTGTTGAAGATAGCATACCTTGCTTTTTCATTCTCCTCGTAGGTAGAAATCTCATCTCCAGAAGAAGGACCACTAGCCAGTTCAACATATTTTGTCTCTATAGCTTTCCAAGTCTTGAAACCAAGAGAGATCAGGTAAACTCTCATCTACACTTTCCAATCACTGTAATCAACTCCATAAAATACAGGGATTTTCAACTTGTGTGCCATCTGATCTACCTCAAGCGGTTAAGCTCTTTTCTAAGTAACCAAAGCTCTTATACCAATTGTTGAAATGAACAAGACAACTGAGAGGGGGGGTGAATTAGTTGTACCAAATTACTTTTACTTCTAAACTTAATCAATTCCACTTTAAATTTAATCTCTTATTAAGTATAAACATGAAATGCAAATAACAAAAATCAAACACCAAAGACACCAGATTTACATGGAAAACCCAATGAGGGAAAAACCATGGTGAGGATTAACTCACAATATAATAGTAATGCAATATCGGATACAAAGGCTCACTACTATAGGGTTCACTGCCATAAAGGAATCACTATCTAAATACAAAGGCTCACTACCTATAAATAGGACTCAGTGTCCAGAAGGAGGCTCACTGCCTACAAACAAAGAAAGACAATAAAAAATCCACCACAATAGGTTCCACACATTCATAGCTTGATCAAAGGATTGCAGACACCATCAACTCACTGCTTTTAGGAATCCAACACATCAAAGTACTGTTGCCTAGATACACTTTGGAAAACTCTTATTTTCGCACTTGTTTCGCACACCTTTCACACACACTTGCAATTCACAACATCTTGACTTGCATTTATACCATCTTCAACCTTAGAAACTTTCTCCAAGGTTGGCTACACATCCTTTATTTTACAAATTCAAATTAGGTCAGCTACTCAACATTCTCACAGTGGATAATAATGAGAGAGGACCAATTACATACTTAATTAGGACCCAAACAACATCTTGGATCAATCACACAATTCCTTAATCGATGCATATTCTTCATGTAACGTGTAAACACCAGGTCGGCCAAACCTAATGAAAACACAAATGAACTTTAAAGTATGTGCATCCACAACAAGATAATGACACATGGATCACACAACATGCTTCACCAGACACTGGAACACCTCTTAGAAACCTTCAGATACATTCGCAACAACTACAAAAAACTTTATACACAACCACAAGCATGTTTTCTAGAAAATAGAGAACATCAATATTAACCTTCTTCCAAATCCACAAGATCTAAAACAAACCACCAGAAGACTATGGAGCAGAGACATCTCTCCCAATCTATAGACAAATAGTTCTGCCAAATTGGTTCACACATCAGTGAACACATCTTTCACTCTCCATCAACCCAGAAGCTAAAACTCAGGATATATTATCCATTGAAGCCCATAAACAATACTGCAGATCCGCACAGGCATAGGATCAACATAGAGGAAATGTAGACCACATTACTAGAGCACACTCAAAACACACACACAATGTTGTCTTCATTATTCATTCATTTCTCAAAATCACTTGACATCTGCACATCTGTAACACCATAAATATAGCTTCATGTACTCTCAACACTTCTACAGTATCTCAACTATACATGTACACCTGCAATCACTCTGAACTATGTTGACATCAATGACAACATTAATGACAACACCACCAAACACATCCATACTTGCAACACAATCATATCATATCTACCTCCATAATCAAACCTATACATGTTTCTTTTTTTTCTATTTAAGTTACTATCATCCAAGTCTTAAAAAGTATATAGATGTTGATTTACTGAATTAAATTTTTTTTTACCTTAAGTACTAAATCTTGAAACTGGATAGGTAGGTCTAAATAACTTATGATAATTTTGAGCTTCACATGATGTTTCTTGTCTCCATGCATGATTTGAAGCTTTATCTTGTCCTTGTTGGTACCTTGTTGCCTTCTCTGCATCTCAAATATAATGATATAATTGTTGATTTATGGGTTTCACTAAAATAATTTTTTCCATTCTTCAATTGGAAGAGAAAGAAATCAGTAGCTGAAACTTTAAGTTACCAGACAAAAAAAATATTCCTGGCTTCACCAAAATGTTGTTTCAAGATGAATGTATTGAATCACTAAGGTTTGTAGAATGTGTCAAAATGATTTCCTCCCCAATAATGGTTGCAATTTATTAATGTTCAAAGTTGTAGGTTCTGAATCCCTAAAGTTGGATCTCCTCACAAACACCAAGGTTTTCAAACTTGGAAATAAAATCACACACTTATGATTAGGTTTGGGAAATTGAGGACCAATTATTGAGGTGGTTAGGACCTCCTTTTTCCATCTTATTTCTTCAAAATTAAAATCTAGCAATACATATCATTTAGTGCATTCAAGTGGCTTGGGGAAAATATCCATGATCATTTGTCATCGCATAGGTCACCCACACCTTTGACATCATCAACATTAATCCCCCATGTAGATATTACCCATTTAGGATTTGCAAAAGTACCCAAGAGAAAGAAGAAATATTTTTCTTCATGATCTTTGTTATTTAGAGCATTAATGATATCCTTTGATTTGACTGTGCAGGGAAAAGAGGAGCCCATGAAATTTACTAAAATGGTGGTCAAGGGATGGCCTAAGAATAGTCAAGGCTTAAAATCTAATTGCCGCATGAATTATAGCATGGGTTACTTCATCATCTATTTCTTGAAAGTACACGTGAATCCTAATCTCTTAATATGAACAATTTTTTTTGGGAAAGAAAATTTTAATTGGGTAGTCGCAAGGCCTGATCAGATTATTAATGGTATTCTAGGTTGTGTAGGGAGCTAAGAGGGAGTGAATAGTGAAAAACATGAGAGTTTCAAAGTTTTAAGGATTAAGGTTAAGGGATACCTCATGAACCATACTATTGTTGAGTCAGGGATCAAAAGTAAGGAATGCTTCATGTTTAAAAAAAATAGATGAGGGGATCTCTATATATCTTACTCCAAAATTATATGTAAAGGAAATTATCAAGTAGTTGGGGATCAAAGGAACCAATAAATTTATCCCTTAAGGAATGCAAACAAGGATAAGTCCAAACTTGCAATCCCAAAGAGAAATAATGAAAAAATTCAAGGATTGGGTTTGACTCATATCTCATGCCAAAAGTACCACTTTAGAGATATCCTCACATCGTTCTCCAATAAAAATGTATAGAAGGAAACATCTAAAGTTGGAGATCAAGGTACCAAGGAATAGGTATGCGGGTAAAGGGATGGTTGAAGCTCTAGCTTTAAAAGGTACTGTTGTGACCTTTTCAGACATCACCCCATTCAAATGGGGACCCCCAATTTTTGCTCCTTTCTAGTCTTTTGGCTTTGGTTTTTTTGGGTTGTTTTGTCTCTCTCTCTTTCTGATCTTTTTGTCCTTCTGGGGATGTTTCTGTATTTGACCTAATTTGAAATTTTGTCTAAGTCTGAAATGAATCTGTGAAATTGGGGTTTTGTTCTTCAGGCTGGATTGAGATTGAATCAAGTTGATAAATTGACATCTGAGTGCAGTCGTGCAGTTAGAAGGCTTCCAGCAGGATCCCACTGAAATCTTACTGAAATCTGACAACTTACTATTTTTAGTAAGTACCTAATTTGAGGTATTTTCCTCATAATTCTGGGATTCTAACTACTTTAGCACATTCAGGCAACTTTCGAGTGCGTATACGTGAAATTTGAACAGATTCAGACAACTGGCTATTTTTAGCAGTTCTGGCTTCAATAGCCATTTTTAGGGCTTAAACATACGATTCTCCAATGAACGACAGGAGAATTGATCTGGGTTTCTCAAAACCTTCGCGATGGTGTAACATGCAAGCCGAGATGGTGACTTTCAGAGTTCAACCTTCTGAGGCTAATTTTAGGGTTTGCATGCAAAAATTTTCAGTGCATGTCAAGATATTCCTTGTGGGTTTTGCGAGAGCTGTGTAATGATATGACATGCAAGCAAGATGGATCAGTTTTCAGGGACTTACTATTTTTAGCCAGTGCTGGAACATTGACCAGTTTTCTAGGTTTTTCTGGGTTTTTTGAGATCCCATGGGAACTGTGACATGCAAACTCGTCTGATGTCTGATCAACCACTTTCCAAACACTTACTATAATTAGCAATTTCATCCCGGCAGCTACCCAACACTTCAGTCCAGCAAGCAAAGTGGCAAGCAATAGAAATCGAGGAAATCGGGAGTAGTCTGGGGCACATGCAAATCAAATTAGGGTTTCCACTTTTATAGCGGGTAAAATCTAGAAATAGCCAAAACAAAGCCCCCCACTGATATCAACACCATCCAAGCAACCTACTGGCAAAATTTGAGCGAAATCGGAGGACTTACTATTTTTAGTAAGTCAGGACACGGCTATAAATAGTAGGTCGGCGTTGGAAGTTACTGTGAACAGAGCACTCAAGTTATCGGGATCGGGCATAGCAATTTTCAAGTCAAACGGAGCTATGGAATTCAGAAAAGCAAGGACTTACTAAAAATAGATGGCAAAGGTAGCTGAGGCATTGAAGAAATTTTCAAATCTAAAAATGGAAACTGGCAGGAGGATATGGAAAATGTGCCCTCATGAAGAAAGCTTGATGAAATTCTCTAAGTATTGAGAAATTTCTCTCACATACAGTGAAATGTGCCCAGGGTATGAGGAGGTTGTCTAAAATTTCTAAGGCATTGAAGATTTCCTTCACCACCCCTCAAATGCGCCCTCAAGGGTTGAAAATGGAAGTGGCCTATGCTATTTGCGCCCAAAAGTTCCTTGAGCATGGGTGAAATGCGCCCAGCATGAAGAGGTCATTTGAGAAAAGTTTCTAAGGCTTCAAAGTAGAAGTAGCATGTGCCATATGCGCCCAAGGTTGAAGATGGAGGTTGACATAGGAAAATGCGCCCTCATATTTGAAGTTCCTCCTCCCTATGCTAAATGCGCCCAAGAATGGAAGTCTACATGGTGAAATGCGCCAAGGCATGAGAAGTTGTTGAGGAAAAATGCTAAGTATAAAAATTTCTCCCTCATAGGGTGAAATGCGCCCAAGCTTGAAGAATTCCTCCTCACACCTCCATATGCGCCCAAGATGAAAGGATGTTAAAAATGTTTCTAAGGAATTGAAATTTCTTGAGGACCCCTCAAATGCGCCCATCATAAGGAGGTTGGGCTGGATATCCTAAGGCGTAGGAAGTAAAAGGCTCCCTAGGTAAAATATGCCCAAGCCTAGAAGAGATGATGCCAAGAAGAGAAAGATGCTAAGGCATGAAGAGTTGAAGTAGGCACATAAATATGCGTCCAAGGGAGATATAAGACAAGGAAGTCTAGACATGGAAAGGTAAAGTGAAAATAAATGCATGGGGTGAAATTCCCTTCATGAGTGATTTGAAATTAAAATTTGTCTAAGGCATTTTGCAAGGCAAAAGAAAATACGCCTAAGGTAGAGATAAAGTTGGAAACTACCTCATGACACATGAAATATGTCGGGGACAACAAGGAAGTTTCTCAGGAAAATCAAGGACAAATACTAGGGCAAGAAAAATGGAGATTACAGGCGTGGAATTCCTCCAGAATGAAAGTGGAATAAACCTTAGTAATTTTTATTATTTTTCAAAAATAATAAAAATTAAACTTACCCCTTCGTCTGGATACACATGGAAATTATGATTTCTGAGGGGAAATTTCTTCTGGGTATTGGATATTTCTCACTGGGAGATGATTTGAGGTTCTTCCACACCTTGCTCGTGTTGTTTCGGCAGAGATTTTGGCCTACCACCCGTTTAACAAATTTCCTAAGGCTCTGAGGGATAAATTTTCTAAGGCATGGAAAAGGAAAGTAGAGTGGGTCAAGTGCATTCAAGCTCAAGACGAGTGGAATTTTATCTAAGTCACCAATCTCCTAAAGGAAGGTGGATAAGGTAAGTGAATGAAATTGCTAAAGCGGGAGAATGAAAACAAAAAGATGGCATGCGCCCTAGCACAATGGGCCCATGATAAAAGTTTGCTAGAAAATGATGAATTTTATCAGAGGTCAAGCAGGCCTTAGAGGTCAGAACATGGAAACTAGGTAAGTAAAGTGAATTTAGATTATACAGTGTTTTGATGCTCTTCTTTTATTTTGTAGGATGAACGTTGAAGCCAAGGCATGAGGACTTGATGAAGCTAGACAATGTTGCAACTTTGGAAAGAAGAAACGACAGTGAAGATTTGGCTAAGACACTAAGAACGTGATGCAAAAGAAGCAAATGCACCCAAGGCAGTGGGCTAAAGAAATGTGAAAATTACAGGAAAGGAAATGCATCCAGGAATGAAAGCAACAAGAAGAATTAGCGCATAAGAGCTTTGCAAGGAGGATTTGAACCAAGGGTTGTTGCCTCCTCCTAACGCAACAGAATTGGCAGGCAGACAGAGGGAATGCGTTTCTATACGAGAACCTTCTGGAAGAAGATAGTGGGCATTAATTGCAGATAATGGTTCCTACAAAGGAGTGGAGAATATTATGTGCATTCATTGCCCCACTCCTCTCTGTGGCAGTTTTTAGGGTAAAAACCCTAATTAGGGCGTAAATGGCTCAATCTAAGCCCTTCATTGTAATTCAATCTGAACCGTCTATTGGACTGGGCCAACTATAAAAGGGGCATCCCCCCTCATTTGTAATTATTAGATGTAGATGTTAGATTAGATCAAGAAATCAAAGAGTATAGAAGATAGAAGTTAGAGTAGATAGAGAGATAGCTTAGAAGTTAGTATAATTTGAAAAGGAAAGAAAACTTTCCCTTTGAAAGTTTTGTAAGAGGTTGTTGTGGAAAAATCTCATAATACAAAGGTTTATCATTGCATGGTGGTTCTATCTTTTATTGTGAACAGCTAGCAAGGCCTTTTCGTCTTTCCAATTCAAATTGATAGAGTAGAGTAGACTTTATTTTATGCAAGTAGTTGTTAATTGTGGAGTGTGGTGTTGTGGTTTGAGCATATCTTCTTTCATCCATACCACTAGCGGGCTTGCTGATGGTAAGTTCGCCTTGTGTGTTCAACTGGAATATCAGTACCTAACTTCGGTTGTGATTCGTGTGTTCATTTGCGTCGTTGTGATGAGGTGCACATGTTGAATCACAATTTGAACATCTTACTCATCCTTTGAAGATTGCACCAACTTTGTCAGAGTTGTCCGAAGGGAGATGAAGCAAAGTCTGGTTTGAAGACTGTTTAAGCCAATCCTCGTCCTCCACCCTTTAGGAGTAGATGGTAGCCTCTCTAATCCTTATATCCTTTTACATTTGGCATTATCCGGTTAGTTTAAGAACCTGAGCCTCATCGACAAATCTCCCGAAATTTGAGAATCATTTTCTTCCGAATGAGCAAATCACGTAAGTCCCCTTGGAATACCTAGCATATTCACATCAACCAACTGAGTCTATTCACAATAAAAGGAACCTTGGAGTTGAATGCATGAACTTTCATGCAATCTTAGCATGCGAAATACTTTGATCAAGAGGGAATAGAGTGACTGTTGGACATTTTATTCTGTGTTGGCGTTGTCATAAAACACACGTCAACAGAATTGGCTCTAGAAGGAGGGTGACTTTAGGTTGTTCATCTTCAGAAGAGGAGGAATTCAACTGGATTGAGCCAGTATAAAGTTCAAAATGCCAAATTAGAGATGTGTTAGATCTCTCTTATATCAAAAAATCCAAAAAAGTGAAAAGTTTGAAAAATAAAAAAAATCAGAGATTCATCAATGGATAGATGTCAGCCTCAATTTTCTCATGACCATGGAGGTGTTCAAGTTGATCTTTCCTTGCTACATCGAGTTTTGAATGTGCAGTTGTCTCCAGGAAGTTTATCTGACTTTGCAGCAAGAGATAGATGCAGAATTCGTGGTACCACTTGGCACAATGAATTTAATTGTATGATGTTCTTGTCAAGGGTGCATCAGGCTTTGCATCAAGAAATTTTCTTTCGAGATATTTTCAAACCAATGGTTCTAGAAGGTCCAAACCTCATTGAGCTCTTTGAGAGATACAAAGAAAGAAGCAAGAAGCAATTAAGCATTGAAAAGGTGCCCGTGGATTGCATCCTGTTGACTGGCTGGTGTAGAATTCACAATGAGAGGCATTCAAAATCCACTTGTCAATTATGCAAGGAGGCCATTAGCCAAGTGCAACATCAGTTAGGATATTTGGAGCATCCAAGTATATGCAATGCAGAACTTTTAGAGGAGTGCAAAGAAACGTATATTCAGATAGCATACCTTGCCCCAAAAGAGGAGTGCCTAGAAGATAAAGTGAGGGAGATGCACCTCACAGCTGTCATGGATGAAACTTATTCAGAAAAGCAAAGCACCACATCATGTGACAATCAAGGGAGTGATTTTCAAGAAGGTAGCACAATTGCAGTTGAAAGTGAAGTTTCGAACATTGAGCCAAAGGAAGAAGGCATTGTTGAAGACGTTCAAGAGAATGAAGAAATTGTGGGCGATGATCAAGGTTCAGAAAATTTCCACGAAGACCTATCACTTGATGCTTCGCCAATCCAAGAAAAAGAGGAGATCCTTGTTGAGTATTCATCCACACCACAAGATCCAATTGAAGAACTGCAAGTTGTTATAAGAAAAGAAATCTCAAGTACCCTTGGAGAAAGTGATCTAAAAGATGGGCAAAACGATGATCAAGTTGTGACATCAAAAGAAGTATATGGAGAACAGTCATCATATTTCGAATGCCCCACCTCCCACCCACAAACAAAACAATTCAGAGGGGCGCTACCCTTTATATTTGAGAACCAGCTTATTAAGGAATCCTCAATTTTTGAAGACAGACTTACAGATGTGCACAAGGATGCTTGGTCTATTCTACAAGAGGATACAAAAGAATTCCTCCTGGGTTTCAAAGATGAGTCAGAGTTCCATGAGCATGGTGTTGGTGAAAACGAAATATTGTACCACCAATTGAGACCACCTGAAGATGAATGGATAAAAGAAGAATATCAATTTAAAGATGAAGCAAGGAGTGATGAACAATTCGAAGGGGTGCTGAGTCTACTTCCAAGAGGGTCTCAAGATGAATCGACAAGTAAAATTTTGCATGTCATAGATGCAAATGGAACCCCACATCACCAACTACGACCTCCAGAGGATGTTTGGGATCTCTCTTCACACGGTAGGACAATGCACGACAATCAAGAGTCTCCATCCAAGCATGAAGAACACCAGGTTGTCTCTTTCCTTGCTCTTGATTTTGAAAGTTATGAATTTGATTATGGAGGTCTAGGAAAGACAACTTGCTTGTGGATTAATCATGGTCTAGATGAGTTGCCTCAATTGCTAATCTTTCCTGAAGTTTTGCTTGAGTTTGAGATCTATATTGTGAAAGATTACTTTTCTGCGTTCAAAGATAAATTTGCTAGGCTCCGCACTATCACTACCGTTGTGCTGCCGTTGAATGTCCTATGAAATCATGTTGGGAGTTGCATATTTTTTTTACCCTTTGAGTCTTGTCCATTCAAAATTTTGTCTTGTTAGAGTAGGTTTCCATTTCCATTTTTGCTTGGGTTGGTCCGCTTTGCTTTCCTTAGTTTAGTTGTTGCTTAGTTTAGTTGAGAATAAAGGGGATCCCACTTGTGAAGGGGGTGTTGTGTCATTCAAGAAGCGCTTTAGAATCAGAGGTTGTTCTTTCGAGTTTTATCATCTGGTTAGGATTTGTACTTGACTCGAAAGGGAATCGTCTATTGTGTCTTGGCACCAAGTCTCAAGATTACTATATTTTACACACATGATTGATTGCTCTAAGTCATTGGGGTCTCTTGGTAGAAGTCGCGGCAGGTGAAAAATCTTAAATCCTACTTAATCACCCTTGTAATTCTCAAACCCAAATGAGCTTCACTGCTTATGAGCCAATTGTGAATGCACAGAAAAGAAAAGACAAATGTGCTAGAAAGGAATATCTGAAAAAGAAAGAACAATGAAAAGAGATATCAAAGTATTTGGCTTTGGGAATTTGCGAATAACTCCATCAGGGCTATGGACGCCTGGCTGGCAGTGGAGCAATATTCGTGGGAATTACAGGATGCTTTTAAAAGTTAGGATCATTACATAGCTTGTCACAATGGATTCTAGGAACTTCAATGGTCCTTTGGGATGGAATAAACACATATGCACGCACTTGTAATCAGAAGGTGAGGTGCCTTGATCCAATTTAGGATTCCTCTTCCATTTTAAGTGTGTTCCCTAGCCAGTTGATAGGTTAGAAAGAATTATCCAAAGGTTCTAAGTATGAAAGGGGTTTGTTTTGAAATGTCCAGGAACATTTATTCAAGGTGGCGCTAATGTTGTGACCTTTTCACACATCACCCCATTCAAATGGGGACCCCCAATTTTTGTTCCTTTCTGGTCTTTTGGCTTTGGTTTTTTTGGGTTGTTTTGTCTCTCTCTCTTTCTGATCTTTTTGTCCTTCTGGGGATGTTTTTGTATTTGACCTAATTTGAAATTCTGGCTAAGTCTGAAGTGAATCTGTGAAATTGGGGTTTTGTTCTTCAGGCTGGATTGAGATTGAATCAAGTTGATAAATTGACATCTGAGTGCAGTCGTGCAGTCAGAAGGCTTCCAGCAGGATCCCACTGAAATCTTACTGAAATCTGACAACTTACTATTTTTAGTAAGTACCTAATTTGAGGTATTTTCCTCAAAATTCTGGGATTCTAACTACTTCAGCACATTCAGGTAGCTTTCGAGTGCCTACACATGAAATTTGAACAGATTCAGACAACTGGCTATTTTTAGCAATTCTGGCTTCAATAGCCATTTTCAGGGCTTAAACATACGATTCTCTGATGAACGACGGGAGAATTGATCTGGATTTTTCAAAACCTTCGCGATGGTGTAACATGCAAGCCGAGATGGTGACTTTCAGAGTTCAGCCTTCCGAGGCTAATTTTAGGGTTTGCATGCAGAATTTTTCAGTGCATGTTCGGATATTCCTTGTGGGTTTTGTGAGAGCTTCGCAATGATATGACATGCAAGTAGGATGGATCAGTTTTCAGGGACTAACTATTTTTAGCCAGTGCTAGAACGTTGATCAGTTTTCTGGGTTTTTCTGGGTTTTTTGAGATCCCACGGGCACTGTGACATGCAAACTCATCTAACGTTTGATCGACCACTTTCCAGACACTTACTATAAATAGCAATTTCATCCCGGCAACTACCCAACACTTCAGTCCAGCAAGCAGAGTGGCAAGCAATAGAAATCGAGGAAATCGGGAGCAGTCCAAGCCACATGCAAATCAAATTAGGGTTTCCACTTTTATAGGGGGTAAAATCTAGAGATAGCTAGAACGAAGCCCCCCACTAATATCAGCATCATCCAAGCAACCTATTGGCAAAATTTGAGCGAAATCGAAGGACTTACTATTTTTAGTAAGTTAGGACACGACTATAAATAGCAGGTCGGCGCCGGAAGTTGGTGTGAACAGAGCACTCAAGTTATTGGGATCGAGCATAGCAAATTTCAAGTCAAACGGAGCTATGGAAGTCAGAAAAGCAAGGACTTACTAAAAATAGATGGCAAAGGTAGCTGAGGCGTTGAAGAAATTTTTAAATCTAAGAATGGAAACTGGCAGGAGGATATGGAAAATGCGCCCTCATGAAGAAAGCTTGATGAAATTCTCTAAGTATTGAGAAATTTCTCTCACATACAGTGAAATACGCCTAGGGTATGAGGAGGTTGTCTAAAATTTCTAAGGCATTGAAGATTTCCTTCACCACCCCTCAAATGCGCCCTCAAGGGTTGAAAATGGAAGTGGCCTATGCTATTTGCGCCCAAAAGTTCCTTGAGCATGGATGAAATGGGCCTTGCATGAAGAGGTCATTTGAGAAAAGTTTTTAAGGCATCAAAGTGGAAGTAGCATGTGCCATATGCGCCCAAGGTTGAAGATGGAGGTTGACATAGGAAAATGTGCCCTCATATTTGAAGTTCCTCCTCCCTATGCTAAATGCGCCCAAGAATGGAAGTCTACATGGTGAAATGCGCCAAGGCATGAGAAGTTGTTGAGGAAAAATGCTAAGTATAAAAATTTCTCCCTCATAGGGTGAAATGCGCCCAAGCTTGAAGAATTCCTCCTCACACCTCCATATGCGCCCAAGATGAAAGGATGTTAAAAATGTTTCTAAGGAATTGAAATTTCTTGAGGACCCCTCAAATGCGCCCATCATAAGGAGGTTGGGCTGGATATCCTAAGGCGTAGGAAGTAAAAGGCTCCCTAGGTAAAATATGCCCAAGCCTAGAAGAGATGATGCCAAGAAGAGAAAGATGCTAAGGCATGAAGAGTTGAAGTAGGCACATAAATATGCGTCCAAGGGAGATATAAGACAAGGAAGTCTAGACATGGAAAGGTAAAGTGAAAATAAATGCATGGGGTGAAATTCCCTTCATGAGTGATTTGAAATTAAAATTTGTCTAAGGCATTTTGCAAGGCAAAAGAAAATACGCCTAAGGCAGAGATAAAGTTGGAAACTACCTCATGACACATGAAATGCGTCGGGGACAACAAGGAAGTTTCTCAGGAAAATCAAGGACAAATACTAGGGCAAGAAAAATGGAGATTACAGGCGTGGAATTCCTCCAGAATGAAAGTGGAATAAACCTTAGTAATTTTTATTATTTTTCAAAAATAATAAAAATTAAACTTACCCCTTCGTCTGGATACACATGGAAATTATGATTTCTGAGGGGAAATTTCTTCTGGGTATTGGATATTTCTCACTGGGAGATGATTTGAGGTTCTTCCACACCTTGCTCATGTTGTTTTGGCAGAGATTCTGGTCTGGCACCCGTTTAACAAATTTCCTAAGGCTCTGAGTGATAAATTTTCTAAGGCATGGAAAAGGAAAGCAGAGTGGGTCAAGTGCATTCAAGCTCAAGACGAGTGGAATTTTATCTAAGTCACCAATCTCCTAAAGGAAGGTGGATAAGGCAAGTGAATGAAATTGCTAAAGCGGGAGAATGAAAACAAAAAGATGGCATGCGCCCTAGCACAATGGGCCCATGATAAAAGTTTGCTAGAAAATGATGAATTTTATCAGAGGTCAAGCAGGCCTTAGAGGTCAAAACATGGAAACTAGGTAAGTAAAGTGAATTTAGATTATATAGTGTTTTGATGCTCTTCTTTCATTTTGTAGGATGAACGTTGAATCCAAGGCGTGAGGACTTGATGAAGCTAGACAACGTTGCAACTTTGGAAAGAAGAAACGACAGTGAAGATTTGGCTAAGACACTAAGAACGTGATGCAAAAGAAGCAAATGCACCCAAGGCAGTGGGCTAAAGAAATGTGAAAGTTACAGGAAAGGAAATGCATCCAGCAATGAAAGCAACAAGAAGAATTAGCGCATAAGAGCTTTTCAAGGAGGATTTGAACCAAGGGTTGTTGCCTCCTCCTAACGCAACAGAATTGGCAGGCAGACAATGGGAATGCGTTTCTATACGAGAACCTTCTGGAAGAAGATAGTGGGCATTAATTGCAGATAATGGTTCCTGCAAAGGAGTAGAGAATATTCTGTGCATTCATTGCCCCACTCCTCTCTGTGGCAGTTTTTAGGGCAAAAACCCTAGTTAGGGCGTAAATGGCTCAATTTGAGCCCTGAATTGTAATTCAATCTAAACCGTCTGTTGGACTGGGCCAACTATAAAAGGGGCATCCCCCCTCATTTGTAATTATTAGATGTAGATGTTAGATTAGATCAAGAAATCAGAGAGTATAGAAGATAGAAGTTAGAGTAGATAGAGAGATAGCTTAGAAGTTAGTCTAATTTGAAAAGGAAAGAAAACTTTCCCTTTGAAAGTTTTGTAAGAGGTTGTTGTGGAAAACTCTCATAATACAAAGGTTTATCATTGCATGGTGGTTCTATCTTTTATTGTGAACAGCTAGCAAGGCCTTTTCGTCTTTCCAATTCAAATTGATAGAGTAGAGTAGACTTTATTTTATGCAAGTCGTTGTTAATTGTGGAGTGTGGCATTGTGGTTTGAGCATATCTTCTTTCATCCATACCACTAGCGGGCTTGCTGATGGTAAGTTCGCCTTGTGTGTTCAACTGGAATATTAGTACCTAACTTCGGTTGTGATTCATGTGTTCATTTGCGTCATTGTGATGGGGTGCACATGTTGAATCACAATTTGAACATCTTACTCATCCTTTGAAGATTGCACCAACTTTGTTAGAGTTGTCCGAAGGGAGACGAAGCAATGTCTGGTTTGAAGACTGTTTAAGCCGATCCTCATCCTCCACCCTTCAGGAGTAGATGGTAGCCTCTCTAATCCTTATATCCTTTTACATTCAGCATTATCCGGTTAGTTTAAGAACCTAAGCCTCATCGACAAATCTCCCAAAATTTGAGAATCATTTTCTTCCGAATGAGCAAATCACGTAAGTCCCCTTGGAATACCCAGCATATTCACATCAACCAACTGAGTCTATTCTCAATAAAAGGAACCTTGGAGTTGAACGCATGAACTTTCACGCAATCTTAGCATGCGGAATACTTTGATCAAGAGGGAATAGAGTGACCGTTGGACATTTTATTCTGGCTGGCGTTGTCATAAAACACACGTCAATATAAATTTCAATAAACTAACAAGGGAAAGGGAAAATGTGAGCTATGGATGAAAGAGATGTCAAGAAGGAAAACTCAAAAGTTTTGATAGAGAAAAGGGATGAAGATGGGGAACAAATGAAAGGTATGCCAAGATGGAAAATCCAATATCCCAAAAAAGAAAAAGGAAAAAATTAGAGTTGAGAGGAAAGGCATACCGGGAAGGGAAAACCAAAAGTCTAACATTCAACATAGTCTTTAGCAATTTTAACATAAAACCTTCATATTTAGAACTTCCAAGATCTTTGCAACCTCTAACACATTAATAGGCATATAGTTGAAGAAGAGGGAGAAAAATATACAAAATTTGACCAAAGGGGGACCCATTCAAAGATTTATCAGATTGGTATAATTGATGGACATAATGAGACCAAATGCACAAAGGTGCTAGGATTCAGTCACAATTGAACATAATCAAAGTGGGTGCGAACAAGCCTTCTTGTACATATCACATATGATGTGATTCTCTAGCAAAGAAACCTCCTCCAAGTCATCAAATTCATCCTCACAATAACTAAAATCATAAAATTAGCATCAAATGCAATATGTACCCTTAATAACTTGGTAATTTACTCCATTGCTCGATGCAAATGGGGCTAGCATCACTTCGATGCATGAAAATGGTCTAGTGTGTAGTTGAAGTATACTTTGGCTTGATACTCACCATCCTCAATGTGACTATGTAATAGCTAAGTAGCTATATTAGAAATAATGATGGTGTTGTTTCTTTTAACACACCCCATTTTTCGTTTAGCAATACCCCCCCTTTTAGCTTTATGGGTGATCCCACAATACTGGTTTACAATTTTTGGCCAAACTAGACACTAAACTGATTTTTTTAAACTAAATCTTCACTTTCGGGGCACCTATAGCTGCTAAACCAATAGGAATTTGAAGATGATGCGAACTAGTGATTTGTGACATTTTTTCTGTAGATTCTTAATATATATATATATTTTTTGAAAATTTGAATCATATTTCATTTCTTTTTCCATCTCTTTCGAAAACTAGTTTTTATCAGTAAACACCATTTTTAAAGAGTGATGCTTACCGTAAACAACATAACTTTTTTTCTATGAAGGATAAAATTCTATTTTTTTCAAATTTAGCTTTGTAACTATGATATCTAACATATTCACTTGGTTTCATAGTGTTTTATTGAATATTTTTTTCATAATCAATTTTTTAAGTCAAACCAATTACAATTTAGATATAGGCGGACCGTAAACAACATAATTTTTTATATATATGTATCAAAATTCATTTTTGTACTAGATCAAGGACATCAATACCTAGTCAAAACATATTTTTTACATTTTTTTGATAGTCTACTATTTTTCCACATGTGTAGAACAAAGAGCTTGATTTTCAGTGAAAAACCTGCATTCATAAAAAATAAAAAATAAATATAATAATAAAATTAAATATATTTAAAATTATAATTTTTGAGAAGTTTATATTAAGGACTACATACTTACAAAAAATAAATTTTAAATTAATTCATTTGATCCCTGAAAAGGTAAATCAAAAGTGGTTTTTTATCAACATTTTGATAGGTGTAAAAGAGACTCCATTATAGGTATGGTTTAAAACTAGCAGGGTTCTCTCCAAGGGGGTTTGATCAAACATAATTGGAATCCTTTAAATGGAACTTTTCAAGGCTTAACTCATTATATTTTCTAAAAACATGTGATTTCAACAAAAAATGGGATGTCCCAAAAAGTGTAAACCACTATTGTGGGATCACCCTTATGCTAGTTTCCAATTTCAATAGTTTTCATATTTCACACATTAGTCAATTTAGGAAAAGGTGCGTAAATTTAATTCCTAGATTTCATCTTTCCTTAATAGGGTGATCAAAATTACCTTGATTTCATGTTAGGAGTGTCAAAATATTTTATTAGTAGAAATGGAGTTGCAGAGTTTACCCTGCCAACTAAACATCTTGTTACTTCACCAACATATTTTGATGGTCATATTGATTCCACAAGGTATAAAATATCATGACACTTTGCACTCAGGATTTGGAGAAATCCAATGTTCAATTAAACATGATTTCCACTCTCATTGCCTTCAACTTCCTCACAAACATTTCTAAGTATTGAAAATTTCAAAAAGGTCATCATTTTTGTAAGAACTCAACCCCCATCTCAATAGGAAATTGAAATACACTTCAAATTCTTTAAAGTTTCCCACAAGAAATTCTATGGGAAGATTTTTGGAATTCTAATGTGGATCTAGAGGTCAAACCATGACATTTAATCTAATTTTAGTTGAACTGCTATTTTTAGCAAGACAACTAAGAGAGTCACCTATGCAGAACTTCCCTGTGGAACTAAACACTTGAAGTGAATATTCGTGCTCCCCTATTTGGTTGCAATTGAAGAATATTTTTTGCAAAGGAAATAAAGAGAAGTCTTTCGAGAAAGTTTGCAGGTTGCATATTCAATTTTTTATGTCCGCATTCACTTGCACATTTGATTAGAATTCTTGCAAGAGCTTTCCCACTTGAAATAGTAATTGCTCACATACCCTCCTGGTGCATTAATTTCCATTTGATTCCTCCATTAATCCTAAGGTATAAGTTCACTCTGATTTAATCAACACATTAAGGTTATTTGAAAGAAAATTGTGAGCTCTACAAGTTATAGCTCCCAACTGAGACAATAGTGAATGCAATTGTCATTGCTACAAAAGAAAGTGTGAAAATGCAAAGTTCTATTACACATTGGTTTTGAAATGAATAGAAGTTAATTTTGTCTTGGAAAATCTTCAAAAAAAAATGTCAAACTTAATGCAAAAGGGGTTAATCAAAACCCTAATTCAAACAAGATGGTGATGTTGAACACCCAAAATATTGAGAGGGGGGTGAATCAGTATTCTCTGAAACCACTTAAATATTTAAAAATTCATTCCAGAACATATTCAATTTGTAGTAGGAAAGGAAAGCATGAAAGCAACCATCAAAATCACATAACACATGAACACCAAATTTTTATGTGGAAAACCCAAAAAGGGAAAAAGCATGATGAGGACTAGCTCACAATATATTATAACTGGTTACAACATATTACATATTTTCTCACTGCAATTGGACTCACTGTCCTAGTGGAATCACTACCCATAGAATGAAAGAGAGATAGAATAAAAGGGGTGGATCACTTCCAAGATTTGAACTGCTACAATTGCATCTATAATATATAGGAATTACAGTTCCACTTAAGCTCAAAATATAGAGTTTACACACTTCATACCGTTCTGCTCTAACACTTTTCTATGCTATATATTTGCATCACATTCACACAATTCACATCAACAACACTTGTATATTCACACTCTCGCAATCTACTTCCTCCAATACCAAAAATATCTTATACTTATACCCATTACATCTGCAAACTCTTGTGACATCAATTAGGTCGACCTAATTAGATGTAACAAGCAAAAACATAACTTGTCAACCCAAAACATACTTCACATCTGTTGGGTGAAAATTATGTAATTCCTTTAACAAATTACAAAACTTGATTTCAATCACAACTATGTGAGATACAATATGTCCTCTCAGAAAGGGGAGGCACCCTTCTTAATACTTTTTTTGTAGGAGCACTGAAAATCAGCGCTCCTACATCTTGAGATAGTGATTTGCATGTAGTAGCGCTGATTTTCAACGCTCCTACATGCCTTATTCATTTGGTGAGAAAAAGTGTTGAAGCACTAAATTTTAGCGCTTGAGCATGTGGGAGGGACTTAGTTCGTGCTTGGGCGTTGAATTTTAGTGCTTCAACATTTTCTTCATCCTTTGTTTGTGTCAAGTGTACAAGCGGACAAAAACACTTCTTTAGCATTTTAAGAGGAGACACTTCATGTAGGAGTGGTGATTTTCACCGATCCTACATCTTGGAGTTGAGGAAAAACTTTAGATTAGCAATGAAATTTTTCATCGCTTTGACAACCTGGGGGAAGGTCTTCAATGTTTGAGCGCTAAAACTTGCCGCTCAAACATTGAAGGGAATGATCTTACAAAAAGCATCGAAGCTTCATCACTTACAAAAGATAAAAACTTTACCATTTCGACAGTAAGGAAAAACTCGGTGAGAAATAGTGAGAAGACAATTAAAAATGTCATGGTGAAGAAAATAAAATGTGTTGAAAGAAACATCCAAGGCATCGATAAGGAAACTGTGCAAAACAACGACAAGGAAAAGCAGGGCGCGATTTGATTTTACAAAAACTAACGAAAACCTAAACAAAGATAACACAATGTACAAGGTTTCTAAAGAAAAAATGGAGAGAAACTATGACGAAGAAGAAAGAATAAAATGTACCTAGAAGAAAATGTAAAACATCAAAACCCTAGCTCTAAAACTCGAAGAATCTTCAGACATCGATCCACTTGAGGTTGGATGGAGACCAACACACAAAGGAAGAGTGAATGGTGGATAAAAATAAGATGGATTAACCTAAAAAGACTTATTAAGTCACTAAGAGAAGGCCATTAATGAACTTGAAATTTTCATTAATGAAGGTGCACATAAAGGCGAAGAAGATGCACTAGCAGTGAAAATCACCGCTTGTGCATGTAAAAAACTAAGTGAACCAAAAAGTGCACTAGCGGTGAAAATCACTACTTGTGCATCAAAGGCTAAGTGAGCAAAGTGTAGGAGCATTTATTTTCAGTGCTCCAACACTTGGAGTAATTTTCTAAATTAAGGTTCATGTAGGAGCATTGAAAATTAGTGCTTCGACATGAGTCAAAAATTGACTAACTCCCAAAGAATGGGAATTAATGAAGATACTCGTTTCGAATCTCTTTGAAAGATGAACGAGGGGGAACACTCAAATAAAATGTTTGAGGTTTTGGACTACATGTTGAGGTGAATTGAAATTTTCCTTGTTTTCCATGATTCTTCCCGCCTACTGTTGTGCTCTCAAAGGTGGATGAAATCAAAGACACCGAAGTTGGTCATCAAGACACGGAATATTTTGTAAAAAGAGCTAAGATAAAACCATTAGAGGAAAATTTGAGATCTATCATTCATAGCAACTTGCAATTGGTATCTACATTTCCAACTACTGCTCATAACACAGATTTTTTTCTCCAAGTTGCATCTCATTGCATCTGAGATGACAGAAGTGTGAGAGATTCCTCAGGACAAATGATGATGAGATTGGATCCTGAGTTCTTTGATATTGTTTTCGGTGTTTCCCACATGGAACAATATACAAATATCTCAATTCAATAGGAATAAGAGGTCTATGATAAGGATCCCAATAAAGCTAAGAAATTGATTAACACTCAATGGTTGAAATATCCAAGGCCTACTATCTCAATATGTCATAAAGGGCTTCCTCAAAGTGATTTAAAAGAGGATGTTAGGGATATGATCACTCTCCTAAGCAGGGTTAAATGATTGCCTGTTTCATGTAATTTTCAAGATTTGATGTATGAGTACATCCGCATCATTAGGAGAAGGAAAGCACATATTGATTGGGGAACCCAGATAAGTGATGAAATCCATGAACAATTGATCAATGTGCTTTCTACTTTGAAATTTTACATGACTTCCTATTTGGTATATGCTGTTGTAGTAATGAGGCAATTTCCAAGTTTGTCTACCAAAGGAAACAAACATATTGTACCTATGTATGAGTTCTATTATCAGTTGAAATTAAGAGAAAGTCTTCTTCATTTCAGAAGAGTCACAGATGCCTTCTTTGTACCCCTGTTGTTCACTTTTGACCCAACTCTTAAAAAGAAAAGAGTATCAGATGAAGTCTATAAGGTGGTTAGTAAGGTTGAATTTATCTTTTTGCATTTTCCAACTTTCACCTATATGAGAGTCGGTTGCTATACTGGGTTTCCATACATGTTGCCCAGATATCCCTCAGATAAGTGGATACTGATGGAGCTATGCAGATAGTTAATCTCGGTTCACAAGGAACTCCAGAGAATTCACAAGCCAGGTTTCAGGTTCCAACTGAAAATTGGGAGATATACCATTCACAGTGTACAAAAAGCAAAGTCAGTTGCTATAGAAATGAAAATCATGACTATAAGAACATATAAATATAGATTTGACTTTGACTACTGAGATTTGAATAGGAAACTGAAGAAAGATCATCGACATGTCTACCATTTTGAAGACATATGGGCAGAATGCAGAGATGAAGAAGACATCTACATAATGGATTTTCACAGGCTAACAGTAGAGCAGATCAAAGATCTTGGTGTAGCTGATCTACCAGAGGATTTCAAAGATCCTGGCAACATATTAAACTCTACTTATGAAGAAGATGAAATTGCTAGGAGACCCTTACCTTCAATACATTGGTCTAAAAAGGAAAGTGTCTCTATCAGAGAAAGGCTTGCTCCCATCGTACACAACGCAACAAAATGGTTGCATAAACATGGCTTCCAAATGAAATCTTTCAGGATAGAATCAGAAGGAGAAATATTGGGAGTAGAAACTAGTCAACGGCAAGAGCTTCATACTAAACAGAAGCATGTGGTTGCTCCCTCTTCTCAAAAAGGTCCCAAGCTTAAATTTACTATTGGTAAAAGTACTACACAAACAGTTGAAGATGAGAAAGCTATTGAATCAAAACAACCATCTATAGAGGGAAAAGAGCTTGCATCTGAAGAAAAATAATTTGATGAAGATGAAGAGAATGAAAGCATAGAAGTAGAAGAATATTCCAGAGATGAATATTGTGAAGATGAAGAGTCTATTGAAGAAGGAGAAGAAGAAGATAAAGAGGAGGAAGAAAGGAATTATTATGAACAACAACTATCTCCTCACAAGAACATGGTTGATAATATTTCCCTTACATCATTGCCCATGACTTCCAGTGTTATGTACACTCCTCCCAATCCTTCTACTCCTCCACCTCCTCTTCCTACCTCACCTCTTCCTACATCAACCTTGCATATAGTGAATTTTTTTGTCCCTCCATCAACATCATCAGTTCTTTCTACCCCTCCCGTAAGTTCCACCTTGCAAACTGTTGATGTTTCTTTAGGTTCTTCATCATCCATCCCGAGCCTATCTTCTATGTCATATGACATCACTTCTCAGGGAGAGATCAATAGATTCATGAATGAGTCTTTGTAGGATCCACTTTTTTTACAGTCTATTGGGGTTATCATGATTGATACTACCCCAGTTGTTACAATAGAATCCATTTCTGCAGAAGCACCTGCTACACATGATTTGATAGTAAGTCAAGAAGAAAATACCTCATTCCTCCCGCCTTGGATAATCTTACAAGTGTCAAAGCGCAAGAAACAAATGATTTCCCTAGATGAGCTTGATCTTGAAGAGATAGTTCCTATAAAATCCAAAGGGAAGAAAAAGGCTAAAATCCATTCAAGACTTCATATAGATAAATCAAGTAACAAGTATGTAGACATTGTTTTACCCCCACAGTAATCAAGTGATGTGAACATGGAAGACTATACTCTAACAAGAGTTAAGCTTGGAAAAGGTAACAAATTAAAGTGCAAAAGAAGATGCTCAAGTAGTCTTGAATGCATTATCAGGTAGACTTGATAAAATGGAGCAGGCCAAAAATATGTACAAGGATAAAACAGAGAAATATGCATCAATTTTGATGAATATTGCGGGCTCCTCATAGAATGTACAACCGATGGCCATGGTGAACTTTGAGGATCTAGTAGTACAAAAGGTAGAGAAGTTTGTTTCCAAAGGTAAAGTGTTTTATGATTTCATTGATGAATAGAACAAGGCTCACATCTTATAGCTGTTTCAGATGAAAAGACCTCTCAAGTAGCCAAGTTGAAATTAGAGCTTGAGAAAGAAGAAAATGTACTTTCCCAAGAGAAGAAAGAAATGGAAAGATGTCTCTCATTTTGGTCACAAATGAAAGAGACAAAGCTGAGTAAATTAGTGAAATTTGGGGTAATTCCTAACAAAAAAAAGTATGTTGAAATAGGAGAATCTCTCAAAAACCACATACAAGTGATCAAATCTCTCATCGAGGACATCCAACAGGCACAAGAATATTCCAGAGGACATTGTGTCATCATGATGAATGGAATTGGGGAGTTACCGGGTAAGCTCCTTAATGATGATAATACTTTCCTCTTGGTCAGTGAGATTGCTAAAATGTTCAAGGAAGCTATCATGGAACAGGTGGAAGATGAAATCTTTTTAAAGGCTTCATTGAATGACATATGTGATGTACGACTTGCTCTGGACAATCTGAAGTCAAATTTGGATAGATGCAAGAAATTTTTCTCATCTTCGAGAAGATCAATCATAAGAGTTCATACCATTGTTGATTAAACAGTTGGTCCAGATGAGAAATTCTTGCAGGAGACAATGAAAAAATATGAAGACTTTTGTGCCCAATGCAAGGAAGCATAAAGATTTTTTGTGTCTCCAGTGTTAGATATTTTTGGTGTTTTTCATGCTTTATGTAAATAGTCTTTAACATTTTACATGTCATTTTGACAAATGTAATCACATGTAAAGAAATATGTTCTCCTAAAAAGATGGATAACATTTTTGAATAAGTCAACTAGTTAGGTCAAATTTTCCTAGATTTACTCCTAAATTTTCTCTTATGATTTTCCTAATTTTTCTATCCTCTCCCATCTATAAATAAGAGAGGATTCTATTGTAATATTGATCTTTTATCTTTTGCAATGACGTGTTGCCCATTTGAGAAGAAAATACATGAAACTTTGTGTTCATCTTTGTGAATCTATTTTGATCAATAAAGAAGTGAGTTGCATACCAAACTTTGTGTTGGAATCAATTATCTTTTGGATTTGATTAAAATTGGTAATGATTAGTGATTGAGATATAAAGGGCTTTGAGTAAATCCGTGTAGACTTTGAGTTCCACTCTTTTATTCGAATTTATGATATTGATTGAATACTGTTAGTGAATTCTCTACAAGACTTTGTGCTTTTAATACAATGTTGGTTACATATCTCAAGGATTCATTGGTGAAAGCTATGAAACGACTTTGTGCCTTCGTGAGTTTTCTTGTTTTATAATTTATCATTATCATGCTAGTATTCCTAGGCTTTGCTTTGACAAGATAGTAATATTGGAATTACTGCTTTTGTTTTTAGTTTGAAGTTGTATCAAATCAAGAACTTAAAACTATGAATCATTGTAAAGCATTTTCTCTAAAACAAGAGAGAATTATGAATGTGACACACCCCCATCTCTTAATCATAGTGTATATTATTGTGAATACTTAATTATTTTTACTTGGTTTCAATAAGCAGTAAGAAGGGAACCTCCCCTTTTTGGGAGGAGAGATTGTATCTCACATAGTTGTGGCTGAAATCAAGTTTTGTAATTTGTTAAATGGATTACATAATTTTCACCCAACAACGTCACAATCAAAACTTATAACAAACTCAAATAGGTTGGCCTGGACCTATAATAGCTCCCACATAACACATCAACATTTATTAAAACTCCACATACCCTTAAACATATTAGGTCAGCACTACTAGAGACCTAACATCAAAATAAGCCAACTGGTAATCCTCAAACCAACACGTGGACCTTCAAACTTCATGTTACTTGGAACGTAGATGCTACTAACACCTATAAACACCCCCACAAATCCGCAAGACCAGATATTATTCCACGATGAAGTGTGGACTGAACAAAACATGTACTCTACACTGGTAAACACTATCATTGACAAACCTGATATTCTGTTACTCATAACTTTTGCACCAGAGGGAAAAAAAGGCATGAAACTTTGGATTTAGACCTCTATGAAATACAAAATAATTGCCTTTGAACCACACAACAAGATTCTTCAATGCAGACCAACATGGACCAAAAAACTGATGCCCTGTACAATGAAAAATTATGTTTTGACACTTAGTCAATTCTTCCACTCAATTGTCTGCACCAGATAAAAATTCTTGCATCTATGAACTGAATTATCATTCTCATACGCACTCATGCTTCACCAATCAGTCTGCACATCAATCTTCATATCAAACCTCAATGTTGAAATCAATGGCAACACTGTATCTGCATACTATACATCCATGCTCATGTTGCCAACAAGTATATCAATGAAAAACTTCCAACAATCTCCCCCTTTGTCATTGATGGCAACATGCATCAATTCTTCTCCAAAACTTCTAAACTACTCTCCCCCTTCAACATCAAGGTCAAAGGGCACACACATATGTTTTGGTCTTTGTTCCCCCTTTGACATCATGCATAAAATATTTACCGAATTACATGCATAATCCCCTTGATTGATATATACATATATGAATGAGAGTAACAAGATTTCAAAAACCTAACCAACTCCCCCTAATAGTGCTATCCACTAGATCAGATCAAAATTGGCACTGATATACTATCTGCATATATACAATGAAGTATGAATATGAAAACTGAATTGCATAAAATGGAAGAAATATACACATACTAACTAGAAGAAGTGTTCAACACTTGCAATTTTGCAAGGTGTGCTTGCCAGACTTTCTTTCCTTCTTCCCATTCCTTCTTGTCTATGCCAAGCATGTCGCTCTAAGCGTCAAACTTCATGAGGAGTTCTTCTCCATCATCTAAAGTATCAAGTACCAGATTCATCCTTTTTGTCTTCTTTGTACTTGTTAGAGCACTGGATACATATGTGTAATTTACATTTTCCAGTTCCCTAAGATGTCCAAATTGTGCCATTATCTTTTCTCTTTGTTCTTGCAACTAGAAGAATTGTTCATGTAGGCTCTCAATAGCTAATCTTGTGCTCCCATCTGCATCAACCATCGGACCATAGGAACCAAATGCATTATCTATCTGGGACTCAATGGATTCCATCTCATCCTTAATACTTTTTGTGGAAGCGAGCCATTTCATGCAAAATTGGAACACCTTGGCTTCCGCAACACAATTTTGCAAATCTTTGAGATTATTTTGAAATTTATCATGTGCAATGGCACATTTCCCTGTTATATCCATTCACCTTTTTGTCGATCTCCTTCTCTAATTTCTCCTTCAAACCATTGGAATACTTTAAAGGAATCAAGTAAAAACTTCAAATTTCCCATACCAGACAAGAATTATCAATGCTTGCACTGGGTATGCTCTCTTGTATCACCTTTATTGCTTCATCAATAAGCTCTATGCTCTTCTAATGAGTTTGTGAAATTAATTGATGAGCAAAGGCATGGAAATAATCACCTAACTATAGCTTGTGTAATGGAGAAATCTTATCCATATCAACCTGCCCTTGTTGCATTGGAAGTTGTTGTAGCTAGGCAGACACAACCGACTAGAATTGGAGCTACATACTTAACAAATTCTTCAACGAATCTTCAGAGGTACCAAAATATTCTCCAACTATCTTCACATTCTCTTCCACATTCTTCTTTTCCAAATCCTTTTCCTCGTCACCAAAGTTGCTTTCTACTTTTTCTTCATTATTCTTCTCAGCATTGTCAGGCTTTCCCTCATCCTTCTTCTCTTTGGTACCGGATGCATTCATAGTCTTCTACTCATCATCAATAGATTTATCAGTGTTATCTGGAGGCATATTCATCTCCGGGTTGTCTTGTATTGCATCTTCAACACTCTTTTTAGGTTCCAAAGGAGGGGAGTTATGGCATGTAGGTGCATCCTCCTTCCATGTTTCAATAAAATTTACTCTTGCAACAGTATTCTATCCAACTAGAGGAGCATCACCAGAAACACCTTCTTCTACAATGTTTTCTTCACTGGTAACATTTTCTTCGACAAAATTTTCTTCATCCAAAAGGGTGTCATTCTGCACATTTTCCTCATTTGCTTCATGCTCATGTTGAGCATCTTCTTTTTGTGATTCTTTTGTTACATTAACTTTTGGAGCAAGCATGTCATCATGTACTTTGTCTTCTTTATCTGAAACCATGCCTAAATCCTTTACCAAATTGGAAACCTTCTCCACAGTTTCTTTCTAGAGCCTCTCAAGATCATTATGATCTCTAGTTATGAGGGTAGTTACCCTTTACTTTGTTCAAAAATCCTTATTCTATATCTGAGCCAATGTAGCTCTATTTTCATCAGATAATGTACCACTAACCTTCTCAAAAGCAAAATATCTCAACTTTGCTTCTTCATCAATAGCTTCCTGTCTTCTAGCATATAATACATTCTTCAGTTCTTCAGGCAATTGATTTTCTATGTTCTTTGTGTTGACCTCAAATGCAACTATATACTTTATAATTCTTTCTTCTATTGTTTCCTTGTCAATTTCATCCAAAGTGATGTATAATGTAGTAGTCTCCTCTAACATTTCATCCTCTACAATTCCATTAAACAAAGCATCTAATCTTATAGGGTTGTGCTTACTTACTAGAGTCTTCTTCTTTTTCTTTTTCTCGTCTTCTGGTGACTTCTTCTCTTTGTCAGACTCTATTTTCTTTTCTCGCATTTGTATCTTATAGCATTCCTTCTCCTTTTCAACTCTAGCCTCGCTATCTATGTCCACAATGTCAATATTTTGTTTCTTTCCACTTGATTCTCCTTGTGACATATCAGTTTTCTTTTCTGAACCAACTGTGGTCCTTCTTCTTCTTCTTCCTCATCAGCAAAATTCACTCCCAAGTATGTCTATCTTGTTACTTTTGTCTTTATTCTTCTCCTTTGAGGGGCTCATTGTTGCTTTGTCGAGGTTTTCTTTTCCTTCACAGGCATACTTTGTTGCTTTACCGAAGTAGTCTTTTGTTTGACAAGGGCACTTGTCTATTTTGCTAGAGTACTTGGCTCCTTTCTCTTGGTCCACTTGCTAATGGCATAGTTCTAGAGGACTTGGGAGCGACTAGAGAGGTGGTAGCTATCCTACCAGATTTCCTAAAACTAGATGAGCCTCCTAGAGGGCCATACATGCTCTTGGTTTTCTCTACTTGCTCCTTTGTGAGGCTCATTTCCTCTGCAAATTGTGCAATCATCTTCTCAATAGATTTATTTATCTATTTCTCCCTTTGTTGCATGTCCACCTCCATAGATTTCTCCTCATAGGTGTCATACCTCTCCTCAGAAGTGTCTTTAGGTTTTTTCGGCATAAATTCTACTGAACCAATAATTTATTCCTCTGTAATCTCATATCCCATCTCTAGGATCCAAACAGTCCTAGGCTCAACAACTTGTATAATGCAACTATCCTTTGCTACCAAGAATGTGATATCATTCTTGTACTTTTTCACCATGCTCTAGGGAATCCTTTCTCTGGCTTGCATGTTCTTCTCAAAGGTTTTGAAAAATGCCCATAAAGTTGCTTCCTGTGCATCTACATCACCTAACCTCCTTAGTTAGTCTCTAATCTGATGTGCCATAGGTCTATCCTTCAACCAAACTATGTTCATTGTTTTAGGAACCTCATTTAGAAAGTAAAACAGTGATCAATGTACCAAATTTGAAGGGGTACTTCGAGTCCTTGGTCTTCTGCAGGTTTTCAATCAATTGTGCTCTCAACAACTCGCACAAATCATAATCCACACCCTTCACAACCATCTCATATGTCGTATTAATTGTTGTTGCTGATAAAGAATTCTCCATATTAGTGAAGTATAATTTATAGCCAATCACCATAGAAGCATACTTAACTGTCGGATTTCTAATATATTTGATTGTCAAGGCTCTCTTGTCATATTTTACACTAGTTAACTCCATCACTATTTCATTCTTCACTGACTTGAGCACTAGAGCTAGTTCGATGAGCATAAACCTGTAACAACCCTAATTGCCTCTTTGTCGATCAAGTGAGGTATATCAAACCAAATGAATCTATCATGGATTCTGCTCAAGGTGTACCTTACCCATGCATCATCATGACAAAAGTTAGGGAAATAGTTCCACACATCGAGCTTCTTCTCCGCTAGCTCTCAAATTCTATTTTCAGCTCAAATTCATCTTTGGTGAGTTCATTAACCAGCACATCACCCATTTTAGAGTGATCATATTCTTCCAACTTCACATGAATGTATACCCTTACATCTTTTGTGTGTAGAACACCATATGGAATGTGCGAAAATGCACCATCCAAATCATCCACTAAGGATTTATCGGGATGTCATTTGAATTTAGGTCGAGGACGATATACTACCTCAACTACTTGTGGTGTATACATTTTCCAACACTTCAAAACTCTTCTAAAAACTTAGGGCAAGATAGAAGCTTGTAGAACCTTTTGATCGCTTTCCAGTTAGGGTTTTGTGTGCAAGGTCACTGGAATGCTTCACTTTGCTCTTCACTCCTCTTTTCTCCTCAAATGCTCATTTGTAAATGACTTAGATTGAATATGAGAATCACATATAAACCCTTTTGTACTAACCTAATTCACATTGAATGCACATTTTGAAAAGTTGGTAAAAACTCTAATTGTATGCATAGTCAACTTCAAATGCTCTGCAAACTTCCACAACTCAATATTCTCAACTGGTTTTTTCACCAATAGGTTAACTATGTCAACCTACACCTTAATCCAATGTGCTGAAGCATCAACACCATTCCTTTGCTAAGGGATAAAGGGTCTTCTATTAATGTTTCCCCTAAGCCAAAGCTTTCTACTTAGTTTCCAAAGGAAACATCTGCACCAGATGTTGGTATAGACTCAGGCTTAGTCTCACTATCTTCCTTCATTCCTTAGATCTTGTCCAACTCTTTCTTCATCTCTATTGGATCAACCCTTTTTACCAGATCAATTCTTTACCAGATTGTTCTTTTTCACATTCTTCATTTTATAAAATTTAGAAATGTGTCTTGGTCTATTGCAATTGTAACAAGTGACAACATTTTGAACAAGCTTACTTCCACCCATTTTGGATTTACATTGATTAGCTTTATACCCAAATCCATTGCATGCATAACAATACCCATTGAAAGAATGAAACCTCATACCATTGTTATAGCCATCCATGATTTGACTTCTACATTCACTAGCCATATGACCAAATCTTTTGCATGAAAAAATGACCAAGAAAATATTGAACATTCTGATTCATTCTGCTTTTATATTCCATAGCCCTGTGTCTAAATTTATTGCAAGAATTAAAAAAACCATTAAAAAATAAGTACCTTTGTGCATTTGGTTGTTTGATAGGCGGTCTTTTGAAGTCTTTCCTTTGATTTTGGACATACTTGCCATTACTCATTTTTCCTCAATCTTATTTTGTCCATTTTTCTTCTCCTCAACACTTGGTGTCTAGTTTGCCTTTGAACTTGTTGGAACCATTAGTTTTTGGCAAAATTTAAAGGTGCCATGTCAAAAAATTCTAATACAACACTCAAAAACTCAGTTGAAAAAGTAGCCCAAAGAGCACATTATGAAAAATCATAATTTTGAATCTGGTCATTTTCATGTAATGCCATCTTGCAGGTATGTTCATCTAACATATGTGAGTGTGCACATCAATTTTCAGCTCCATACAATCAAATTTGACAAAGTTTCAAAGCGACGTGTTGAAGGGTTTTTGAGAAATTCTGTTGTCAAAACAGTGAAGATTTTGTTAAAAGGATCAACTTTGGGGATAAATTTTAAGCAATTAAAAGGGTTTCATGACAAAAAGATTGATGTTCCCGATTCTTCCCATCTCAATGTATATCCATGTCAATTTTCAGAGCTTTAGGGCATCGTTTGATATTTTTCAAAAATCAAAATCAGATGGGTTTCACCCAGTTGAAAACTGCATTTCCAGAACAGATGCAAAGTGGTCAAGTTGATTTTTAATATCTTGTAAAGGAAAAAGATTAAAGAAAAACCCATTTGCCTACATGTCCATGTAAGGTAAATTGACCAATCCCCAGGGTGGCAGCTTCTAAAAATCAGGTCTTATATTTTCCCAAAAGAGGGCAATCTGATGAGTTTCAAGTGATTTTTGACACTGGCAGATTTCAGAAAATGCCAAGTAGGCTACTTTGACTGTTGACAGTTTTCAATTCTGATGGACTAATGTCAAATTGTTCTACAACCATGCTCTCCTATCGTATGTCAACATACTGGTGCATTTCCGTGGCTTTGTGAGATCATTTGATTAGTTTTAAAAAAAAAAAAATCATTTTGGAGACAACTTAGCTTATTTTTACCACAGTGCCAAATGTCAGAATCAAATGTTGATGATCAGTTACTTCAATCTAAGATGAAGTCTAGAGATATAAAGACCACATAGGGAATACATCAATAAAAAGCAATGCACAAGCGGTGAAGAATATGAGGAGGTCATTATTCTGAAGCCAAATTAGAGTGGAGGAATGAGTTAAAGGAGGATTTGTTCTTGCATATATTGACTAGTGACAGTTCAACAATAAACCTGTATGGATACATGCTTAATAATAGGAAAAAGAAAAAAGGGTTATAATGGATTAAATACATGGTGATCAATTTGTTTTCCAAATGGAATTACATATTCAGGAGAGATGATGCTTGATTATTATAAAATAATGAATGTGATGATAAATCCAATGGTGTGCATGTACAAACTGGTCTAGAGCCCTTCGTTAATCTCCTTACAACATGATTGATGAGAACATATACATGGCAAAGATAAAGGGTGTCACAATGGGTTTGGAAATGAACTTAATGATAAATATGAAATGCAGATTCCATATTCTTCAGATTCAAAGCTAATTTTATGATACAGATTGAAAAGGAACATGTTGAATTTGTTGGGTACAAGGTGGCAAATGGTCAAGGAGTTGATAGTGTGGTTTCCAAATCTGGTTGGTTGCTAGCAGATGAAAATAAGGTATATGACAGGGGCATGTCACAGTGAAAATCCGAGAGGCTGAAACAATAGGACTTGCAGAGTTAAGAACAAATCAAAGAGTCGAGAGGGAAATAAGAAGGATGGCTTTATGATGGCTAAAGTGTTCGATTTTGAGGCATGGTCACTAAATCAAAGAGTGGCACAGATGCAAAACTCAAGGAAACTTGTAAGAAACCATACCTTTTCGATGGTATTTTATATGTCAGCAACATTGGGGTTCTCCATTTTGAACGGATGATTTAGAGTTGGCTCAACAAACTCTTATGGAGGCATTAAAGAATGGCATTTGGATTGAATTCATAAATGAAATTCCTCAGTACCAATTCTGCTGTTTCTCTTACGCTTTGAAGATATGGGATTCTTCCATCGGCTAAAAGAAGGTGGTGTCCTTCTCGAGTTACCATGGGATAAAGTCACAAGACTATTTAATATTGCGAGGCGGTTTGAACATATGAGAGGATTAGAAAGCTATATTGGCATAGAGACCAAGGAATGTTTATGCTAGAAATTGGGCAATCATTGTGCATTCACTCTGCACGTTTTAGGACAAGGCGCTTCATGGAGGAGGATATTAGATAGAGGGTTTTTTTTTATATACACTGGCCAAGGCCGACAGAAGGACGCTCCCATGTTGGAGAAATATTGGTATGTATTGGAAATCTCAAAGGGTTAACCTGTCTAAAATACTATGAGAACAATGTAATGCTCGTGTGCTCAAAGCCTTGCATCATCTACTCATGTTGTCTAACGCTCTGCGGGAGCATTTTCATCCTTACACGAGCTGTTTGGGGATCTGATTCTCATTGTGGATTTCGAGTCCATTCAAAACAGCTACAGATCTAAGTTTCACATATATCTAATGCCGTGCTATGAAAAGTCATCCCAAGCGAAGCCTAGAAAGGCACAATTCTGCCTCCGTTAATCACAACATGCTAAGTATCCACTTTGAGATCCGAATCCTTAATGGGCGAGGAGGGATATACAGTGCCATGGGTAGTTCTTTCACAACCTACGAAAGGTTAACACATAAAAACCCTAAAACCAACACAGCTCAATCATCATGAAGCAAAACAGAGGGCTAATGAAGTAAGGCAGGGTCGCAGCATACAAGAATGGAAACCGTGATGACAAAAAGCCCTAAATTCCATCAAAAAGACATCTATTATCGAAGTGAAGTCACCAAGTCTCTCCGAATGAAAGAGTCCTACCGATAAGCCAACAACATGTAATTTCATCGGTGAGACACATTATTGTTGGAAGAAAAAAATAAAAGTCTCTTCGAGAAAGACTACCCTTCAGTTGTTAACACTTCAATGGAGCTATTCGATGTGGATGATATTAAACAAGGAATAAAAAACTTAGCAAGTGGTAAAGCACAAGACATAGATGGGTTACAAGCTGAATTTTTAAAATGGGGGATTGAAACTTGCTCCTCACATAAAAAGAATTTTCAACAATGTTAATCGGGAAGGTTTTCCTATGGAATGGACTACCAGTGTCGTCATCCCTCTATTTAAAAGTGGTGATATCAATAATCCATCTAACTACCGCACAATTATGGTCAATCCTATATTTGGCAAACTCTTTGGGAGCATGATTGAGCGTAGGATCAGCAATTGGGCAAAAAATGAGGGCAAAAGGGCAAAGGGGCAAGCGGGCTTTAGGTCCAAGCACTCTACCATTGATCACTGCATCACCTTTAGACACTTGATTGAGAAAGTTTGGGATATTCAGGGTGAGGAAGTTTTCTGCTGCTTTGTTGACTTTAAAAAAGTTTTCGACACAGTGCCTAGGGACAAACTATGGAATAGGATGGAAGAACTTGACATTCCCAATGTGTATAGAGCTGTGGTTCATAGGTTATATGAGAAATTTAGTGTTAAAATCAAAACAAGTGATGGTATGTCAGAATGTTTTGACAGTGATATTGGTGTAAAACAAGGCTGCCCTCTATCTCTCACGTTTTTCGAGTTATACATTGATAAGTTGGAAGCTTGGTTAAACATGGATGGTGGGGATGGTATTTAGTTGGCTGAGTACGTAGTGAAACTACTTCTATATGTGGATGATCTTATTTTAATCTCTAAAACTACTCATGGGTTAAGAGAACATTTGAAAGCTTTAGAGCACTTCTGTCAGGAAGTTGGGATGCAAGTGAACACCTCCGAGACTAAAATCATGATTTTCTCTTTGAATAGAAAAGATAAACAGCATACTTTTCTTTTTGAAGGCAGCCCACTTGATATAGTGAAAGAATACAAATATCTTGGGATTGATTTTCACAATAAGCTCAGTTGGGAAACTTGCAGAACGAAAAGGATACAGGGAGGTTGGAAAGCCTCTTACTTGCTTCAAAATAGATGCAGAAAAGTTGAACTTTGGGATTGGAAAACCAAAAAAATCATTTTTGGTTTACTTGTCACCCCGGTTGTTCTCTATGGGTGTGAAGTGTGGGGAAGCAATACGTCAAAGAGCAGTTGGAGACAAATAGAAAGAATCCAAAAACACCTAATAACAAGCAATCTCAAAGTTAAAGCCACAATCCCTTATGAAATCCTTTTAGCTGAAGCAGGGGCTTTTCCTTTGGAAGCATCAGCAATAACTCGGTTGATTGGTTATCTAAAGAAGGTCGAAAACATGGATAATCACGGATGGCCCAAAACGGTTATGGAGGAGACGTTAGACCGAAGAAAGAAAACTTGGATGAAGCAGAACAACAAGTGGGACATCAATTTGCATGAGTGTCCTGGCACCAATAGTGAAATAAAAAACTATGTGAGGGAAAAATTTAGGACTGCCATGTGGTCAAATCAGATTGGGTGAAAAAAAACATATTACATCAAAGAGTTTAACCCAACAAAGGATCATGGGAAAAAAACCTATTTAGGGGCAGCTATTAAAGGGAAGGCGAGGTTGTTAGTTGCGCAATTGAGAACGGGATCGCACCATCTTAGATGTGAGACTAGTAGGTGGAAGATTCCTAAGGAGGCTTGGGAAGAAAGAACGTGCATATTCTGTAATGAGGGGGCGATGGAAATGGAATGGCACTTTGTCATGGAATGCACAGATTATGAAGATATCAGCAATCAGTTCACAAATAGTTTGGGGGTGGACAATATGCAGTAGTTATTTGAGGAGGATAAGATCAATCAGACGGCCAGCCTTCTAGTCAAAATCAATAGCAGGAGGTCCGATTTGGAAAAGAGCTTGAAGACAAATTAGGTTGTTTGTTTCGGTCCCATAGACTGTTTAGTCTCGTGGACGTCATTAAAATCTTTCATTCATTCATTCATTCGATAGAGCATGTCATGCCGATAAGCCAAGCATGCTGACTTCATCGGCATGAGAATCAAAGTTGGTGGAAGTAAAATGAAGTCTTATCGATACTATGAGTTACACCAATACATATGATTGTAGTGTAAAGAAAAGAGTGAATAAAGAATGATTATGGTAACAAAGGGGATGTCATTTTTAGAAGATGCAAACTCACATTTTAAGTCATGGCGAAAGGTTAAAGGTGGATATGAATATTAGAAAGGATGTTAAACGATATAGGTAAAAATAAAAGGAGATTTAAAATATAAAACCATGAGAGTAAATAAAAAGGGGGATTTGTTGGATAAAGGTGAAAGTGGGGATATAATATTTTCTTTGTAAAATAGAATATTTTCACCAAAATGTGAAATATTTTATTACAAAAGGAGATGTGAAAATAACACAAGTAATAATAAATCTAAATTACAATTCACAAGGAGGTAAATACAAATGGGATAGTTTTTATCCGAAGAAGCATTGAAGATACATACATGTAAAAGGTGAAGTGAAATTTTCAACTAAGGAAGGTTACTATTGTATTAAATTTCATGGAAATGATTAAAGATTAAAATATTTAATTTGCCAAAAGGCAACCAATTAGATATTTTATTTTGACAAGATTGATTAAACGAAGAGTTGCGTTGAAGAATTGCACCGGATGGATACGAAGGATCATAACCCTAGAATATGTAATGTATATATATCAGTTGAAGTCAAAAAAATAGAGTGAGGAGAAAGAAGAAAGAATTAGAATAGGATAGACTGTTGTAAGTACTATATTTTTAGAATGATGACATTCAAGGAGACTATGTTGCATGTATGAATTTTGAAGAAGATAATGAAAGACCGTTGATTTAGTGGCTTCATTCTAGTATCAATTGTTTGTTGGATTCCTGTGATTATTTGATTGTCTCCAATCTGATGTTTCTTGATTGTTTAAATTGAAGTATCAAGTATATATTCGATTTATCAGTGCACATTTGTTGTTTCTGTGTGATTTGATTTATTGGATTCTTTAATTAAGAATTAAATTCCTTTCAATCAATTACAGTAATCTGAGAATGTTATTTGGATCAGTAAGAAGAATCAGATAATTAGATTTGATATTCTGCCTCAAGTAGAGTTTATCAATTACATCTTTGCATGTTTATACCAGTTATAAACTCATAATTGTATGCCAAACAATTAGAGAACTTGCTAGTTGAAACCACTCATCAAAGGCTTCCATTTGACTCCGTTTTACCCAATAAGGCACTGGTCTCCCTTATTTTCATTACATTAGTTTTATTTATTTCATTTGGCATCTCTTAATTGAACATATTAATTCACACCTTGATATTGCATATACAATTTATACCAAATTAGGATCATATCTTTCCACTATCAAATTGTCATTTGTGGATAGTTAGGTCGAGTAGGAAACATAATTCAAAATTTGTGTTGCTCATATAGGTGCACCCGCCTAGGTTTAGCAGAGCCTTAAGAGTAGAGGGTTCAACCATATTAGTTGGCCTTGTTAGTTGACCAATAACATTGTGAGAGTGTGGCAACCTCTCGTTGTTTATTCAAACCAGTGTTTTTGAGACCCAACAAAACTTTCTCCTTTTTCAAACCCTAATCCACCTTTGTCTTTAGAATTCTTCTAATTTGCAATCATTTCATCAAGCATTGTAGAGCTCATCTTGAATTTATCTTCTTGATTCTTTGCTTTCTCCAGATCCGATCTCAAGGTTACAACATCTTCAAATTTTCTTTTCATCTTAGCATTCAGACATTCTTCAACTCTTTTTCCTTCTTCTACTTGCACTTTCAGACTGTAATTGTTTCATTTTTTTGCTTCAACTTCTCATTAACCTCCTTACGTTTTTCTCTGGATTTTTTGATGCACTCATTTGCTTCCTTGAAATTTTCCTTCATATCTTTCTTCTCATTTTTAGTCATTTCCAAATCTTCAAGGGCTATTCTGAGTTCTTCATTCATGTCAACCATGCAATATTTTCCAGTGAATCCAACAGTAGGAATTTCTTCTAAAGGAGTAGGATATCTTCTAACATCCATGTATTCAATCTCCAAGACCTTCCTCAAGCGGTTAAGCTTCTTCCAAGGAACCAAGCTCTGATACTAATTGTTGAACACCCAGAATACTAAGAGGGGGGTGAATCAACATTCTCTGAAACCACTTAAACATTTAAACATCCATTTCACATAGCATATTCAATTTATAGTAGGAAAAGAAAGCATGAAAGCAACCATCAAAAGCACATAACACATGAACACCAAATTTTTATGTGGAAAACCCAAAAAGGGAAAAACCATAGTGAAGATTGGCTCACAATATATTATAACCAGTTACAACATATTACAAAAATGCGCACTGCAGGTGGAATTATTGCCCACAAAATGAAAGAGAGATAGAAGAAAAGTGGTGGCTCACTACCAAGATTTGAACTACTACAATTGCATCTACAATATGTAGGAATTACAGTTCCACTAAAGCTCAATATACAGAGTTTACACACTTCATACCATTCTTCTCTAACACTCTATTGTGCTATGCATTCACACAATTCACATCAACACTTGTATATTCACTCTCTCAAAATCTACTTCCTCCAACACCAAAAATATCCTATACCCATTACATCCGCAAACTCTTGTGACATTAATTAGGTTAGCCTAATTAGATGTACCAAGCAAAAACATAAATTGTCAGCCCAAAACATACTTCACACCACAATCAAAACTTATAATGGACTCAAATAGGTCGGGATAGACCTATAATAGCTCCCACATAACACATCAACGTCTATTTGAACTCCACATGCCCTTAAACATATTAGGTCGACGCTACTGGAGACCTAACATCAAAATAAGCCAACTGATCATCCTCAAACCAACACATGGACCTCCAAAATTCATGCTACTTGTAACTTAGATGCTACTAACACCTATAAACACCTCCACAAATCTGCAAGACCAGATATTATTTCACGATGAAGTGTGGACTGAACAAAACATGTACTCTGCATTGGCAAGCACTGCCACTGACAAACTTGATATTTTGTTACTCACAACTTCTGCACCAAAGGGCCAAAAGGCATGAAAATTTGGATTTAGACCCCTTTGACATCCAAAAAAATTTCCTTAGAACCACAGAGCAAGATTCTTCAATGCAGACCAATGCAAACCAAAAAATTGATGCCATGTACACTGAAAACTGTGTTTTGACACTTAGTCAATTCTTCCACTCAACTATCTACACTAAATCAAAACTTCTTGCATCTATGCACTAAATTATCATTCTCATAGACACTCATGCTTCACCAATCGATCTACACATCAATATTTGACATCAATGACAACAATTCATTTACATACTGTACATCCCTGTTCATGTTGCCAACAAGTATATCAATGACAAACTACCAACAGGTGAATCCTTAGATGATGCCCTAGTTACAAACAAAAAGCAACGAAAATTTAAGATGAGGCACATGTCCTCATGAAAACTAAATCCGAACAAAGCCTTAACCAAGGTAATTAGCAAGCTTTCCTACTTCAATAGAAAACTTGGAAAGCCACTATTTCACTTCCCATTTGAAGCTCTGCATCAAAAACCCAAGATTGGTAAACTTAGAAAATGACAAAGAATAGATAGCAAAGAAGACATGAAATGTTCACATGAACCTTCACACCAAAATGGAATTCCTCCAACTGTTGTGGAAATTCAATATCCACCTAAACATGAGTTTCCTTCTCAAAACTTCACTTCTAATGCAAATATCCTTCAACTAAAGTTGAAGGTCTAATAAGCCAAGTAATGGATGGTTTTCTACTTTGATCTGCAAGAATGAAGTATGAGTTTAAAGGAGTGACACTTAAGTCAAAAATCACTTCAACATGGGGGAATATATCAAACACAAACCTAAGACACAACAATATGACATATTTCAAGCAATGAATAACTAGTGTCGATGCATCAGGCAAAGATAGGAAGATAATAAAGTGTAGATTTTGATAAGACTATCGGAACCAAATGTACAAATCTTATTGATATTGTGGATTCTCATGTTGCTTCTACATCCTAATGATCTGCATGAAAGAAGAATATGCCACAATTTTCCATATGCTAGAATATACTCTTAGAAATGGAATATCCCATGATTTTGAATATAAGTTGTTAATCTAAGATGAATCTTGGTCATTTATTTGTAACTGAATTTTTTTTACATCTTCTCCTTAAAAGGGCCATCAATCGATCATTTGTTAAGTAGAAATTATTTACTATTGTGAGAGTGACAATAAAGAATCATTATTGTCTAGTTCACTTCATGGTTTCCTCTCACAATATATTTTGTCTAGAATTACAATGAGTTAGTGTTTCCAAATGTTAGTTCAAGTTATCAAATCTTTGAAGCCTATAAGGTGACTTGAAATTATTTTCTTATTATGAAATATGTCATGAAATTGTGTCATTCATAGGGTATTTTGTGTAATTCTTTAATATCCTGGAGATTTCCATTGAAGCTCACACTGTCTGTGTGTAATTGTAATAATGTTTAGTGAAGCATAGGATAGTCAATTGATATTTTGTTGTTGATTTGCATGATAATTCTAACAAATTTCTAGATTAGGATTTTCACCTTCTCTCTCTCAACCTTTAGTTTTCCATTTTTTATATAAAATTCAAAATTTCAAATAAAGCATCAACCATGCTAAATATCAAATGTTATGCAATGTTATATTATGAATAGACAATTAAATTCTTGATCACAAATCACTTATTTAGGGTGGAATGTATGAACTATGTTGTTATTTTTCAGATCTAACTCTGTTTTTCAAACTCCAACCACATAAGTCCACATGTATGAACAACTTTACAACATACTATGATTCAAGACTTGACATCCAAAGCCTTAGAATAATTAATTATTTCAAAGTTTAATTCTCTTTCAAGAGATGAGTTCATTAGTGAATTTTATCTAAGTTGTTAGTGAAAAACTCACACATCAACAAGTAGCACAACTTAATGACTGGGTCGTGTCAAACATATTCCATCGCCTATGGGATTGTCATGGATCCGATAATAGGTTGTTCATGGCACTACATATCTCTACACATAGAGCCCCATCCACCTCTTTCACTATTTACCAAATGTTCAATACCCTTTAGTGTAGGTCCCTAAGTTTTTTATTTCTTCCTTTGAATAGTCGTCTGACTAAACATAAAAATAACAAAATTTATAGGTATGCACATTATACAATATTTTAATGAGGGTTTTACATTAAATATAAATATCTATGTTTTTCTCTTCGATGCAACACTAGACTATCAACAATTAGAGCTTGCAATGAGATTTTTACATTAAGGAGTATATACACTTCAAGTTAAAACAAAGATTGGTATTTGACTATAAACAAGGATTTAGTGGAATAAAACCAATGAATGTTAGCTATAAATTAAATAGACAGTTTTTCAATACAAAGCTTGACTTAAAATGATCACCTCTTAATTTACTTCAAGAAACTGCAAACATGGGTTTAACAACCACTAAATAACAACTACACAACTTCCATAACATTAGCTTAATAATAATTAACTATCCTTTAACTACCCAAAAACACAATTACTTGACTCCCACTTTTCAATGGTAATCTCTAGAGTAAAAGTCTAACATCAACTCCTTTTATTTCAATCTATATCTTCTAAGCCATTAATTATAATCTCATAGAGATAGCTTTAACAGGAAAAATAATAGTTATTTAATTGAAATACATTATTGTTTGAAGCTCCTGCTCTGCAATCTCCCACCCTTGCTTTTCAAAATTTTCGGCCATGCCTATAGGTTATGGGGAGGAATCTACCTCCCCTCCGCCTGACCCCCCACCCGATACAGAAAAGATTCGCTCCCCTCATGCTTCTGATGTGGCTCATGGGGATGCGGGGTCAAAGTTGCGTGAGTTCAAATCGTCAAATGTGATTCCCACTGATGGGGATAGTGGCAATATTAAGGAAAACAATTCCTCCAAGGTTAATTGGAAGAATGCCCTTATTGGGACTGGAAATAACGCTTTGGAGGCCTTTGCTTCAAACATTGTTCAATCTGAATAAGGAACTGAACTCTGCTTACCGAACATGGTCATGGACGAGGTTGCTTCATCATTGCATCTTGCATTGGTGGGGAGATTCTTCGCTTTTAGACCTATTGTTGACATGGTCCACCATTGGACTAATGGTCGTTGGAAGCTAAAAGGCAGTGTGAGTGTCTCTGCAATTCCTAAAGGTTTATTCCTCTTCAAGTTCACGGTTGAGGAGGATTTGATCTATGTGTTGTCGGGCTCTTGGGCTTATGGTAAAAATTTCCTAGCCTTGGAAAAGTGGAAGTCGGGCTTCGATCCGTCTTCTAAACTCACTCAGATGGCTCGTATGTGGGTGTGCATGCTTGGCCTCCCTTTGGAATTTTGGGATGAAAGGATCTTCTAATGGATTGGCAACTCCTTTGGCAGTTATGTCTCTACGGACGTAGTCACTTTGGCTAAATCCAGGTTTATTTTTGCTATATTTTGTGTTAATGTAGCTATTAACAAGACTCTCCCCAACTTTATAACTTTGAAATCTAAATGGGGAAAATGGACCCAGGCCCTAGTTTATGAAAATACCACTCTGTTCTATCAAAAATGTGGGAAACAAGGGCATGTCATTGCAGACTACAAGGCCCCGATGCCGAAGGAACCCTTGTCGAAAGGGAAAATCCCATCCCTTTCTGCTGGGGAAGAGGAAATGTAGAAGGTCCCTAGTACCAGTGAGGCTCTGGTGAACAACAAGGCCAATGAGATGGAGGATTATCCATTTACTGATGGTATGTATGAGATATTAAAATCCCCGGACCCTGGGGGTCAAGTGAATACTTTTGAGATGAAACGTGGGAAATCCCTTGACTTCTGTTATCACGAAAACTAGCAGTGCTTGTTCCATGGATAACCCCCTATGAAACTTGTCCATTTCCTACATTTGTGATGTTCAAGCATGCAAAATGAGGCAATTTTTGATCCACCTCGAAGTGCATTTCAAAGCCTCAAATAGTTAGTTTGAACATCCCCTTAGGTTCGCCTCGCAAAGACCTTTGAAACAAGTACCTTCGTGAGGTCTCACTGTTGATACTTAGTGAAATAGTGAAAAGAGCAATTGTCCCAAAAAACAACGCTCTAACTCTTTTTGAAAAAATGACAAAAGTGTCTAAAGTGCAAGGGTGCTAAAAATCAGCACCCCTGCATTTAAGTGATTGTGTTTTGGTGCAAAGACACTGAAAATCCCGACTTAGTCAATTTTTTACTAAGGCGCCATTTTTTAGCTCTTTTACACACTTCACTGAAAGTGCCACTTTTTATGCCTCATTTAAATGAGCGACTTGAATTAGCTTTTAACACTTTTAAATCACTTAAAAGTATTTTTAGTTCAATCCATTTCATTCTTAACTTCTTTCTTTCACCTCCAAAGTGTTGGGCGTCCATTCTCCAAGCAAAAACGCATTTTCTTTTTTCAAGATCTTTTCAAGTTTTTGGTTCGATCTTGCTTGATTGTTTCAGGTATGTTTTCATTTTCTTCTTTCCCATAATCTTAGTTTATGATTCGCATTTTAATTTTTATGTCTAACACATCCTAGGTTTTCATTTATGATTTTCAACGTTGCCTTCTCCAAAACACGTTTTTGTCATTCGCGTTTTTCTCCTTCTTTGCACACTGGTTTCTCTCTAATTTCTCATGCGTTTTCTGCTCTCTTTTGGTCTTCTTTATCTTTCACATTGGGGTTTTTGTTTTCCTTCCCATACGCACCTTCTTTTCTCTCATCCAAGTGACACAAAACAAAATGCAAGCTGGCTTTGTGAAACTCATTTCCAATTCATGCCATGTTATTTGACTTCAAAAGAAGACTCACAAAAACATCCAAGCGGGTTTGTCTCATGCCATTCCCCATCCTTGATTTTTCACAAATTGCAAAGGTGCTAATTTTCCACACCTTGACACCGTACAATTAGCAAATCTCAAGCTTAAGTGTCAGGGCGCTGATTTTCAGTGCTCAGGCGCTGATTTTCAGTGCCCTGACATATTTTACTAAGTCTTCAACACTCAGGTGCAAGGGCGCTGAAAATTAGCACCACTGCACCTAAGTTCATTTCCCCTAAGTGCAAGGGCGTTGATTTTCAACACCCTTACACTTTTTCCTGCTTTTCATCTAAAACACTTCAAATCTTTCCAGTTTCGCTCTGAACCATGTTTTTTCCCGCACCTCATTTTTTGTGCCTCGTCCCTCAAATCATGCATCCAAATGCAGTTTTAAGGACTAACAGTTGTTGATTCTTATATGTAGTTCATTTTCAGATCTCGTCAAGGGATCCTTGAAGATTGCATATCTTGATCCAATTGCTATCAAATGACAACTAAGAAGCCTCCTTCGTCTTCAAAAGCTAAAGGCAAAATGAAATACAAATACCAAGGAATTTATCCGCCGACGGTAGTAATTTCAAAAGTGGACGAGATTAAAGACACTAAGGTTGGTCATCAAAACCTCATTGATTTCATGAAGAGGACTGAGCAAAAGCCTCTCGAAGATTCTTTGAGAGCTATTGTGCACAGTAACCTACATCTTGTTTCTATGTTCCCTATTGTTGCACACCATACAAAGTTTGTCCTTGAAGTTGCATCTCACTACATCCGGGAAAGAAGAAGCATCATAAATTCTTCTAGACATGAGATTTTGAGACTAGATCTAGATTTCTTTGATATTGTCTTCAAAGTCCCACAGATGGAGAAGTACATTGATATTTCAGTACAATCAGCACAGGAAGTCTATGACTCAGATCCAAACAAGGCTAAGTACTTGATAAATAGTCAATGGTTAAAAGAGCCCAAGCATACTATCTCCAGATGGCCGAAGGGACTTCCACGAGCTGACTTCAAGGAAGTTATCAAAGACATGATAATACTCCTAAGAAAAGTTAAGGGATTGCCTAAAACATCTCATTTTTTAGGATTGGATGTACGAGTACATTCAGATAATAAGAAGACAAAAGGTTCATATTGATTGGGGCAAACAGATCAATGATGCAATTCATGAGCAACTGATAAATGTCCCAACCATCTTGAAGTTTTATATGACTTCTTACCTAGTGTATGCTGCAGTCGTGATGAGATAATTCCTAGGTTTGTCTACAAAAGGGAACCGACTTTCTATGCATGTGTACAATTATTTCTACCAGTTGGAATTGAAGGAAATCCATCACCATTTCAGGAGGGTCACTGATGCTTTCTTTGCACCTTTTATCTTCAGCTTTAATCCAATTCTTGAGAAAAAGAGAGTGCGATGAGGCCTACAAAGTGGTAAGTAAAGTTGGATGCATATATCTCCAATTCCCAACTTTTACTTACATAAGGGTAGGATGCTACACTGGTTTCCCTTACATGTTTCCCAGATATCCTTCAGACAAGTGGATATTGATGGAGCTATGCAAACAGCTGATTTCAATCCACAAGGAACGTCGAAGGATTCACAAACCTGGATTTAAGTTTCCACTGACAATCGGTAGGTATACCATCAAGAGCGTACAAAAGGCTAAATTAGTCTATGCTGAGATGCAAGTCATTACAATCAATACTTATAAGTACAGGCTTGATTTTGATTATCGAGATGTTAGGAAGAAGCTGAAAAAGGGTCACAAGCATGAATACCACTTTGAAGACATTTGGGTTGATTGCAGAGATGAAGAGGCTATTCGCAAGATGGATTATTGTAGGCTCATTGTTCAAAAGATCAGAGATCTTGGTATTGTAGACCTACCAGAGGAGTTCACAAATCCTAACGATATCGTGAATGTTGCTTATAATGAACAACAGATCTCTAAGAAACCTTAAATTGCAATTCAGTGGTCAAAGAAGGAGAATGTTTCCATCAGAGAAAGGTTGGCACCAATTTTGGCTAACACTGTTGAATGGTTACACAAGCACAACTTTGAGATGAAAACTTTCAGGACAAAGTCCAAAGGAGAAGAATCTGGAGCACAAATCAATCTACAACAAGAATCCCGCCCAAAAGATAACTCAGCGGCTATTCCCACTTCTTCCAGAAAAGGCCCTAGGATTAAGTTCACTATTGGCAAGAAGGATGCTCGAGCCAACTGTGAAGAAGAAACAATGAAATATAAACCATCCCGCTCAAAAGGAAAGGAGTCTATTTCTGAAGAGATAGATTCTAATGACGAAGAAAATTCAAGTGATCAATCTGTTGAAGTTGAAGATTCAGAAGAAACAGACTTCGATGAGGAAGAACATTCTGAAGATGAACATGAGTCTGAAGGTGACCAAGAAGGTGAAAAAGAGTTAGAAGATCAAGAGAGTGATCAACAGGAACTCAAGCATGATGAAGAAAAAGCTATGTCTCCACCTGAGAATGTAGTTGGTGATTTTCCCCAGTCATCATCACCCGTAATTTCAAACATTCCTTGTACACTTCCTATTCTGAACACTCCTCCGCTACCTTTTCCCACGCTACCTATTCCTACATCTACCATACCCGTAGTGGACATTGCACCACTCCCTACAATGTCAATCACACTAGATACTCCTTCGATAACAAGTATTCAAACAGTTGACGTTTTTTCAAGTTCTCCATCATCTATTCCTAGCTTGTCATCCCCATCATATGATCTCAATTCAGAAGCTAAGTTTAACAGGTTTATGAGTGACTCTTTGCATAATCTACTCAATGTACAAGAATCTGGAACAGTAATGATAGATACTTCGCCAATTGTTGCTATACCAGTCATTCCTTCAAAAGTGGTGGAACAAAAGAGTTGACAGTCAACCAGGAAGCTCATACCTCCTCTCTTACCCCTTGGTTGGTATCTCAGGTATCGAAGCGGAAAAATCAAATGATTTCCCTAGAAGAGCTCAATATTGAAGAGAGCTCCAAAAGCCAAGGGGAAGAAAAAGGCAAAAGTATATTCACGACTTCAGGTTGACAAAACAAGTCAAAAGTATGTAGAGATTGGCATTCCACCTCAAGAAAAAGGAAATGTTAATATGGAAGACTACACAGTAACAAGAGTCTAGCTTGGAAAAGTTACTAATGAAAGTGCCAAGGCAGATACACAAGTGACTTTGAATATACTGGCAAGGAGGTTGGACAAAATGGAGCAAGCTCGAGACTTATGCAAACAGAGGGCAGAGCATTATGCGGCTATTGTAAGGAAGCTTGCAGGATCTACAAGTAATGCACAACCATTGGCAATCGTAAGTCCCGAGGACCCAGCTATCAAGAAGGCTGGGAAATTTGCCTCCAAAGTAAAGCGTTGTATGACTTCATTAATAAGGTTGTAGAACATGGTTCTCAAATTATAGTTGCCACATATGAAAATACTACTGAGATAGCTCAGCTGAAATTGGAGCTGGATAAAGAAGAAGTTGTTCTTTCCCAAGAGCTCAAATAAATGGAAAAAGGCCTATCATTGTGGTCACAAATGAAATAGGTAAAGCTCAACAAACGGGTGGAAGTCGGGGTGATCCTCGACAAGGAAAAATATGTTGAGGTAAGAGAATCTTTGAAGCATCGTATTCAGACGATTAAATCTCTTGCAGATGATCTCCCCAAGTACAAGAAAATTTTGAAGAACATCGTTCGATTCTTGAGAAAAGAATCAAGGAGTTGCTAGGAAAAATTCTTGAGGAAAACCGTATTTTCCTTCCGGCCACAGAACTTTCTAAGACCTTCAAAGAAACTGTCATGAATCAAGTAGAGAGCACAGACTCTTCAGATGCCTCTATAAATGATCTTTGTGATATAAGGCTCACTCTTGAAAACCTCAAGACGCATCTTGACAGGTGCAAAAAGGTTCTTTCATCCGCCAAGAGATCAATCATGAGAATCCACACCATTGTGGATTACACCGTTGGTCTAGATGACAAATTCATTCAGGAGACCAGGAAGAAGTATGAAGACTTTCGCACCCAAGCAAGGAACCATGAAGATTCCTGATCTCCCAGTGTTGAATATTTTGATGCTTCCCTTTACGCATCTTGTAAATAGTTTTTGACATCTTAAATGTTTTTTTGTAAAGTGTAATTACACCAAAAATATGAGATGTAGTTCCACGAAGATAGATTACACTTTGAATTAGTCAAAGTTAGGGTTTCCTATTTTTGATCATCTATTTTCCTAACTTTACTCCACTGATTTCCTAGATTAACTCTTCCCTCTTTTCTATAAATAAGTGGGACTTCTATTGTAATCTTTACCTTTTAGTATTTTGCAACGAAGTGCTACCCTTTTGAAACGAACATTGAAGCTTTGTGTTCAATTTTCTGAATTTGAATCTAATCAATAAAGAAGGAAGTTGCATGCCAAACTTTGTGTTGGAAACAATTCTCTTTTGATTTGAGTGAGATTGGTGGTGATTAGTGAATGGTATTTGAAAGCCTTCAAGTAGTTTATGTAAACTTTGTGTTGCATTCTTAGTTAGATTTAGATTTATGTATGGATACTCTAGTTGAAAGATCTACAAGACTTTGTGCTTGTAATCATTCATGTTGTTCGAGGAATTGCTGCGTCTAAGAAGACTTTGTGCTTCTAATGTGACAAACGATACGTCTTTTGCAGATCCATCATTGAAAAAGCTACGAAACGACTATGTGCCTTTGTGAGCTTTCCCTTTTCCTTTATTTTGTTTATTATCAATCACATTTGGTATCTCTACGCTTTGCTTTGACAAGATAGAGATATTGGCATTATTGTTTTTTTTTTTAAGTTTAAAGTTATCAGATTTAGAACTTCCAAACTGTGAAGCATTGTAAAACATCTTCTCTGAAAAAAGAGGGAAGCATGAATGTAACACACCCCCCCTTTTCGTAAGTATAGTGTACATTGTGTAAGTATTTTATTAGTTTTACCATAGCTTATGTTAGCAGTAAGAAGGGTGCCTCCCTTTTCTGAGAGGAGAGATTTTATCTCACATAGTTGTGGCTGAAGTCTAGGTTGTGTAATCTGTCGAAAAGTTGATTACATAATTTTCACCCAACAACTTCCTGGAGGAAGGTGAAATCTCCCCTCTTAGGGAGTTAGGTTGGTCTCCTCATGTCTCAAATTTGGGCCTATCTTCTATGTGCTTGGACTCAGGTAACACGGGGGGTGGTTCTACTGATGCTAACCAACCTCATGGTGGGGTTGTGGAGAAAACAATTGTTAATGTCCAACAACAGTTGGAGGTAGGGATAGTTACCCCTACAAAGTCTAGGATTGAGAGCGACACTTCTTACATTTTCTCCTCCCAACCAAATGATGGGGATGACCTGGCTGGGGAATTCACCAAGTCTGTGATCCTCTCTTCGGATGCTAAGCCCTCAGCCTCTAAATCTCAGGTGGATGGGGATTTCAACGAAGACTGGCAATCTCAAAAGAGGAAAACAAGAACTAAGAAAGTGGGCGCGGGAATTGATAGCAGAGTTGGAAGACCCCCAGAGAGATTGTCAAGGCACAAAGCTACAACAAGGGAAATTTCCAGTGGACAACAGTCAACCCTGGACTCAACCCATCGTAATAGAAAATGAAGTTCCTTTCATGGAACATGAGGGGGCTGAATAGTCCCCAAAAACAATATGCTCTCAGGAAAGACATTATAGATCTTAAAATCGATGTCCTCCTTCTGCAGGAAGTTAAGATGACTTATCAGACCTTCTCTTCATTAGCCGATAAAATCTGGTTGGGTTCCTCGTTCTTCTACAGTGAGGCAGATGGTGCCTCTGGAGGCATTGCTACTATGTGGAATCCTGCTAAGATTGATGGGGAAGCCTATGCGTTTTCTCATAGTTTCCTTGTTGTGACTCTTAGAGCTAACAATTGCACTTGGCATATGTTTAATATCTATGCCCCGAATACCCACGGAGGAAGGAAGAGTTTGTGGGATGAAGTCTTATCTCTAATGATGGAAGACAAAAATGCCTTGTATATGGTGGCTGGTGACTTTAACTCCCCTTTGTTCCCTTCGGAGAAACTTTGTGGCCTAATGGACTACAATGACAACATGAGCGACCTTTTTGACTTCATTGGCAGGGCAAGTTTGTTTGACTTGGAATTGTAGGGTAATCCTTTTACTTGGTCCAACAAAAGGAAAGGAAACAATCTTATTCAGGTCTGCTTAGATAGAGTGCTAGTCTCCGTGAGATGGGATTTAGGGTGCAATGCTTCTCTTTGTACCCTCCCTAAGACTGTTTCTGATCATAGTCCAATTCTTCTCCAATGGATGAATAAGCCTTTCTTTGGCCCTCACCCCTTTAGATTTGAGATTATGTGGATGACACCGTGATTTCATAAATTGCATAAAACACTGGTGGAGCTATCTGGTTCAAGGATCAGCAATGTATCGAATCTCCCAAAAACTTGATCTCATTAGAAGGGAAGTTATAGGGTGGTCCAAATCTACCTTCGGTGACATTTCTAAGCAATGGAAGGAGATTGAGGTCAAGCTTGACAATATTCAAAACCTAATGGCCAAGGGTAACATTCTACAAAAATTGCATGAAGAGGAAACTTGGAGGAGGAAGTGGAAAGATAACTTAAGCAAATAAGAAATCTACTGGAAGCAAGGTCTAGAGTGCAATGGCTGAAGGAGGGCGACAGGAATTCGGCTTTTTTCCACAAGACGACCAAAAGACACAAGAAAAGAAACACCATCAAATGCTTACTAAATGAAGACAATCAAGAGGTTACTGATGTAAATAAAATTGGTGAAATAGTTGAATGTTATTTTAGGCAGATATACATGGATAATGGCAGTTGCCTCTCTACAGGTGTGCAAAACAAACTCTTGAGTCACCTCCCAACTGTTGTTAGTGCAGAGGACAACTTGCAACTTCTTGTCTCTGTTGCTGAGGATGAAGTTAAGATGGCAATGTTTGCTATGAGTGCCTACAAAGCCCCAGGACCAGATGGCTTCCCTTCGATGTTCTTTCAGGAATACTGGGACATTATCAGCTATGACATGACCATGGCAGTCAAAGACTTTTTTAGGACTGGTAAGTTGTTGAAAAAGTTGAACAATACCTATATTGTCTTAGTCCCTAAAATCCAGGACCCAAAGTGCATGGTTGACTTTAGACCTATAAGTCTATGCAACACTGTTTACAAGATTTTCTCTAAAGTTTTGGTCAACCGTCTGAAGCCACTTCTAGACAAGATCATCAGCAGATGCCAAAATGGATTTTTCCCAGGGAGACAAATCCTTGATGCTGCTATTATGACCCATGAAATTATCCACTCTATGGAAAAAAGCAGGAACCAAGGTATGGCTTTCAAGTTGGACATTTCTAAGGCTTATGATAGAGTCAGATGAAAATTTCTCTATTTGATTTTGACTAAATTGGGCTTCAATGATAAGTTAATAATGTGTTGAGTCGGTCCACTATTTTGTCCTGGTCAATGGGACCCCTTGGGGATTCGTTAAAGCTGGCAAAGGCATTAGGCAAGGTGATCCTCTATCACCTTACCTCTTCATTATGGTGGTTGAAGTCCTTAGTAGGAATTTTCTATATCTCTTATGTTTGGGAAGAATTCAGAGAGTCAAAGTTGCCTCCTCCCTTCCCCCCTTGGTTCTACAACAATTTATGGATGACACCTTCCTTTTTGGAAATTCTTCAGTGGTTGAAGCTAGATAATGGAAAGGCCCCCTTCATGATTACGCCAGTGCCACTGGACAATGTATCAACTATCAAAAAAGCAATATCTATTTCTTTAACACCAAGGTTGATTTGCAACCTAAAATATTGTCTATCTTGGGTTGTCAAAGTGCTTCTCTTTCGAGATCCTACCTTGGCCTCCCCCTCACTGTGAAGGAGGTTACTCTTGCTTTTTGGAATATTATTCTGGAAAGGATGCAAAAGAAGTTGGCGGGTTGGAAGGGTAAGCTCCTTAGTAGTGCTGGAAAATTGCAATTGCTCTCAATCTCTCTATAGGGGATCCCGGTCTATTTCCTCTCTCTTTAAAATTGCGAGCTCCATGGCGAAGAAGCTGGAAAGAATCCAAAGGACCTTCCTTTGGACTAGTGTTGAAGATAAAAAAAAGATTGGCTTTGGTCAATTGTGTAAATGTAATCAAATCCTTCCTAAAATTGGGATCCTAATACCTAAGGGCAAAGACTAAGTTCAAATTTCTGAGTAATACAATTATAAGTTTAAAATGAAATTTCCAGAATTTCTTCTAACTGCGATTTCCAGATTTTCTTCTAACTTCAATTTCCAGATTTTAGATTAAATGTGAATGTGTTGATTGCAGAACATTATCTGATTTCTATGTTTGCATATCAATGAATGAACTCCTATATGTAAGAGGAGAGACCCGCCTCCAAGGGATGCGTCCCTTGAGAGGACGTGTCCCTTTGCTCGCGGGCAGACTACAGTCTAATGCTTATTGTTATGTATGTATTAACACATACGCATCCTTCTACATGCTGGAGGGTGACATTAAGAGGATTCTGATTTCAAACAAATGCAGAAAATAAAATCACGGGAATGATCGAATTTATATGAATGCTCATAATTTCGATTTAAATGTTTCCTTTAGAAATATCATACAATCTGACCGAAGCTATTATCCATTAACACTCACTCTTAGCTAGGGAAGATGTTTCAAGTCAAATAAGTCAATATATCACCTTCACATGTGATATGATATGTTTTCTCACAGTTGTCAAGTCACATGACATTCTTCATAACATATTTTTCATCATTTCTCCACTCCCTCTTTAACTAGGAAGAATAACTTCCAAAAGTGATATCACCTAACTCGTGATATCAGAAGATATGATATGCTTCTGAAAGTGTCAAGTCACATGACATTCTTCATACATATCTTCATTATGGTATGTGCACTGACATCAAGTCGCATGATGTCTACCATAGATCATGGCATATCCACGGATATAATCATCCACCATGATCATCTCTTATGGGTCACAATGACCTTCAAATATCAAGTCTCATGATATCCATCAAGGTGTCTAAGAAATACTATCATGACATGTCTATAGATATCAAGCCATATGATATCTATTATGATAGTTTTATCATTGTAGAGTCGTCACTTTACAATGTCAAATACAAGTGTTCATTATCAAAAAGATCGTCACCTTTCGATAATGTACACAGGAAGGGTAGGCCCATAAAGTCATGGAGTCACACACATGACACAAGAGTTTACACATTAAACATCTTTATATATTAGTACAATTTATAAACAATTTGTATTTCAAACATAAATAACAAATTACATTTCAACCATACCAAGTTTCTTCCTGAAGTGCTCTACCTTGATCCGGGAGAGAGGTTTGGTGAGAATGTCTGCAGTTTGATCATTTGTAAAAATATACTCCAACTGAATCACTTTCCTTTCCACCATATCTCTCACATAATGATAGGGGATCTCAATGTGTTTAGATCTATCATGAAAGACAGGATTCATAGAGAGCTTTATACAACTCTGATTATCACAATGAATAATCGTAGGATTCAAGGGCTCACCAAAGAGTCCCACAATCAATTTATGAAGCCATACTGCTTCTCTTGCACCCATTGAGACTGCAATATATTCAGCTCTATGCAACCGACAATTATTTTCTACAAATCCAGGAGATCATAGCTGATCCCAAACTAAAACAGCATCCTCATGTGCTTTTTCGATCAATTACACTTCCAGCCCAATCTAAATCTGAGTACCCATGTAGATCTAGTGGATCATTCTTGTAATGAAGCCCATATGCAATGGTGCCTTGAAGATATCTAAAGATATGTTTTACAGCCATCAAGTGAATTTCCTTGGATTCACACATGAACTGGCTGAGTGCATTTACAGCATAGCAAATATCAGGTCTAATGTTAACCAAATACATCAAGGATCCAATCATCTGTCTGTAAAGGGTCGGATCTGCACATTTGGATTCTGCTGCTGCTTCTTTCAATTTGTGAAGGTTGGTTTCCATGTGTGTGGACATCGGTCTACAGTCCAACATTCCAAATCTTTTCAGAATGTCAATAGTATACTTCCCTTGATTTAGTATGATACCTTTTGATTTCTGCCATACTTCCAAACCGAGGAAGTAGTGAAGAATACCCAAGTCTTTCATGTCAAATTCAGAGATTAGATCTTGTTTCCCTTCAGTAAAGAGGTGATCTTCCCCTGTTATTAGCAGGTCATCAACATATAAAATAATTATAAGCATATCACCTTTGATTACCTTGAAGTATAGATTGGAGTCAGCATCATTCTTGGAAAATCCTAATCCCAAGAGATAGCTGTCAATTCTTTCATACCAAACCCTGGGAGCCTGTTTAAGTCCATAGAGAGCTTTCTTGAGCCTGCACACATGTGAGTTAGATTTATGTATCACAAATCCTTTAGGTTGTTCCGGGTAGACTTCCTCTTCAATGGTTCCATTCAGGAAGGCAGTTTTCACATCCATTTGGTGGACCTTCCAACCTTTAGTTGCTGCAATGGCTAACACTATTCTTACTGATGTATAGCGGGCAACAGGTGCAAATGTTTCTTCGTAATCAATGCCTTCCTTTTGAGAGAAGCCCCTAGCCACGAAACGTGCTTTATATTTTTCTATACTGCCATCAGCAGCATGCTTGATTTTGAAGAGCCATTTAGAAGAAACAACAGATTTCTCTTTTGGTCTAGGCACTATGTCCCATACATCATTCTTTAGTATGGACTGGTACTCCTCCGTCATTGCATCCTTCCAAGCTTGATGTCTGAAGGCTTCTGTAACACTGGTAGGTTCAGAGTTTATGATGTTGTTCATTAAAGCAACATAGCTAGAGAATCGTTTGGGTCTTTTACTCTCCCTAAACGTTCCTTTAGGTGCTACAAGATCCTCTGCTTCTTTGATCATCTTCTTGGCCCAAAGTGGTCTCTTTCTGCCAATGTCATTTGTGTCCTCATTTGAAGTGGTAGGAGGTTCAAGCGGCATTTCCTCAGGATGCTCCCTTTGAATCTCAGGAGTAGGTTCCATTTCAGGTATCCTAGGGAAATAGGTTTTTGTTTCATTTGTATTTCTTGCCCTCTTGAATGCAATGTATTCTTCGAAGATGACATCTCTGCTCAACTCAATTTGTTTCTGCCCAGGTATGAATATTCTGTAAGCTTTGGAGGTTTCACTATAACCCACAAATACTCCCTTCTTTCCAGAAGGTTCTAGTTTGGATCTCTTCTCTTTGGGTACATGAATATAGACAGGGCAGCCAAAAATCCTAAGATGGCTAATGTCAGGTTTTATGTCGGTAAAGGCTTCTTCAGGAGTTTTGTTATCAAGATGAGAATGAGGACATCTATTTTGGATATAGATAGCAGTCCTAGAGGCTTCTGCTTAGAAAGATGTTTCAATGTTTTGGTCCAGTAACATTGGCTTGGCAGCTTCTACAATGGTTCTATTTTTCCTTTCAGCAACCCCATTTTGTTGAGGGTTGTAGGCAACAGTGAACTCCCTCTTAATTCCTGCACTCATGCAGAATTCTTTAAAAATCTCAGAGGTATATTCTTTCCCATTGTCTGTCCTTAAGGTTTTTATTTTCTTTCCAGAGAAGTTTTCAATGAGGGCTTTAAACTCTTCGAACCTTTTGAGGATTTCTATTGACTCTTTGCATTTAAGGAAATAGATCCAGGTTTTCCTAGAGAAGTCATCTACAAATATGACATAGTATAGAAATCCTGCTTTAGAAGGTACAGACATGGGTCCACAAAGATCAGAGTGAACCAATTCTAACACATTAAGGGTTTTACTTAGGCTATTTTGGAAGGATCCTTTAGTATTCTTTCCTAAGGCACAACCTTTACAGGTTCCCTCATGAGATAGTTTTAGCTTGGGTAAGCTAGTAACAAGTTCTACTATAGAAGGTAGGGCACGGAAATGAAGGTGACCTAGTCTTCTATGCCAAATTTCATTTGAGTCAATAGTGTCAAGGGTAAGGGCTTGTTTAACCTCAGTGCAAAGTTACTAAAGGTACCCTTGTGTTATGCCTATGGTATGTGCTTTCTTGATAGTTGAGTTTTTAGGCCACACTAGAACTTTACCATCCATAAATGTAACTTTGTAGCCATTGTCTTCAAGGGCAGAGATGGATATAAGATTTCTCTTAATTCCAGGTACAAATAGGACTCCGATGAGTTGTAGAGAAATCCCAGATTTCAGCTTGATGGAGCATGTTCCAACCCCTTTTACAGGGTATGCAGAATCATCCCCGATGGTTACTTCTTCATCAAACTTTTCAGTCATGGAGTCTAGGTGTTCTCTGAACCCTGTGATGTGTCGGGATTAACCACTATCAATTACCCAATTTAAAGTGTTGTCAGAAACTTGATTAGAAAGGGTTGTGTAGAACACAAGGTTCTCAATTTTCTTAGGTTCAGCCTCCGGTTCCCTAATAGTTTCTCTCATAAGTGATACTAGTTTATCTGCTCTTGTGAGATATTTTTCCAATCTAATCACAATAGACATTATGAAGAATGTGATATGAATTTGATTTAGAAAATACGAATTTCTTTTTAGCAATCTGATTTTAGATTTGATTTGGATTCACACAACATGGCTCTGATACCATGTAAATGTAATCAAATCTTTCCTAAAATTGGGATCCTAATACCTAAGGGCAAAGACTAAGTTTGAATTTTTGAGTAATACAATTATAAGTTTAAAATGAAATTTCCATAATTTCTTCTAACTGCGATTTCCAGATTTTCTTCTAACTTCGATTTCCAGATTTTAGATTAAATGTGAATGTGTTGATTGCAGAACATTATCTGATTTCTATGTTTGCATGTCAATGAATGAACTCCTATATGTAAGAGGAGAGACCCGCCTCCAAGGGATGCATCCCTTTGCTCGCGGGCAGACTACAGTCTAATGCTTATTGTTATGTATGTATTAACACATACGCATCCTTCTACATGCTGGCAGGTGACATTAAGAGGATTCCAATTTCAAACAAATGCAGAATATAAAATCACGGGAATGATCGAATTTATATGAATGCTCATAATTTCGATTTAAATGTTTCCTTTAGAAATATCATACAATCTGACCGAAGCTATTATCCATTAACAAATTGGGACATTGTCTGGCATCCTAAATGTCAAGGAGGGCTTGGGATTAGAAAGGTAACTAATTTTAAAAAGCTCATTTTGAAAATTGATTGGAATCTTGTGGTTGGAAAGGCTGAATGGTGTAATATTATGAGAGCTAAGTATCTGAATCTTGGTGACTTTTCCAGGGCCCTTGATTTGAATGGTCTTCCCTCAAAGTCTAAGATATGGAATAATATCCTCAAATGCAGATCGTGTATTAAGGAAGGTCTTAAATGGAAAATTGGCAATGGGAGAGTGATAAGATTCTGGGAGGACCGATGGATTGGGTTCAAACCCCTTGTTGACAACAATTTCATTTTGCTAAGGGAGCGCGCTATTGGCTTCTTTGGCACCTATATTGCAAACTATATCACCCCCAGAAGTAAATGGAAGAACCTAGTTCAAATCTTTTTAGACATGCCTGACCTTCTCCCTAAGGTTGATGAGCTACAATCCTTATTAAATAAAGTGAGACTCCCTCTTTTTCCCAAGGAGGACAAGTTAGTTTGGATGAAGAATCACACAGGGGCCTTTTCGGTTAAGTCTGCTTACTATATGTTATTAAAATTTGAGGGTTATGAGAAGTGCTGGAAAAAGGTTTGGAACCCACAACTCATCCCAAAGATTAACTTCTTTTGGTGGGCTTCTGAAATATACTCTCTCAATTTTTATTTTTTTTAAATGAACATTTATAATGTAACCAAGCACCCGTTAAGGTTAACATAACTCAAAATGTGCATGAAAGAACTCTAACAAAAAATGCGCCCTAAAACCACTTAAGGAGGAGGGGCAGGCATATGGTCAGAGGATCCCTAGGATTTACTGAATCAAATATTACAATGATTACACTGAAAGAGAGAGATTAAACTCGACACCAAGAATGTGCACTCAAGATCCTTTGACAAGCAAGGTGCTAACATATGGTGGAGTACTAATGCTGAAATTGAATGTAACAAAGGCGGATAACCAGCCAAAGAAACTTTCCACGCTACCACCAAACAGTTGGGGGAAAATATTACAATTAAAATACTTCTTCTGCTACGGCAGGCATCCACTGAAGAGTGGGAATTCACCACTTGAAAGTAGGTATGAAAAGATATTACAATTCAATTTATCCTCACTGGTGGTATACCATCCAGGGGTGCTTAATATGAAACTAATTAAATAATGTAGCAATATTAAAACTGAAACAGTACTACTGCTAACAGTTTGTACAAAAGAGAAGGTGCAAATTACAATGTTTTCACCAATTTTCAAGCACCAAGTTATACATTGTTTCCTTGTCAGAATATAATGAGAAAGAAGAAGAAGGATGGAAACAACAAATGATTTAATTTTGTTTCAGCAAACTGTAATTCTGGAAATGTCAAATCAGCAACTACAAAAATTTATATAATGCTCATAACTCAATCGAATTACCTCCGAATTGCATGATTCCAAGTGCAATGATCAACTAGAAGATAGGCGCCCCTGCTGAGATGAATAAACAGCCTCAAAACACTTTTATTTATTTATGGCACAAATCCCAATGCAAGCTGAAATGTACGGCCCTCCTTGAGGAGCGATTTTCACATATAAAATCAAAGACTCCAAACTAAAATCTGCAAATTGGTAGGAAGGGTCGCTCCAAGCATAGAATCATGATGAACAAATACCCATAATCAAATTAGAAATACCCTTAAAGCTGTTAATGATTTTCACCTATAGCCATGACTGAACCGGCAAAAATAAAATATGGAAATTACATCTGAATCTTCAACATTGAGGCTCAATGTGCACTTTTGAATGAAGCACACTCTCGATCCATCATCTAGGGAACCTTAGTTTCAAGCCCGAAGAGTGGAATAGAATTGATAAGCTCTCCCTTATCCGGATTCTGGATTTCAAACCAGCAGCATAACTTTGCTTCCCAAAACATAACATAATCAACCCTCTACAATGCAGCAATATATAAGTTTCAATGGCAAATGAAATGTTACATCCCAAATTATGAGGTTACTATTTACTAGTGATATAAAAGGTAGAAATGAATGTAATGTGAAATCTAGAGATGCTTGCACCTTGTTATCAATATGTATGTTAGCTCATTTGATGTTGTTTCATTTGATGATTGATGTAATTCATGGTAAATACTACATATATGTGAATATCAGGAAAATAAGTCTTGTTTTATAATTGATTTATATATATATATAGTAAATGTTATGAACAAGTAACTGCCGTGGTTTTGTGGCAATGGATGCAGGAACAAGAACCATTCCTCCAGGTGGAGGGGAGACATCACTCGAGAGAGGGGCTTGGTCGAGTAACCGGTAAAGTTGATCAAGTTGAGCATACACACACTTCACTGAGGGTTTTGGGAACTGAGTCAGATTGAGTTGTCTTAATAAGTCACCCTTAGGCTTAGGAGTTTTGGATTACTTCGTTATGCTTTTGAGTGGTGTTACTTGTTGACTGACTTACTGTTCTATGAACCTGGAATGTGAAATGTGAACTGATGTGTATGGTATAGATATATTTAACTGTAAATATGGATATGTTTATAAATATATTTAATATAAACATTATTATAGTTTTACCAATAATAAAATATATTGATATATCTATAGTAATATTTAAATATTATATAGATATATACATATATTTAAATAAGGTAAAATAAAACTATAATAGTTTATATTTAATATAATGGAAAATATATATATAACATTTTAATTTATATTTTAAAATGACTTTGCCTTGGAAATAATTAAAATTGACTTATATAGTCATTTGGTAATAAAATGCATTTACCATAGGTAAAGAAGTATTTCGATTTCCATAGTCTATTGGAAAAATACGTTAGAAGTATTATGAGAATTTAAATGGTGAAAACTATAGACTTTTTTTAAAAGATTTAAAATAAATGCATTTTAAACTTACGCTAAGTGAAAAAACGCGGATTTCCTTATGCTAAAAATCGCGGACTGTGTAAATGGCGGAAATGGCGCGGCTATGAACACGCGCAGGAGGAAGACTTGGTCCCAGCTGGAAAAATCCACCATTCTGGAAATACTTATGGAGCCTAGAGATTAGGCCAGGTGCAACACATTAAGCAAGGACATTTTCTTACCCGTGGTTTCATCCGCCATTTTAGACGCCAGGCTGTAGGTGTCAATCCGCATCTCCTATCAAATGGAAGTTTGAATTTTTCTCTGAACTGCTGGAAGTCGATTCACCCCTTACAACTATGAGTAAGTATGGCAAATTCACCACATTTCAGTTTGAAATATTCAAATAGTAAGTTCTGTCAATTTACATGCCAGCATAAGTGGAAATTGTTTGGCTGAGGGCTCTATAAATAGCCGCCCAGTTCATTCATGAAAGACAACTGACAATTTCCGAATTTGCTTAGAAAGAGCTACATTTTACCTTAGCTGCATTCCCACAAAATTGCTATCTACACTTGCAAATTACGAATTTCTACTCAGAGCCATATTCTATCTTTGATGTGTTGTATTGTTGAGAGCCATATTCTATCTTTATTGTGTTGCATTGTTGAGAGCCATATTCCATCATTGCTGTATTACATTTACCTGAGAGTCATACTTTACTCATGCTGTGATAAGTGTCTGGAAAAGACTGAGAAGGACTGTGAAGGAAGAGCAGAAGCTACTGATTGAACTCATTCGTAGCAAGAGAAACAAGCATGAGAAATGTCTTTAATACTTCTGTCATTTGAATGAGTTACTTGCTTTGATTATGATTTGCATTATGTTATGAAGTAGGAAAGGAAAATGTAGAAGGTCTTTGTTTTCTGAGGAATTATGTTAAATTGGGAATAGCTTAATTTCACTAGAAAAGGCTTATTGAATTGGGAATAACTTGTTTCATAGTGAAAACATGTTAAATCAAGAATAGCTTAAGAGCTTGTTGAAATGGAATAGCTTAAATTCATAGGAAAAGCTTGTTAAAAGAATAGCTTGAAAGGGAAATGTTTGAATACTTTTTAATAGAAGTATATTATGAATTGTATCACTTGTGAAATCCAAGTTTATCATTTTCATTGAGATCCATATCCATTTCTCTGTTTTGTTTGTATTTTTTGTTTTGCTGAGTTGAAAATACAGTGAGTTTTTACCAGCAATTGCCATTAACAGTTAATATCCCATTTTAAGTTGTGAGTAAAGTCATTGTGAGCTATAGCTGAGTAAGAAATTACTAGTGGAATCATATTTGAGAGAAGAGACTTAGAAAGATCAATTTTAGAGTAAGATACTATCACAAGGAAGCCATTTTCAGTTAGAATTCTGGAAGCTTATGTGAAGGAAAGTCTAGAAGAGCAATTCTGGAAGGAGAAGCTTTAAAATCAGGCATGAATCCTCCTTAGTTTATAAATTTTATTGAAGTGTTGTTTCCTTTTTGGTCTTGTGATTGCTACTTTCAATTAGCTCTAATAGGAGAGAACTATTTTGATGAATATTTAAAGCAATGCATTGAAGGAGAAAATGTGTAAGGGATTCAATGATTAAGGGTTTGTGCAAAAGGGATTATATGAGTAAAGAGCTTAAGGGATTAGTTTACTTATTGTACATTAAAGGGAAATAATGGAAAAAGGTAAAAAGGGAAGAATTTATATGCATTTTGAATGAATGATGCATTTTGTGTATGATCTCCGTATATGGAGAATACATAGAAGTATTTATTATCTACTAGGATCGAAATGAAGACAGAACCAAGAATGGTCTTAAGCTTAAGTTATTAGGATAACTGAGGCAAGCTAAGCACTCCTAGGATAAAGATTTCCGGATTAGGAGTTATGTTACAAGACACTTGTAGATTGTTTCATTTCTAAGTAGATAGTTTGAAGTAGGATAGTCTGGGATGATTGATAATCCAGTGAAGGACTTAGCCTACGCGTAGTGTAAGATAGCCTTAAGTCAAATCGGTCCTGAGTAGTGTATATGATAGATGACCTTCATTTGAAGTACTGGATGTGAATACTTTGGCCAAAGTAGTGGAAGGTACGACATCCACTTAGATGTGAGATAGTCAAGACTACATTGTCAGCTCATTGTGATCCATCGTGCTAGTTCAGGATTGTGAAATAGCAAGTTCTAGATGTATAGGACACAGCACTATGCTCAGTTGGGTTGTCGCAGCCAGTTACTTTACCAATCTCGTCGTTCGAAGGGAGGACCATCTATTGAATGATAGATGTGTGGGGAACCGCGTTAACAGTTTGTGGTTGACGGAAAAGCACCTGAGTGATGTTTCTCCTCCACAAGAGGTGACAAATACACCAAGATTTGAAAGGAAGGAATCCTGGACCATCTTACTACTTTTTGTGCAAAAAGCTTACGAGCTATGTATGTAATTGTCTTACTTTTGTACTCTGATTCATAATTGCAATGGAAATGGAATCCATATGGAAATATATATTGTAACTGGCATGCATTTATCAATAAAGAAAGGAAGAATTTTATTGCAATGTCTTTGTTACTTGTTACATTTATATGTTTGAAGTGAAATGTTAGAAAAAATTTAATTACCCAGTTTGGGGGTCGTTACATGTGGTATCAAAGCTACCAGGTTCTGCACTGAAACCTATGAGCTCATTACGCAACAATGCGTAAACCTTATCAAAAGATAAAGGTTCAAAAGTTCTTGTCCTGCAACGGCAAGAGAAAAGAACTTAGAGAAGTGAACAGGAAGATAAGAACCTTAATAAATTGTGAAAGAAGGGAGTAGTTAAGAATTATCCCTGGAATCGGAATTCCTAAACTAACGGACTTACGACAATACCTAGGATTGCGGAAGATTATGCAATCAGGTTATGAACGAAGGTTAGGAAGAATAACCATTAGATACCTTTATCCAATGAAACATATTTATATGATTCTAAGGAAAAAGAAGGAATATGAAAACCTTTGAATTGTAGCAATCTACAATTGTAAAAGAGTCAGGAACTCCTGGATAAGTGTAAACTCTACGAATCTGTGTATGCAAAGTCAACATAAATTAGATTGTTCAAAGCTGGGTATGAATGAAGAAAGTATTCTCAAGGTTGGAGAACTCATGACTTAAACTCTTGAGTTAAGATCAAAATCTTGTTAAAGAGTTAGTACCCAGGAGTTGAGAAAAGACCATAACGGTCAGAGGAAACAATCAATGACATGAGCAAGGTCGCTCCAGCCAAAATCAATGAGGTCATTGAAATTTTGAGACCAAAACAACTTTTGTATCTGAAAGGCTAAGAGAGGACAAGATTCCAAGCATTGGAATAAGGATTTATGAAAAGGTGAGTATGAGAAAGAAGCCCGAAATCAGGATGGTTTTAAAAACGGGTTTGGATAGAACACGGATAGGTTGAGTTATAAGTAGAATTCACTAACATGAATTACGAAAATCAACAAATGTTTAGTGGTTCCAAAAGGAAATGGAATGCAACATGATACTATGTGTTGGAACACTAGAAGTTGCAAGGAAAGCAACACTCTAAGTTGAGAAGTACATCACACGAAAGAGGTTTGCAAGTATGGGTATTTCTTCACCAAAAAGGATATTGGAAAGAAATAGGGAATATAAGTGTGTTTCTTAAAACTCCTAAAAGTTGCTGAATCGGTGAGATAAAAAGCAATGAAAAATCTAACTTTGAGAAAAGTACATGAAAGGTGTGCCATGAGGCAAGAGAAGGCAATGGAAACAACTAAGAAAAACAAACCCTTTCCAATAAAGCAAGTAATTGCTAGGAGTTTAACGTGAGTAGAATGAAAGTTGTGAAAACACTAAGGGGGGAAGGAAGAGAGTGGATTGACTCAAGTTAAGTACCCCACCCAGCAAAAACTTGGTTATATAGAAGAACTAATGGCTTCTTTGCAAGTCATGAGGAAAATGAAAATTATCTCCGCAAAAACTTAACCTTTACATGGGAAATTAAAGGTAGCGTGAGATCAAAATAGGTTATCACTTAGTCAAAGGAAAGGATAGACTATTGTTGGATATAAAAGAACCTATGTGTCCAAAATTTGGAAGATTCGAGAATGGAACGAGGAAAATAATGTCAGAGTTAGGACATCGGAACGACAAAGGGAATTGTCGGATGAGAAACCACTATAACCTAGAAAAAGATAGAGTAAGAGATTGCACGGAATGTTGCAAGGTAATGTCTAGTATGCCAGGAAATGAAGACCGGGTGTCATCATAGGTAGGACATGTAAACTCTCTTATTCTAGAAGGAAAATGGTAGAACATATGACAAGTCAATCTTGTTATGTTAGTAGAACTAACATAATGTTCTGAGTGGAAAAACTCATCAAAGAAACCAATACCTTTTTAGGAAACTTGACTTATAGGAATTTGGTCCTAAATAATATATTGTGGTTAAGTAGTTGCTTAGTAAACCTGAAGGGTTATTTCAGTTTAGCAAAAAAGGATAGGGTTGTGTAAACCATAATCATACCATGAGACATTTGTTTGAATAAATGTGCACTATATTATTATAGTCAAAAAGGTAAAATGGTGGACTAAATCTTGAATGATTTGTAAATTTCTAAAATTGAAGTTTAGACCATTATATGGAAAGAAAGGAAACTTTGTTAAAGCTGAAAAAGGCTTGAATCTAACCATAGACTTGATAGAATGTCAAAAAGGAGTAATGGATCGAAGTGATCAGTGAAAACCTTATTGATAACAAAGCTTAAGTAGGGAAGTATCAAAATTGACAAGTGTCTAGGAGCAAGGTTATGCTCGAGATGGACAAGTAATCAAGGGAAAGTACTTTGTGGTAAGGATAATGAATGTGTGAGTGCCGGATGGACTCGGTTTATGAGTTGTCTAAAAGTATAAATAAAAAGGAAAAGGATTAGACCCACGATGTAGTGTACAATACATCGACATTCCTCTTCCATTTGGATTATACTAAAGATAAATTCATGGGCCAATGAAATCCGATCACTAAGTATAGTTATTATTATATATTGGATGTATTTGTGAAATAAAGCTCTTTGGGAGAGTAAGTATGTGTGAAGCATACAAAATTTCCTTATGCGATAGTAAGGACACATGAAGCAAGGTCTAGGAAGGGTAAGATTACTACATAGGTTGAATGTTTTGTAAATCTTGCATATTTTTGGAATTGTAAGTAACACTTTATTTGACTTTAACTGTATGTTAAAAGGTTGTAAGATCATCGGGGACGATGATTCACAAGGGGGGAAGTATGTTACATCCCGAATTATGAGGTTACTATTTACTAGTGATATAAAAGGTAGAAATGAATGTAATGTGAAATCTAGAGATGCTTGCACCTTGTTATCAATATGTATGTTAGCTCATTTGACGTTGTTTCATTTGATGATTGATGTAATTCATGGTAAATACTGCATATATGTGAATATTAGGAAAATAAATCTTGTTTTATAATTGATTTATATAGATATTGCAAATGTTATGAACAAGTAACTGCCGTGGTTTTGTGGCAATGGATGCAGGAACAAGAACCATTCCTCCAGGTGGAGGGGAGACATCACTCGGGAGAGGGGCTTGGTCGAGTAACCGGTAAAGTTGATCAAGTTGAGCATGCACACACTTCACTGAGGGTTTTGGGAACTGAGTCAGATTGAGTTGTCTTAATAAGTCACCCTTAGGCTTAGGAGTTTTGGATTACTTCATTATGCTTTTGAGTGGTGTTACTTGTTGACTGACTTACTGTTCTGTGAACCTAGAATGTGAAATGTGAACTGATGTGTATGGTATAGATATATTTAAGTGTAAATATGGATATGTTTATAAATATATTTAATAGTATATTTAATATAAACATTATTATAGTTTTACCAATAATAAAATATATTGATATATCTATAGTAATATTTAAATATTATATAGATATATACATATATTTAAATAAGGTGAAATAAAACTATAATAGTTTATATTTAATATAATGGAAAATATATATATAACATTTTAATTTATATTTTAAAATGACTTTGCCTTGGAAATAATTAAAATTGACTTATATAGTCATTTGGTAATAAAATGCATTTACCATAGGTAAAGAAGTATTTCGATTTCCATAGTCTATTGGAAAAATACGTTGGAAGTATTATGAGAATTTAAATGGTGAAAACTATAGTCTTTTTTTAAAAGATTTAAAATAAATGCATTTTAAAACTTAGGCTAAGTGAAAAAACGTGGATTTCCTTATGCTAAAAATCGTGGACTGTATAAATGGCGGAAATGGCGCAGCTGTGAACACGCACGGGAGGAAGACTTGGTCCCAGCTGGAAAAATCCACCATTCTGGAAATACTTATGGAGCCTAGAGATTAGGCCAGGTGCGGCGCATTAAGCAAGGACATTTTCTTACCCGTGGTTTCATCCGCCATTTTAGACGCCAGGCTGTAGGTGTCAATCCGCATCTACTATCAAATGGAAGTTTGAATTTTTCTCTGAACTGCTGGAAGTCGATTCACCCCTTACAGCTATGAGTAAGTATGGCAAATTCGCCACATTTCAGTTTGAAATATTCAAATAGTAAGTTCTGTCAATTTACATGCCAGCATAAGTGGAAATTGTTTGGCTGAGGGCTCTATAAATAGCCGCCCAGTTCATTCATGAAAGACAACTGACAATTTCCGAATTTGCTTAGAAAGAGCTACATTTTACCTTAGCTGCATTCCCACGAAATTGCTATCTACACTTGCAAATTACGAATTTCTGCTGAGAGCCATATTCTATCTTTGTTGTGTTATATTGTTGAGAGCCATATTCTATCTTTGCTATGTTGCATTGTTGAGAGCCATATTCCATCATTGTTGTATTGCATTTGCCTGAGAGTCATACTTTACTCATGTTGTGATAAGTGTCTGGAAAAGACTGAGAAGGACTGTGAAGGAAGAGCAGAAGCTACTGATTGAACTCATGCGCAGCAAGAGAAACAGGCATGAGAAATGTCTTTAATACTTATGTCATTTGAATGAGTTACTTGCTTTGATTATGCTTTGCATTATGTTATGAAGTAGGAAAGGAAAATGTAGAAGGTCTGTTTTCTGAGGAATTATGTTAAATTGGGAATAGCTTAATTTCACTAGAAAAGGCTTATTGAATTGGGAATAACTTGTTTCATAGTGAAAGCATGTTAAATCAAGAATAGCTTAAGAGCTTGTTGAAATGGAATAGCTTAAATTCATAGGAAAAGCTTGTTAAAAGAATAGCTTGAAAGGGAAATGTTTGAATACTTTTTAATAGAAGTATATTATGAATTGTATCACTTGTGAAATCCAAGTTTATCATTTTCATTGAGATCCATATCCATTTCTTTGTTTTGTTTGTATTTTTTGTTTTGCTGAGTTGAAAATACAGTGAGTTTTTACCAGCAATTTCCATTAACAGTTAATATCCCATTTTAAGTTGTGAGTAAAGTCATTGTGAGCTATAGCTGAGTAAGAAATTACTAGTGGAATCATATGTGAGAGAAGAGACTTAGAAAGATCAATTTTAGAGTAAGATACTATCACAAGGAAGCCATTGTCAGTTAGAATTCTGGAAGCTTATGTGAAGGAGAGTCTAGAAGAGCAATTCTAGAAGGAGAAGCTTTAAAATCAGGCATGAATCCTCCTTAGTTTATAACTTTTATTGAAGTGTTGTTTCCTTTTTGGTCTTGTCATTGCTACTTTCAATTAGCTCTAGTAGGAGAGAACTATTTTGATGAATATTTAAAGCAATGCATTGAAGGGGAAAATGTGTAAGGGATTCAATGATTAAGGGTTTGTGCAAAAGGGATTATATGAGTAAAGAGCTTAAGGGATTAGTTTACTTATCATACATTAAAGGGAAATAATGGAAAAAGATAAAAAGGGAAGAATTTATATGCATTTTGAATGAATGATGCATTTTGTGTATGATCTCCGTATATGGAGAATACATAGAAGTATTTATTATCTACTAGGATCGAAATGAAGACAGAACCAAGAATGGTCTTAAGCTTAAGTTATTAGGATAACTGAGGCAAGCTAAGCACTCCTAGGATAAAGATTTCCGGATTTGGAGTTATGTTACAAGACACTTGTAGATTGTTTCATTTCTAAGTAGATAGTTTGAAGTAGGATAGTTTGGGATGATTGACAATCCAGTGAAGGACTTAGCCTACGCGTAGTGTAAGATAGCCTTAAGTCAAATCGGCCCTGAGTAGTGTATATGATAGATGGCCTTCATTTGAAGTATTGAATGTGAATACTTTGGCCAAAGTAGTGGAAGGTACGACATCCACTTAGATGTGAGATAGTCAAGACTACATTGTCAGCTCATTGTGATCCATCATGCTAGTTCGAGATTGTGAAATAGCAAGTTCTAGATGTATAGGACACAGCACTATGCTCAGTTGGGTTGTCGCAACCGATTACTTTACCAATCTCTTCATTCGAAGGGAGGGCCATCTATTGAATGATAGATGTGTAGGGGACCGCATTAACAGTCCGTGGTTGGCGGAAAAGCGCCTAAGTGATGTTTCTCCTCCACAACAGGCGACAAATACACCAAGATTTGAAAGGAAGGAATCCTGGACCATCTTACTACTATTTGTGCAAAAAGCTTACGAGCTATGTATGTAATTGTTTTACTTTTGTACTCTGATTCATAATTGCAATGGAAATGGAATCCATATGGAAATATATATTGTAACTGGCATGCATTTATCAATAAAGAAAGGAAGAATTTTATTGCAATGTCTTTGTTGCTTGTTACATTTATATGTTTGAAGTGAAATGTTAGAAAAATTTTAATTACCCAGTTTGGGGGTCGTTACATGAAACACTTCGAATTCCAAGAAGTTGAATCACTTCAACTTCCCAAGGGACACCCTTCAACCATTCACTTTATTGTGAAATAATAAAACATTATTTCCCTTCCCTTTAGGCGTCCATTTCTATTTGCAACAATAAAGCATTTTAATAAATCATTAAATGCTCAACATGACCCCTTAATGTCCCCTCTTTAAAACAACATGAAGTTATCACTCCTAGGCATGGGGTACAACTTAAAAACATGAAATTAACTAAGTATAACACTTAGTCCAAGGAGATAACCAAAACCAATGCCAATACTGAAACTGAAGGATTACCACAAATAGCATGATGACCTGAGCTAAACTGCAGATGATGATACTATCAAAATTAGACTTACTAAAAATAACCACTGCCAAAAATAGTAAATTCACTTCAACTCAACAGAAAGCCAAACTGATCGGCCACACTGAACTGCAAAAGATTGAGTTGTTGCTAGAGTGATACTGCTATAAATATACTTACCAAAAATAGCATATTGCTATAAATAGTAAGTTTTCCAAAACCACATCTGTATGCCAATTGAGCAATAACATGACTTACTATAAATAGTAAGTGTTCCCATTCTTCTTAGCCTACGAGTTTCTGGAAACAGGCTAAATCCAATTGTAGAGCATAGGGCTAAATCGGGGACATTACAACTTCTATTTATGGTAAAATCCTAACTCTAGACAACCTTGTCAAAAGGGGTTTTCATCTTCCAAACAAGTGTACTCTTTGTAAACAGGAGGAGGAGACAATTTCTCATATGTTCATCCACTGTCAATTTGCTTCCCAATTGTGGCAGAACGTCCTTCAAAAGATCAGCATCCAATGGGTGTTTAGCAGGGATATTCAACAGTTTGTTATTAGTTGGTGGTGCCCCTCAAAACATCCTCTCATCAGACAACTTTGGCAGAAAATTCCTCCACATTTATTGGTGTCTTTGGAAGGAGAGGAATAACAAAATTTTCAGGGATAAAGAGACTAGTATTGAAAGTGTGTTGGTCACACTTAATAAACTCCTACTGGACAATATTTTTGTTTGTAGGTGGACTCCCAGTTGCCCCCCAACGGGCTGGGACAATGCAATTGCTAGAGTTTGGAAACTTCCTAGGGATTTTTACAAGTTTGACAATTCTAAGAAAATGGCCTAATAGAACACAAGATGGGAAGCTCCTAGACCACCCTAGTATAAGCTGAATCTTGATGGGGCAGCCAGAGCTGGGAAAGCGGTTGGGGGTGGTGTCATTAGGGACCATAATGGTAGTCTAATTGTTGCCTACACAGGAAATTTAAAGGAACACACAAATAACTAGGCGAAAGGTATGGCGCTGCTATGGGGGCTCAAATTTGCGTTGTCAATCGACATCCAAACCTTGGAAAATGAAGGTGACTCTCGACTGATTATTGAAGCCACAAGGGGTACATTGTCAGCTGGATGGTTAATTCAAGGGATAATTGATGATATTAGATCTCTCCTTTTTGGTTTGGAGGAGTTCACTCTGCAACATCTCTTTAGGGAAGGAAATGCAGTTGTTGACAGTCTGGTTGCTCTGGGGCTTGATCATGAGGGGCTTTGTTGTTGGAGGAAGGAAAGCTCCTTGCCTCTTCCTACAGTTTCACTCCTAAGGAATGAGTCTTGCTTTGTTCACCATGGGAACCATTAATTTTTGTTTCGTTACCCAGGCCTGGTTTTGGCTATCTTTTGTTCTTATTGGCAAGAATTTAAATTTCAAATGTTGGTTGTTGTTGTATGGGAAGGACCATGAGTTGGAATGGCCATGTGGAATGTACTTGATCTGCCTCGATGCCACCATGTCTTTTCATAATGAATCTTCTAGCCGAATGGTTCATTATTTTTTGAACCTCTTTGATTTTTGTGTCATTTCTATCGGCCTTGTCGATTCTCTTAGATTTTTTGTGACGTTCGTTTTTATCAATGTCCCCAAGTTTTATTGTGTGATGGACTCCTCGTATGAGGGAACTTCCAATTTTGCGTTGGTTATGAGGAGTGGCACTATTTGTAATAATTTCATAGATTGCCAATTATTATCTCACTATTTTTTTTGCGGTGGTTGGTACTAATTTGAGGTTTCATCGCTCTATAACTCACATTCTCTTTTATCTTCTGCCTTGCTTCTTCTCTGCGACTGCTTCCTCGTCTCACCATTTGCTTGCTAAGGTCATGGGGGGTGATCGTGTCTGGGTTGAGCCCGATAAAGTTGATGAATGGAAGATGGACGACACGGTCTGGCATATTTGCAAAGGAGGAATTACCTAGTTAGTGGAATGTATGTCGAGGTTTGATGAAAGCCTCTCTAAGCAGTTTTCACCTTGTGGTCTGAAAGGAGGGTGACTATGGGAAGTATTTTATTTGAAGTGAACGAGGAAGGCATTGCTAAAGCCATTGGTCTGACCGTGGATGGGCATAAATGGAAGAAAACTACCAAAGTGTCTGACCAGGTTAGTCTCAACCAATTTTTCCGTGGAGACGAGAAGCTTGTCAAACTCTGTGGTGGCTACGACCGTGAGCAACTTCCTGAACCCTGGGATAGAGTTTGTATGGTGGTGATGAAATATTTCACTCTTGAAGGGAGATTCGATGTGTACTATGTTTATCACTTTCCTTTTCTCAATCACCTTAGGAATCATAATAATATTTCTATTTTGTTTTTCCTTTTGCACTCTTTGGAAAATTTTGTGAATGATGTGGTCAAAGCTTTGAATTTGGGAAGGAACTACACCATTCTACACAAGGGGCTTATGTTTAGACTTTACCATTTTCACCTGGCTCTGTGCCCTCCTCGGCCCATTATTGTTGATGAAGTCCCTGTTTCCTCTACTCCGTCGTCTGCCAGTCTCATGGATACCCCTAGTCCCAGCAAGAAAAAATGCATTAAAAACCCATCCTTAAAAACCCCTCCACAAGATACTTCCCCTAATACTGGGTCTGTTGAAAACAAGAAGGATAAGAAACGTGTCACCCCTACCCCTAAAATTAAATCCAAAGCTTCCAAGAAAACCAAATTCAAACTTCAGCAAATTGACTCCGATACTGAAATTACTGAGGAAACCAATCCTTCGTAGGTCCATTCGTCTAGTTGCTAAACCTAAAAGAGAGAAGAGTCCCAAAGTGGCCTCTAATTCTGGCTAAGTGGGGATAAGAGCAAGGATGAGAAGGATGGGGAGGACGAATCCCTTTTTGCTTCTGCTAGCAACTCCTCCCATGTTTTTGAGAGTTTAAAAAAGGGTTCTATGGGTCCTTCCAGTGTTAGGGCCAAGTGAGTCAAGACTAGGGCCTCAGCCATTGTTGAAGGGAAGGCCCCCATGGAGGAAGCTAGTAGCAAACAAGACATTGTCATGGAGGAAGCTAGTAGCAAACAAGACGTTGTCTAGGAGGAGGTTGACAAACTTAAAGACAAAGTGGAGAGTCTGGAAAAGCGGCTTCAAGATGTCACCCGCTTTTCTCTGAGGATCATGCACAGATCCGCTACCACTTTGTGCTTTCTATAGAAGGATAATTTTGTTGACATTGTTGTGGAGGACGTCGACCGCAAGGATCTTCTCAAGTTCCTCACCGAGGATTGGGCTACTGTAACTTTGATCAAGCCATGCAATGGAAACAAAGATTAGGGATGTGGGGACATGCTCCATTTTGATCGGGAATGGCCTTTTCTGGCCATCGTGCCTTTTTGTTTTCTATGCTGACAATATTAGGAGTTATATGTTTTATGTTGACTGGTATAGCCCCTGGTGGGCTTTGGTTAAAACTTGTTTTGAAATTATGGATTTTATGACGGACATTATTAGTAGTTTAGTTAAATATGCTGATGTTAAGTATAGGTTTGATAGTTCTCTCTTTCTGTTTATTGGAACTATGGCTACTCTGCTCTTGCTTTTTCTATGTTTTTTGATATAGATGGTTTGGGTGCATGGTTCGATCTTACGATCGGCTGTGTCTGTGCTGACATTGTTACTCTGCTGTTAGTTTGCCTTTGGGCCTTGTTCTAAAGGGACAACACCCTAGTTTTGCTGCTTTTTATATCAAAAACAGGAAAAATAATAACAATATAATTTCTTTAAATAATAATACCGATGGATGCCGACTACTAGCTAAATCAGAGCCCCATATTCTACGTCAACAAAAAATGATAAAACATATGAGCACCGGAAATAATTAAATTGGACTCAAAACTACAATTGAAATAGACAATTTGTCATTACAAAATTTGACCAAAACCAATCTACTTCCAGAATTACAACATAAATTTAACAGTCACTAAATAACAACTAGCCAACTTTTGCAACATAAGCATATTAAATAATAATCTAGTTTTAACGGGAAAAATAATAATAACATAATTTCCTCATATAATAACACCAACGGATGCCAACTACTAGCTAAATCAGAGCTCCATATTCTACATCAACAGAAAATGATAAAACAAATGAGCACAGCAAGGAAATAGTTAAATTGGATTCAAAACTACAATTGAAATAGACAATTTGTCAATACAAAGTTTGACCAAACCAGTCTACTTCCAGAATTACAACATAAATTTAACAATCACTGAATAACAACTAGCCAAGTTTCTAAAAAAGACATCAATTTAATTACAATAAATCCTAATATGCTTTTAACTACAAGATTACTTCTGATTATTAGGAGACCCTATTCAATAATTTACATGGGAGTGTTAAGCCCCTTCGATTTATAAATTATAATCACAGTTCTTGTTGAGTTCTAAACTTCTAAAGGGCGCCTCCTCAAGAAAAACTAAAATTCCCTCATCCATGAGTGAAAAGCAACCTTTTAAAAACAATTGAATTGGTTTCCCCACTGGTTGGTAATGCCTTACATTAATCTGTCCTAGTTCTTTTTTAACTTTTTCCACTAATTAGCCTTCCTAACTAGGTAGATATTAACATGGAATGAAATCCTCACTAAGGAATATATCAGTGTTTCATTGAAGCTTGTAATTTATAGAGCATCATTTTACACTGTAGACAATAACTAGGTCAAATACCCACAAAGCTTACAAGCACTCACTAAGTGATGTACCTATAGGAAATTTTGTCCCATGGCGCTAGAAACATAAATCCATGTGAACAAATAAATTGCTAGAGAAATAGCTTCTGTGACTTCCTCTTACTCAAAAGATCACTTGAGGATGCAGTGTAAAACTAGGGGTGCAGTTGAGATGAAGCTTTTCTAGTCATTATAAATAAAGCCCCATAATATTCTAATTTGTGATGCACTTTAATGCAGCTTCTCTTTGATGTTTCTTCACACACAGTCTAGTGTATCCTCAATATTATTTTTCATTGTAATATTGTTGTTCTGTGCTTTCTATCCACACCAAATGCCTGCAGAGAGATGATCTTGACTTTAGTCTATAGCAACATTTTCAGCCTAAAACCATTAAACATACGATAAATTTGTTACCTGGGTCCCAAGTCCATCAACATATACATGAGTGAACAGTTGAGATTCATCTGGAGTTGGACTTTCCTGACAAACAGAAGCTAGGAAGTTAACTTCCAATAGCAATTATAGAGAACATGGTTCGGAGGAATAGAGCTTAATTAAATCCTTGACTAATGCCAACAAGTGACCAAGTCAATGGGACTAAAAAGTACATTTAGTTGATAGAAAAATACTCCACTAAAAGGAATTCTAGCTTCTGAAAAATAACAAAACATGAAAACAACAAAAGATTCTGTCAATATAGAAAAATCCTCCAAACTTAAAACATTCCATGATATGCACAAGAAATATTTAAATCATAAGATGCAATAGCATAATCTCGTAGGGATATTTTTAATTGATTTAACACAATGATAAGGCTTAAAAGTTCGGGAATCCCACAGAGAATGGGATTGATAATGAAGCCATATAAATAGAAGGAATTAAAGAACCCGGAATGCAAGAAGCCCAGATATAGAGACAAAAGATGCATAGACCTATATTAAGTTTTTTATCCGTATGGCTGACCAATTGACAATGTTCTGGAGAGAAGAAAACAGTCAAAGGCCAGGTAGACATCCATATGTTTCTCTACTAGAGAATCATTCTCTTGATTCTTTGTAGACAAGGTCCATGGAGAACTAGAAGATTTATGTTTCAATCTATTGAAACATTCGGTGGCCTCATTTGAGACTAACAGACCAATCTGAACTAAGTGAAAATATACATGAAGGATAAGCAACCTTACGTTGCAACAATTGCTTTTGAAAAATAATAGGAAAAACCACACTCTATCATAGCCTTGTGCAAGGGTATGATGCATCTCTTCAGGGAATTGTGTGAGGACATGAGGAGAAGAAAGAAATAGGGTTCAAAAATTATTGCACTAAGGGTTGCACAGTGCCAAATGTCCAAATATTAATAAACAATTTTGTGATTTTTCTAGTTACAAATAAAAATCAACATTTAAGCTGGCAATATAACCAACAAGATTTTAACGAAAATCTCAAAAAATATGTTTTAACAGGCCATTCATGACTCAATCGTATACACATACTCTATGGGAACACCTTGGACAATCTTACCCAAGTCAATAAAGCACAAGCCCATCTTTAATGTGTCTTTGGTTGTGCATTAGCTAACTAAAACAAAACTTGCCTGCGATACCAAACAGTTAATGATATTTTTTGTACAAATCGATGAGGAGGAGACCAACTTGGCAGTCACAAGGGTAACAAGAGAGGAAGGAAGCATACCCCAAACCATTGCTAAAAAGCTTCAGGGATTGAACACTTCAGAGGAATTCCAAAGGGCAATGGCCGAAGACAAAAGAAGTATGCTCCATTAGCCTATACATTTAACATTAATGCAATGGAAATAAAAGAAGCTAATGCTCTCGAGGTAGCCATAAATCTAATCTCATTGTTTTAAATCAAGTACTGTAAACCCAAGTACCTGTTAAAAATTGATGACATCTTACAAATTATACTGAAAGTGCATTAAGTGTGTCATACCCCGACAAAACATTGTGTGCTAAAATTATCAGTCTTCTTGTCAATCTAACATAAAAAATTATCTAAGCATGATGGTTAGCTCCTCATCGTTTTCATATGCCATAAGTGAAATCCATTACGTTCACCAAGTTTTTTGGACAAGGATGGCAAGGAATGGAGGGACATATTTCCAAGATGGATTTTCTAGAGGCCGTTTTTAGGGGATGTGTATTAAAAAATAGGGAATTTTTTTAAAATATAGGAAATTTAAAATATTCATATAATAACATTGATGAGGCATTCATCACATGCATTATAGATCCCTAGCATTAGAGTTGACAAACAATTTAACAAAAAATAATTACTCTAGTTGCCAATGTGCATATATATGTTACATAAAAATTACAACAAAATGCCAAAGGCTGCAAATTTCAACTACTAAATGACAAAAATGTAAAAAATATGGTGCTACCCCCAATCGACATCTACTAACAATACATTAAAATTAGAGCCCGAATCTAAGTCACTGCCACTATGAGGGGTTGCCCCATCCAATAGAATCATGACCAATCCCTCTTGTGCCTCCACCTCAACCATCTTTGTGGAATCTTCGGAATCAACATCCCACCATAAAGATAGAGTCTATCAATTATGAAGTTTCAAGGCACTATGCATAGCCACCAAATTTTCCACTCATCTAGAGTGTAAGTCTATTCCTCTTTATAAAGTGGATGAAGTTGCATGTGCATCAATTCCTCTTTATAAAGTGGATGAAGTTGTTTGTGGACCAGTTCCTCTTTGTAGCAAAGGAACTACCAACCTATGAAAGGAGGAAAATGACAAGCACCTTCAACCATAGTTGAAAAACTCGGACTCGGCAATAACTCGATAGGCCCAAAAAAATTTAAAACTTGGGAATCGACAAAAACTCAAGAAAAACTCAGCAATAACTTGGCAAATTTATCAAACATTGGAAATACATAATTTTTTAAAATATTCTTCAAAAACACACATATATACTGAATTTGTAGAACATATTACTGATTTCCATCATATATAAATCAAAATTAGAGTTTAATACATATCATAGACCAAAAACAAGTTCAACTTTTGAATACATATCAACTTCAAGTTTTGACATCAATAATTGAATATCATAAATTTCTTCTACGACTAAAACTCAAAATCTTTTGCTGCCGCTGTGTGGGTGTTGCTGAAGTAGATGGTATATACTATAGGCGCAATATCCTCAATAGGAGCCTCAACAAGTGCATTAATAGGTGCCTCATCCATAGTGATAGGATCAACTTGTGTATGTGAGGAAACTACCTTTGTTGGATGACCAACCTCGCCTTCTACCTCATATGCTACCACTTCCGCTTCCCATTCAGCTGCCTCCCTCTCCAAATCAATTAACTCATCATCACTTAACCATGGTTCCACATCGACCTCATCGGGCTCAACAATCCAATCTGAATATGGATCAATGTCATCAAGGTTGTTACTGTATTAATCCCTTACCTAGTTGGTCCCTGGTTACAGAGGTTGCGAATGATAGGGGTTTGGTAAGGTGACCTGCATTTCCACATTCAAATCCATATATTTACATATTAGCATTTAATACTTAATTACTGAATCATTCAACATAATAATATCTACAGAGTTAGATTTAAGAAAGAAATAAAACAGGAAAACACTTATTCCCTCAAGAGAGAGGCATCCTTAAGGGGCCTACAGTCTACCATCCTTCGATGCCCAACCCATATTCTGGGCCTGTGGGGTAGGAAGCCTGGGACCCTCACCCCTCCATGATCCAGCCCAATGCAAGAGGCCTGTGGGATATACTGCCCAACCCTGGTTAGGGCCTATGGGGCAGACTGTCCAACCTTTGCCTGGGCCTGTGGGGCAGAACCTGAGTGAGGTTTTTAGACGAACCTTCTTAAGCATAATCCACTACTCTTGATAGGAGTCACACATATTACAGACAGTATTCAATCATCTAGTTTACAACCAGCAGTGATTCATTATGATTTCCATTTATTACATTATGCAGCTGTTAACAGTAATTCATTCTGAATTTCGCCTAATACATTATGTAATTATAATCAACTATATAAGTTCCAAAGAAAGGTCTCAACACAATTATAATATATTACCAAAGATGTATGAGTAAATATGACAGTGTGAATGCGTATGCACCATTGTTATATTCTTTCAAGCTATAATACATAACAGAGATTCAATATTATTGATAGACTAGAGTGTTAACGTAACCCGGATTTACTTGCAGACAGATTCTCAATGATCCCAGGCCAGTCTATATACAATGGGCGACTTAAGTGAAGTAATTTCTATACTCAGTGATTCTTCCAGGGTGACTGTTGTATTGGGCCAATGTGACATTCTTTTCTTGCAAAGGGGCTGCGGACATATTTGTATTGTACAGGTCGGGTATGGGATGCGTTTCATATTATAAGGCGGAGGAGTCTATGCTGGGCAAGCTCATCCACTAATGCTGACTACTGGCGGTTATCTAGTGTGTTTGTTAATGAGGGATAGGATTCCATTTTAGCGCCTCTACCAACAGTTCGTGGTTTCCACAGATGTTTATATATTGAATCAGCTAGTAAATAACGTATCAAAATGCTAAGTGATGTTACTCACAGTGTTTCCTGATGCCGTAATCCTCCTGCTGCCGTGATACCACTCCCGCTGCCGTGATTCTATTCTCCCTTTCCTCCTCCTTTCTCCAATGATTGCGCTCTTATATGCTCAGGCTTCTTCAGGGGATGCGTCGCTTATTAACCAGGTAGGTGCGACGATTTATCAAATGCATAATTCATTTTATTCGATTGAGTAGGATTTATTTATTAATTATTTTATTGTTTGATTATCCCTTTTTTATTTATTATTTTATTGAGAGGTAAGATTTATTAATTATTTTATTAATACTATCTTGGTTGTTTAGTATATATTTTTATACAAAAGAAAAGAATATGTCAATAATTAAGAGAATATGTTAATATTAATTTATTCAATAATTAAAGGAAATATATTAATTTGTTAATGAAGGAATTGCAAGTGTTCCAATAGGGGTCATGACAAATCTCCCTCTCCCAACATTTGCTTGTCCTCAAGCAATTTGGAGGTTCGGGTGTTTGAGAATTTCTTGACCCTCCCAAGTTGAGTCTTCTTCAATTAGGCCTTTCCATTTTACCAAGAACTCTAGAATGCTTCCATTTCTTAACTTCTTCTCTCTTTGATCTAGGATGATTTCAGGCACAAGAGCTAATTTACCTTCATCGTCGAGGGGAGGTAATTCTTCACAAGGAATTGTTTGCTTGCCAAGTACTTTCTTCAACCTTGACAAATGGAAGATGTTGTGGATGCAGTTCCCTTTAGGAAGTTCCAGCTCATAAGCTACTTCCCCTATTCTCCTGGAGATTTGTAGGGGCCATAGAACCGGGGCTTAAGCTTCTCTTTTCCATTGGATTTGATGGAAGACTGTTTGTAGGGTTGCAACTTTAGGAACACCAAATCTCCGACCTCAAAGGTTCTTTCTGTGCGGTTCTTATCTGCATACACTTTTTGCTGGTTTTGGGCTTGGTGTAAATTGTCCTTTAGAGCATTTAGGATGTCCATACTTTCTTGCACAAAGTCTTTAGCTCGAGGAACTTGGCTTTCTAGGGTGATCAAGCTCCCGAATGTAGTGGGCTCATATCCGTACAATGCTTTGAAGGGGGCCATTTGGATGGACATGTGATATGCCGTGTTGTAACAATACTCCCCTAAATGTAACCATTTGATCCATGCACTCTGCTGTCCTGTGACATAATTTCTTAAGTATCCTTCTATCCGCTTATTGACGATTTCAATTTGTCCATCTGTCTGGGGGTGGTCTGGGGGTGGTAGCTAGTGCTTGGTGTAAGAATTGTTCCTGATAATCGAAAGAGTTCCTGCCAAAACTTACTCATGAACCGGACATCCCGATCACTGATAATATTCTTTGGGAGGCCGTGGAGTCTAAAAATTTCTTTGAAGAATAGTTTTGCTAACTGGGGGGCCCCATAGTCCATGGATATGGCAAAAAAATGGGCATATTTAGTGAGTCGGTCAACCACCACATATATGCAATCCCTCCCTTGAGTTTTGGGTAATCCGGTGATAAAATCCATAGAGATACTTTCCCACTTTTGACTGGGGATGGGTAAAGGTTGCAAGAGTCCTGCCGGTTGATTGTGTTCCGTTTTATTCCTTTGGCAAATCAGACATTCTTGTACATACTTTAATACATCCCTTTTGAGTCCTCTCCAAGAATACTTCTCCCTTACTTGTTTGTATGTTTTGTAAAACCCTGGGTGCCCGGCTAGAGGGTTATCATGATACTCTGTGAGGACTTTCTCTTTTATCTTGGAGTGGGGTACTAGAAAGATTCTTCCTTTATATAAGATCATACCTTCAACTATTTTGTATTCTTCCTTAGGGAGGTGTCCTTCCAAGATTTCAATGGCTTGAGGGTCTTTAGCATATTCCGAGATAACACCATATTTCCAATCTGTAGCTATCCAGGTTATAGTTTTCAAGCAATGTTGCCTAGAAAGGGCATCTGCTACCACATTATTGGCTCCTTTCATATATTCTATATCGAAGTCATAGGCTTGTATGCGACTGACCCACTTTTGTTGGCGATCGTTCAAATCTTTTTGTTGCATGAAGTATCTCAAACTATTATGATCAGTTTTTACATGGAACTTGGTGCAGACCAAATATTGGTGGAATTTTGCTAGGGCATGCATTATAGCCAACATTTCCCTATCATTAATGGGGTAGAGTCTTTTTGCTGGGGTAAGTTTGCGACTTTCAAAAGCTATTGGATGTTTATTTTGCATGAGGACAGCACCAATCCCTTCCCCTGATGTGTCACAGTGTAACTCAAAAGGTAGGGTGAGTCAGGAATAGCCAATATGGGACAAGAACTCATTGCTTCTTTTAATCTTTCAAAGGTTTGTTGGGTTGTCTCATTCCATGAGAAAGCCCCCTTTTTAGTTAAGTCTGTGAGTGGATCAGCGATCTTGGAGAAACCTTTCACAAAACGTCTATAATAGCTACATAACCCCACAAATCCCCTTAGTTGCGTGAGGGTTTTGGGTCTAGGCCATTCCTTGATAGCTGCGATCTTTTCTTCATCTACACTAACACCTTGAGCACTGATTTTATGTCCCAGATATAGTATCTCCTCCATACCAAATTCACATTTGGAAGCTTTGGCGTACAATGATTCTTGCTCTAAAATCTTGTGGGTTTCTTCGATATGTTGGAGGTGTTCTTCCCATGTCTTACTGTATATGAGGATGTCATCGAAGAAAATAAGAAGGAATTTCCTTAGTTGTTTGCGGAATGTGTGGTTCATGCATGATTGAAAGGTGGCCGGAGCATTGGTGAGCCCAAAGGGCATGACAAGGAATTCAAAGTGCCCATAGTGGCACCGGAAAGTTGTTTTGTGCACATCTTCTCCTCTCATTCTTATCTGATGATACCCTGATCGAAGATCGATTTTGGAAAAGTATTTTGCTTCGTGAAGTTCGTTAATGAGTTCATCAATACGGGGAATGGGATAGCGGTTCTTGATGGTTTTTTTGTTTAGAGCTCGGTAATCTATACACATCCTGAAAGTGCCATCTTTCTTTTTAACAAGAACCACTGATGATGCGAAAGGGCTTGAACTGGGTTGAATGTGCCCCATTTCTAACAACTCTTTAATGGTCTTTTCTATCTCCTCTTTGTACTTATGGGGGTGTCGGTAAGGAGTAGTCATGATTGGTTTTGCCCCTTCTTCTAACTCTATGGTGTGTTCGAATCCTCTTTTAGGTGGCAACCCTGGTGGGATTTCTTTGAATACCTTCTCATATTTGCTGATAATAGGATGAACTTCGATGTGGATGGCCTTCCCTTGTGTAGTGTTTTTTTCTAATATCATACATTGGGCGGCCCATTCTCCTTGTCCCCGCCTAAAAATTCGTTCCATTCTTTTACATGAGACCACTTTAGGAGACTTGTTAGGCATGCCCTTCAGGGTGACTTATTGCCCTTGGTGTTGGAAACGAATGATTTGGTTGGGAAGATCAAACATAAAACAACCCAATGAATAAATCCATGGAGTTCCTAAAATGAGGTCAGCATCTAGGGGGACTACATAGAAGTCTTCGGTGATGAGGTGATCTCCTAGAAGGACATTCAATCGTGGTACTAGGGTGGTACATTGTACCCTAGCGTCGGTGGCCGTTGCTGCCTCAAAACCTTCAAATTTTTGGGTACTTAACTTTTTGTGTTTTACTATTCTTTGGTCAATGAAGTTATGAGAGGCCCCACTATCTACCAAGGTGATAACTCTTTGTCCTAAGAGTGCACTTTTGATGCGAAAAGGGCTATGTTTAGATACGTGGGAAATGGTAGCTAGCATAGCTGGATTTTCATTTTCAAATCTTGCTTTCTTGTTTGGGTATTCCTCCCTTGGGTATGCCTCGAGTTGGTGTGATTTGCTAGTACATCTATGGTCTAGCCCCCATGGTTGCTGACATTTAAAACATAGTCCCTTCTTTTTCAGTTCTTCCATTCTTCCACACATATGACCTTTGCCTCTTTTTTCTTTGCACCATTGACATGTTCTATTTATTTCCCCCCTTTTGTCTTTCTCCTCTTTGGAAAATGAGTTAAATTTCTTGGGCTTGTCCTTGGGTCAATGCTCTTCATATTTCAAGGCTTTTTGGATAGCTTCATCCAAACAGTTAGGTTCTAAAGTGCCCACCATGCTCTTGACCGGACCCCTTAGGCCTTCTATGAATAAATAGGTAAGTCTCTCTTGGGAGATTTCGGGGACCATGACTGCCAACTTCTGAAATTCGGTAATGTATCCTTCAATAGTGCCTTGCTGTTTTAATTGTGAGTTCCCTAAAGTACCATTCCGGGTGCCTTTGATCAAATCTTTTAATCACTCTTTGGGTAAAGTCATCATAGGTGGTAACTTGTTGGTGGCCTTGGGTTATGAGTCCGTGATGCCACCAATCATGGGCCATTCCGGTCAGGTGCAGCACTGCAAATTTGATGGCACTCGTCTCGGTCATAGGACTTAAGGATAGGTAGGTATCTAACTTTTGAACCCATGATCTGGCGGTGGTTTTGCCTTCTCCATCGAAGCTAGGAATGGTTAATTTGCTGATTCTATTCTTGAGTTCTCCATCAGTTGACTCATCCCTCTCCTTCCTATGGGTGTTTCTTTGTTTGGCCTTACAATAGTCTTTAAATGACACCAGCTCTTTTAGTTCAGGCTCTAACTTGTGATAGGTTGTTAAGATCTCATCAACACTTTCTACGTGTGGGCTATTATCAATGCTTCCTTTTCTAGGTTCTTTATTTGGCAAAAAATGGGGTCGGGTGGGCCCGGGATTTGTGCCTTGAGAAGATGTAGTGTGATTGTTCTCAGAATGGTTAGAGTTTGCCTCATTTGTATGATTGTTGTTTAGGTTTTGGAGAGCTTGCAGTAATGCCTGATTAGTTTTTTCATTTTGTTCTAATAAGGTTTGAGTTTTCTTATCATTGTTTTCCATGAAGGCTCTGAGTTCATCTCTCAATGGTTCACCTATGGGGTCAGTTTCGGGGTTATCATTCCTAGAGCCTCTTCAGTGGTAGGTTTTCATTTTTATTTTTTTTCCCATAGGATGGCAGGAAGGGTGCTCTGATACCACTGTCAGAATCCCTTACCTGGTTGGTCCCTGGTTACAGAGGTTGCGAATGATAGGGGTTTGGTAAGGTCACTTGCATTTCCACATTCAAATCCATATATTTACATATTAGCATTTAATACTTAATTACTGAATCATTCAACATAATAATATCTACAGAGTTAGATTTAAGAAAGAAATAAAACAGGAAAACACTTATTCCCTCAAGAGAAAGGCATCCTTAAGGGGCCTATGGTCTACCATCCTTCGATGCCCAACCCATATTCTGGGCTTGTGGGGCAGGAAGCCTGGGACCCTCACCCCTCCATGACCCAACCCAATGCAAGAGGCCTGTGGGATATACTGCCCAACCCTGGTTAGGGCCTGTGGGGCAGACTGTCCAACCTTTGCCTGGGCTTGTGGAGCGGAACCTAAGTGAGGTTTTTAGACGAACCTTCTTAAGCATAATCCACTACTCTTGATAGGAGTCACACATATTACAGACAATATTCAATCATCTAGTTTACAACCAGCAATGATTCATTCTAATTTCCATTTATTACATTATGCAGCTGTTAACAGTAATTCATTCTGAATTTCGCCTAATACATTATGTAATTATAATCAACTATATAAGTTCCAAAGAAAGGTCTCAACACAATTATAATATATTACCAAAGATGTATGAGTAAATATGACAGTGTGAATGCGTATGCACCATTGTTATATTCTTTCAAGCTATAATACATAACAGAGATTCAATATTATTGATAGACTAGAGTGTTAACGTAACCCGTATTTACTTGCAGACAGATTCTCAATGATCTCGGGCCAATCTATATACAATGGGCGACTTAAGTGAAGTAATTTCTATACTCGGTGATTCTTCCGAGGTGACTGTTGTATTGGGCCAATGTGACATTCTTTTCTTGCAAAGGGGCTGCGGACATATTTGTATTGTACAGGTCGGGTATGGGATGCGTTTCATATTATAAGGCGGAGGAGTCTATGCTGGGCAAGCTCATCCACTAATGCTGACTACTGGCGGTTATCTAGCGTGTTTGTTAATGAGGGATAGGATTCCATTTTAGCACCTCTACCAACAGTTCGTGGTTTCCACAGATGTTTATATATTGAATCAGCCAGTAAATAACGTATCAAAAAGCTAAGTGATGTTACTCACAGTGTTTCCTGATGCCGTAATCCTCCTGCTGCCGTGATACCACTCCTGCTGCTGTGATTCTGTTCTCCCTTTCCTCCTTTCTCCAATGATTGCCCTCTTATATGCTCGGGCTTCTTGAGGGGATGCATCGCTTATTAACCAGGTAGGTGCGACGGTTTATCAAATGCATAATTCATTTTATTCGATTGAGTAGGATTTATTTAGTAATTATTTTATTGTTTGATTATCCCTTTTTTATTTATTATTTTATTGAGAGGTAAGATTTATTAATTATTTTATTAATACTATCTTGGTTGTTTAGTATATATTTTTATACAAAAGAAAAGAATATGTCAATGATTAAGAGAATATGTTAATATTAATTTATTCAATAATTAAAGGAAATATATTAATTTGTTAATGAAGGAATTGCAAGTGTTCCAATAGGGGTCATGACAGTTACATCCCAAGTTGTGAGGTTACTGTTTACTATTACTATATAGGGTAGATATGAAATATGGAAGCGCCTGTACCTTGTTATCAAAATGTATGTTATCTCATTTGACGTTGTTTCATTTGATGTTATCTCAATTGATGTTATTCATGGTGAAATACTGCATATATGTGAATAGATGGTTATTGAAGTATTGTTATTCTAACTTGAAAGATGGTTATATATATATATATATATATATATATATATATATGTTGCTTATTGTTGTGAACAAAGGACTGCTAAGGTATGTGCTAGTGGTTGCAGGAAAACGTTCACTCTCTAGGGGGACGGGAAGTATCATTCGAGAGAGGAGCTTGGTCGGTTAACCGGTAAGTAAACTATCTGAGCATACAAATACATCATCTTAGATTGAGTGAATTGAGTCAGTTTGTGTGGGTTTTAGGTAAGTCATCCATAGCTTGTATATTTTGCAAGTAGAGGTCTTGACTGCTTCTATGTGTTTTATGTGAGGTCCATCCTTGTGCTTGTATATACAGTCATTGTGATGTTAACATGAATGGATGTAAGTATTGGAAGTGAGTATATATACATGTGTATAGTATATACATGTATCCGTAGGTATAGACATATCGATACAAGCGTAAGCTAGCTAATGGATATGCCATACAGATGTATCGATATGGTATACATACATATATATGTACATAGCGGAATGTACAGTAATATACATATGTATATGTACACATGCCCGATAATGGTTAGATAATATTATATTATTAATGTCTAACTATTTACATATATAGATATATGTACATTTACTTATCATGATACGACATGCTTACAATGATAAATATATGTATTAATATATATATATATATTAAAGATCACCTTAATATATATGTATAAAATATAATATATAATATATATGTATAATTAATATTTAATTTCATAAGGGGGATTAAATTATTAATATGTGGAATAAATGTTATTCTTCAACATAAGGAAATCGATTTATTTCCTTAAGTGAAATCAAATATTTGGCAAACTATGGGAAATTGGGTTTTTTCTAAACCCAATCGATTATTTAAATTAACAACCATGGGGAAATCGAATAAAGTAATGTATTTGGCAAATGTAAAATACATCATTCTTCATAAAGTTGAATCGAAATATTAGACATTACAAACTATTGTGAACTTTGCCGTAAATATGAAATATTCAGCTGAGGAAGAAACGCACGCCTGTAGAAGTGCACGACCTTGAACAAGTCTCATGAATTTAGAACGCAACTTGTATAGTGTCAACTGCAGCCTGGAAGTAGGCTATGTGGTATACAAATAAAGAGGGACTTTTTCTCTGTGCTTATCAAAATCTGCCATTACCTGTTGAATAACGCCATTTCCTGTAGGTGTCGATTCTTCCTTATTCAACATGTGCAAGTTTGAAACATTCCTCAATTTGTTGTCAGTAATGGAGGTCGACTCACCTCTAGAAGTGCTGAGTATGAAGTTTAAAATCTCCCACTTATCATTTGAAACATTCAAAATGCAATTGTGTCATTCTACATGCCATTTGAAGTGGAATTCGATGTGTAGGGGAGCTCTATAAATAGCCGCCATTCTTCTAGATTCATTTATTCATTATTCATTATCCTTCATCATCATTTTCATTCTGATTCACTCAGACGCATTATTCTGTTTTGTTCATTCATGCTGTGAAAAGTGCAATTTCGTCATTTTATGTGAGCCGAATTTGATCAGGAAGTTGAGATTGAGTATCAATTTCACCTGAGACTTTCATATCTTCTATCAAACTAAAACCATTACCAGTTTGGTTCATCATTTTCTAAGAGATAAATTTAGAGAGAGAAAGAGAGTCTTGGAAAGAAATTGACGATTGTTGGCAGTGCTGAGAAAAAGATTGAGTTTTCACCAGTTGGAGAAAAGCTGAAAACTAGGCATGGGAAATTCTTCTACCATCAATTTCATTTAAGAATCTTTAAATTATTCTGGAATTATGTTTACTGTTTGTGCTTAGATAGGGGCTTGTAATATAAACTGTTGTTGTTTGTTGAAAAAGGTATTGTTCAATAATCTGTACATTAGCTTGCATATAGTGAATATGTCATTTAAAGCATGGAAGATGCATACATACTGTGAAAGTAGTTGTACCCAAAATAATTTTTTTGGCATTCTGCTTAAATTGAGCTAAATCATGTAAAAATTCCGTCAAAAGTCTGTTTTAGGTCAAACCAAACATGAGGTCTTTGTGGGTTTCTGTCAAGGAACATATGTGTAAAATTCTGAAAAATTGAAAATTAGGGTTTTGCGCCCCTATTTTCAAGGAAACCCCTAAAAATAGGACCTTCTTGAAAATGATTGAAAATGATTTTGATAGGATGAATTGACTTCACGATCACATTAGTCAAGTCAAAATCACCAAAAAGTTAGTTTTACTCTGGTGGGTCTGTTTTCATTTTTCAGGAATAAAGTTAGGAGCTCCGCAACCATTAATGGCAGATTGGCTAGTACCAGGTGCTGAAAGTTAAGCTTCAAAAGCTTCAACAAGAAATCCATGGCAAAAATGCTTGAAAAGATGCTTTGTGACAAAGGGGATTTTCAAACGTGAAAAATGCTGAAAATTGGCTAAGTCTGGAAAATGAATGCCTTGCTACCAAGGAGGCTGTGTAGTTGAATGCCTTAGTCATTTTTCCAACACCCGTACACATAGCATGCTGGAGGTAATTGCAAGGATGCACGCATCTACATCGTAAACAATAATGCTCGAGACAGTCACGATGCATGCTGAATGTGAAGCATGAAGAGATAAAGTTTTTCAAAGCAAATGATGAACTTGCACCTAAAAGGCGCCTCTACTGAAGAAAGGTGCCCTTGAATTCAAAAGATCAAAAGCAGTCATCAACCTTCAACAAGGCAGTCGTCTTCTCCGTGTTCCTGCCATCTTTCCAACGCATCGTCGAGCTAAGTCATCTGATTCATCAATCAAAGATGAACGCAAGCGAAGTCAGGAGGGGCTGTAAAGCATGAGCCATCAAAATGGCAGTCAAACATGAGGAAAGGCGCCCTTGAATTAGATGCTCAAAATCTCAGTTGTTGAACAATCCTGTCTTCGGGAAATCTCTCCAGCATCAGCTCAACTTCACAATGAACCTGTTTGTAGGCCTGCAAGACACATCAAAAGAAAACAACTGTCAATCATTCAAGCATGCCAAATGGAGGGAAAATCAATGCACATCAAGGCAAAGGCGCCCCTATAGGCCAAGGGCGCCCATCATTTTGAGTCACTTGTTGAGGTCTTCAGCAACTGCTTTCTTCAAGGCATTTGTTCAGCATACTCTCAGCTTCGTAGCCAATCCAATTGCACGTTCATAGGACCTGCCAAGCAATCATAGGCAGGGATCAAGCAGAAAACACCAAAGGAGAAGACTGAAAGAACATGCCAAGAAATTGGCTAAGTATCGGTCAAAAGAGCCCCTCTTGAAGAAAGGCGCCCAGTCTTTTGAGGATGTAGATGCATTATTTTTGCTCGGTGACCTCTAGGACAACCTTCTCCACTTTGATCGATCTCGACAACAAAACCATTTGCGAAGGCATTTGACAATTCGATCATCGGATGATAGAGGTCAAAGTAGGCAGTTTACAAACTAATGTTGTTTTATCTTTTTTAGGTCCCCCCTTTTTCAAACTAATATAGCTTTATTGTACCTAATGAATTATTTTTATTGTTTTGTTTCCTTTCTTTTTGCACTGCTTATTTTCTTTTTTAATTCCTTTCTCTCATCACATCTCCCTCACCCTTTATTAGGCTTGATCTGCATCTCCAATTCATTTGCTCCTCTTCCCGATGATGGATAACTGAGTGTGATCCGAAATGTCACAAAAAAATACACAGTTGAATCCAAAAGCCTAGCATTATAACTTCATGGACTGTGGAAAACCCATGCCAACTATAACATAGATATAATCAATCAACAAGCCAAAAGCGCCCCTGTCCCTTAGATTGGAAGGGCCTAAACTTACCTTCAGCAGCTAAAAAATCAATCGTCCTTTCCAGGACTGAGTTGGTTACCCAACGCACGATCAAGCAAAGTCATCCGACTCATCAATCAATGGCCACGTCAGATCAGAGCACGGAGGGTAAAAATGATGAAATTAAAGAACTGTCAAGAAATTGACTAAGTGTTGGTCAAAAGAGCCCCTGTTGAAGAAAGGTGCCCCTGATTTGAAGGCATCAAATTCAGTCTTTGAGCTTTGCAGCTCCCAGGCACACTTGATCAGGTTTGTCCTATCTCAACAGTGAATCAATCAACATCAGCTCAAGATCAACTGAACAACCAGGAGCAAGGATCAAACGAAGGCACGTCAGCCTGAAAAAATGATGAAAAAGTGTTCAAACTCAAAAAGGATGCCTAAAAGTCAAAAGTGATTTGTTGATTTGAGTTAAGAGAATTTGGAGGCAAAAAAAAGGCCAAACACTCCACGATCAGTGGAAATCAGCTTTAGAACTCCAAATCAAGCTCAATCATGAGTTGGACGCCCAATTGATGCTTGCAATTACAAATTGGCATATCAAAGCATCTAGGCATCCATTCTTCATTATTTCTTTGCAGGTTGAGGAGCTCACGAACAGATATTTTTCTTCTCCAACATTTTTGAAGATCTGACAGAGGGGTTTTCACCGTTCTTCATATTTTTGAAGATTTGTTGCACAGAGGGACTATTTATTAGAGGTTGCATCAAAGGGCATAATTCTTGCAGAATGACAGCTGATAACTTCCAATCTTCATGTCTTTTTCCTCTTTTCTTGTCTTAGATCTTCTTGCATGTCCGAGAAAATGGCAGATAATCATAGATCTGGCCATCTGGGTATGATCAACACTACTTTTTCAACAAAACCCACATGTTAGATTTTTCTAGAAAAAGTAGCCTTGTTGCCCCTATTTTTTAGGGTTTCCAAAAAAAGTCACAAATTTGAAAAACAGACAAACTAGGTTTGTTCAGCTTTGAAGCACGAACAAAACCCATGTGTTGGATTTTTCCGAGAAAAATCATTTTCTGGTGCCTCTGCCACCAAAGGGCTCTTGCATGTCATAGAAAAACTCATTTTTTCGAATTTCTGACGATTTGGGTTTGTTTAGAAAATCATTCTCAACAAAACCCACGTCTCAGAATTTCTCGTAAAAAGTTGCCCCGACAAGGCTATTTTAGCAATTCCAAAAAAAGTTGTCAGAACAACATCATATGCACAGTTAATCTTAAAGGTTTTCAAAATACAGTTCTCCCAAGACGAATACAAGGTCAAAATGGTCTTACTCCGTGATTTTATGAAAACGACTGACACCGACTTGCGTCGAGCACACCCAGAGGTCAATTTGGACAGATTGACAAGCATAGACACAAGTCCACGGGTTCCATAATGGTTTCACCTCATATATCCGATAGCCTTCCCAAGCCAATTTAGAGGATTGTAACCATTGGAATTTTGCGTATGTAGCGAGTTCATGTGCATTTCTCACGGTTAGAGTGTTGGCAGTCAAACTTCGCGATTTCATCATCAAACTTCGTGGTTTCATCATAAAATACTCTTCCGTCGAGAAAGGTAAAGGAAAACGTCAAAAACATAAAGCTGCAAAAGAATGCAGAAGGTAGTCATTCACAATACAGAGCTGCCACTGGTTAATACTACACTACCTTCCACATCAAAATGGAAACATGGATAGAAATTCGAGTAACCCTCCTAAGGGAAGCAAAATGAAGGAGATACATACATCAAATTCCTGACAAGCGGTAAGCTGACAATTGTGGCATGTGATGATCTCCGTATAAAGAAGTCAACGACTAGTTGGGAGAATTGATGAGGTGTAAAACACCCAGTTGGGACGTCCTACCCTCCAGAATATCATTAATGGTGACAAGAGTTAACTTGATGCCTCATTCCAAGTTAACTCCAAGTCCCACAGATCATGCATGTCAGATCCCACTAATCAAGGATGTCTAATTTGACTCCCACAATTTGTGGATCTCAGATCTCCACTAAATGTGGATGTCTATTTTGGAGGCACTTTTGTAAATTAAGTTCACTTGTAGTTAGCTTTCAGTCAACTGAGGTAGATTTCCAATTTGACTTTTGTTTAGTTTCAGTTAACTAAAGTAGATTTCTAGTTAACTGCTTGCTCACCTACATTTGGACATAGGAATAAATCTTGTTAATTGGCAAGAACTGATTGTTAACTCAAAGAGATTTTAGGGTTGCTTACTCCTTTGAGTTTCTATAAATAAGAGCTTTGGGCTCATTATTTGTTTAACTTTTATTTGCTAGCCAAAATTGTTGCGCCATTGTTGCTTGAATTTGCTTGTTTGTATTTGTTCACTCTTGGATGAGAGTTTGTTGGTTGATCGTAATTGTGCATGATTTCGTGCCTTTGCTGTCCCAGCCTTTGTAATTCTTTGGTGAAGCTTGAAGAAGAAAGTCAGATGGCGTATGCATATTTGATTTAAGTTTTGAGTTGATCCAATGTTTTTGTTCTCAAATAGTTTATTGTTTTAATCTCCTCGGATATTTTGTCATCGATTGCTATCGTTTGATGTTGTTTAATGAATTGTCTTTTAGCCTACACTTTGGACAAGTGTCGTCACCTCCTCGGGAATCCTGTTAGCCAAATCATCATACCTTGTTTTTTCTAGTAAGCTGTTTCCAAGCCTATACCTCGAACAGGGGTTCCTCCTCCTTGGCAAGTCTCTGATCCAGCCTACCGTAAAGAGTGTTCACTTGCATAAAACCTTATCCCAAGCGTGTATCCGAGAGTTCAGAGCCTCGGCCATATTCTACGGAGACGAAGGATTCAAGTGATCCCTCCCATCCATTTTGCTCCTATGCCCTCATGCTCTATTTATCTTGAGGAGGTAGGATAGTTTAGAAACTAGTTTAGTCATAGTTAAGAATCTGCGGAAGCCAAAGAAAAAGCTTAGCTACGGCGCATTGTGTTTATGCACCCTTGTGTCCCGCCGCTAAGTAAAAAAGATAGGAACCTTTGTACACCTTTTTTACATAGAACATCAGCAAAGAGAGATCTTCCTCTCTATAATTTGAAGAGCAGTACTAAAACACTTGCAATAGTTGTCCATTTCCAATAAGCACTCCAGAGGTGCTAATTGAAACGCCAACAAAAGTATAATAGGCATACACTTGTTATGAAAGGTTAAAAGATGCATACATACTGTAAAAGTATAATAGGCATATACTTGTTGTGAAAGCTTAAAAGATGCATACTTGTGAGATTGCATTAATTGAATGATCTCCATAGTAAGAGAATGTTGTTTGCATGAATACTATTTGCTGAGCTTGCTTGCTTTCGGAAAAGGGAATTGAAGCTTTAGTACCACTTTTATAATGTTTTTTTAAGTACTCCATAATAGGAAAGTTTGCTTGACACATATACTTAATTGTATTACAAATGTCAATTCGACACAAGTATTTAACTATACTAGGTATGTCAAAGAGATCACTTGCCTAAGAAATTCAACTATACCGTAAGAGGTACAACATAGGTATTTAAATATACTAGATATGTTTGAACATGGGATGCAATGTGTTTGTATATTTACTCCATAGTAGGAGGTGATTGTGTTTCTTAGTTAAGTATATACTAGGCTTGATTTGAATGCAAGAGTCACTTGAGGTACACTAGCTAAGTTATTAGGTTAACTCTGAAAGCTTGTGTTACTCCTAGGATATGCATGGGAGTGGGCTTGTGAACTTACTTGCTAAAACGTTTCATTACTAGCAGATTAGTTGGATGTAGGTTAGTCCGGGGTGACAGATTTACCCATTGAAGGACAATACCTACGCGTAGTGTAAGATAGCCCTAAGTCAAATCGACCCTGAATAGTGTATGTGACAGTTGACCCTCAATAAAAATACTGTATGAAACACTTTGATCAAAGTAGTGTAATGTACAAGACATCCTCTTAGACTAGGCGATGATTACACTATCAGTTCATCGTGATCCCGTATTACATACTAGTTCGAGAGTTTGCGGATTGCACAAGTTCTAGTTATGTAGGACACACCACTATGCTCAATTGGTTAATAGTATCGATTACTCTACCAATCTCTTCATCAAAGGGAGGGCCATCTATCGAATGATAGATGTGCGAGGGACCGCATTATAAGTCTGTGGTTGGCGGAAAAGCGCCTGAGTGATGCTTCTCCTCCTCATCAGGCTACTGGAGCACCAAGATTTGAAAGGCGGGTTCCTAGACCTTCTTACTACTATTTGTTCTAAAGCGCATTGGAGCTATGTTAGTTAAGGTACATTTTCTCGTTACTTGTACATGTGAAGTTATTGTAATGACATGGAATCTTTATTGTAAATTTATTATGATATCTTGTTCATATATTATCAATAAAGGAAAGAAAAATTATATTGCAATAACTTGTTAGCACATTTATTTACTCTTTTGATGTAAAATTGATTTTTTTTATTTTACCAAAGGATCAAGTCGTTACAAAGGTCAAGTGCTTCATGTGAACCCTACCCTGGTACCTTCTTCTCATGCAATTGAAGGTTGTACCGCACGTAGACAAGTTCATTCAAGCGTTTTTGAGTCAACTTATTACACTTCTTTGTGTGAATGGCCTTAAAGACACTCCAGTTGCACTCACAACTAAAGGCACTACAAGGCTGAGATAAAATGCGAATGACAAGCTTTTGAAGATTAGGTGTTGTGGCACCATAATCTTCCCACCATAGATCTGCAAGGGTAACTATTATCTCTCAAAAATGCACCCTTACTAAGTTGCAGAACCTAGCTTTCTGGAGGAACAAGGAAACACTCCTAGATTGTGGGAAAACCAAAGGATTGGAGTGAATCTCCGGTTAAGGTCGACTTGTTGGTTTATCACCTAAAAACTACTGGATTTATGAGGAAAAGGGGAGAAGGATAACTTAAAAGAAAAAAAAATGAATAAAACTGAAAGCATAAAATGAAGTGATACACCAAACCTAAAGGGAGACAATGAAATTCGAAACTTTACACTTGGCTCAAATTGGTTAAAATTAAGTTTGCACAACCTATTACAGCATGTTTATGCATAAATATTTTACCGAAAGGTTAAATACCACAACTTATAAAAGGAAGATAAACTTCACAATTATCAAGTAGTTTGTATTTTACAGACATAATCAGTAACCTGAATAAGCATACTAATTACTGAAAAGGTATAACATATGAGACAAAGTTATAAGGAAATTCAAATAACCTTCACATACAACTTGATCAATCATTTAAAATACACTAAACTGCAAGAACAAATAGGCAAGAGTTTATCACCAGAAATGATTAAGGTATCCACTGTATTCCATATCTCATGAGTTACAAAAAAATATGCCAAAATTGTAGCAAAAGACTATAAAAGTCACAATGTCTCCAATCTGCATAATCAGAACTAACTCTCAAAATGAGTCAAATGAGAATATAACATCATTCTCCAACTCCCAACAAAAAAGGATCTAGAAACCTCATGATCTCGAATGCCTCCAAAAAGCCCTAAAAGTAGCAACTGAAACTTCTCCAAATGAGCTCCAAAAAGTTGTAATAGTCAACTTTGACCAAGTCTACCATAAAGGCATGAGGAATTGACTCCAACCTTGGTCAAAAAGGCCTAAATTTCCTCCAACTGTCTCACAACCTCTCTCAACCACCCCCCTATATGCTTGGCATCAATGATCAACAACCCTTATCCATTTCCTTCGACCAAACACATTATCTTCCATTGCACAATAAACAACATTTATTAAAATGGTTTATAAAATACCATTTTAACAATGTTTTACATTATATTTGGTGCAAAATAAAAGAATTGACTCATGACCATGTTTGGAAAACATAAAAGTGTTTGGTTTTACAAAAAATGAAGAGGGACACAAGGCATAAATACATAATGAGGGGCATAAGTATAAAGAAGGAAAAATAAAACAAAGACAAAAATATGCCCTTTGTCTATCAGCCAAAGTTTAGGGTAAAATAAACCCTAAAGAGAACCTACGGCCACACCTTGGATTTCATTTCATTTTGCATTTATTAAAATCTTACTCCAGTCTTTGAGGGCACCGCCATGGGTTTTGACTCAAGCCTCCACTAAGGTCTTACATGAAGCTTTTACTGCATTTCCATGGAGATTCATGTGCATACCATGACAGGTTCTAAAGTAAAAGAGGCTCCTCCAATAGCTTCATGTACCAGATCGACTGGAAAAACTCAGGTGAGCTCCTTGAACAAAGATCTCTACATTTTTGTTGTCATTTCCTTCATGCTCAACGCCTTTTGAACCTCTGTAGAAACATGGAGAAACTTTTTTTTCTTGTCTCGGCCCCTGGAGATACATAGCCTATATATTTGCATTCTCTGAAAACCATGACCCCACCCCCTGCAGTATGGGTCGAGGGTTTGGCCTCTCTGCAAGCCGTGGCTTCCTTTCTTTGTAGCTAAGTTTCATGGCCATTTCTCCCTTGAAATCTCTTGTATTTTCTTAGTGCATCAATTTTTCTCTTCTCACTGTGATAATAATCACCTTTGCTATGATGAGACTACACAAGATTATAACATGAATGAGATATTCAGTCAACTGTTCCATAAGAAAATGTTGCACTTTTGTATTTGAAACCCTTAACTTGTCTTTTTGTATGCCCTGATGTTCCTCTGTGGCTTTGGCTTTAAATATCTGGCTTTTGTTCATCTGTGCAATACTACCCTTTTGTCACTTAAAAAAGTGATTGTAACAGGCTTTGTATGTCCATTACATCATGGTCATGAACACTGAAAGAGACTGGCTCTATTAATCATCTACAAACTGTTCCCCCTAGATGTGAAATTGTTGTCATGTTTCATATCATGCTCATCATGCCATGGTCTATGATAAAATCCTTCAAATCTGTACCTCCAAATGATAAAAATAACACTTGGAATTTATTTGCTATGAGAAAACATTGACTTTTCACTGTTAAAACTGCTGCCCTACAGAGTAAAAGCTATCTTTATCCATTTGTCTTATGAAATACTGTCACATTCTCATTCATGGTAACCTTGACTATGGGTTTATAATACTGCTCTATGTGACATAACCAAGGCACTATCTTTGCAAGGTTGTTAAAGCTTCCAAAATGATGAATTCATAGGACAAAGATGGTGTTGTGTGACTAATCAATGCTTCTGACAATATCCAACAGAGGAAACAATCGAACAATCTAACAAGCTCTCAGACATACCTGTTGTGACCTTTTCACACATCACCCCATCCAAGATGGGGACCCCCTAATTTTTGCTCCATTCTGGTCTTTTGGCTTTGGTTCTCTCTGTCTCTGGTCTTTTGTCCTTCCGGGGATGTCCCGTTTGACCTCAGTTGAAGTAATTGACAAATTTAGGGTTGCTATCCTTTAGACCCGTTCGAGGTCAAGATTGAGTTACTCAGGTGAAATCTAAGTGCAGCAACACATTCAGAAAGCTCAAGGCAGAATCCCCCTGAAATCTCACTAAAATCCGACCACTTACTATTTTGAGTTAGTGCCTAATTTGAGGCTTGTTCCTCAGGATTTCGGGATTCTAACTACTTCAGCACAATCAGGCAGCTTCAGAATGCCTACACGCGAAATTTGAACGGATTCAGACAAATGGCTATTTTTAGCAGTTCAGCCTTCAGGGGCTATTTTCAAGGTTTAGACAAGCAATTCTCCGATAAATGATAGGAGAATTGATCTGGGTTTTCCAAGACCTTCGCGATGATGTAACATGCAAGCCGAGATGGTGACTTTCAAAGTACAGCCTTCCGAGGCTATTTTTAAGGTTTGCATGCAGGAATTTTCAATGCATGTCCGGATATTCCATCTGGGTTTCGCGAGAGCTTCGCAATGATATGACATGCAAGCAGAATGAGTCAGTTTTCAGGGACTTACTATTTTTAGCCAGTGTCGGAACTTTGACCAGTTTTCTGGGTTTTTCTGGGTTTTTTGAGATCCCACGGGCACTGTGACATGCAAACTCGTCCGACATCCGATGGACCACTTTCTGGACACTTACTATAAGTAGCAGCTTCAGTCCAGCAGCCACCTAGCGCTTCATTCCAGCAAACATAACGACAAGCAGTAGAAATCAGAGCAACCAAGGGCAGTCGGGAGCGCATGCAAATCAGATTAGGGTTTCCCTGCCATGTCTAAAAATAGATGAAGTGAAATCCATAAATTGTCAAAATGAAGCACGCCACCATGATCAGCATCCTTCGGGCTACCTACTGGCAAATTTTGAGGAAAGTCGGAGGACTTACTATTTTTAGTAAGTCAGGACATGGATATAAATGGCAGGTCTGCACCGGAAGTTGGTATGAATAGAGCACTCAAGTTATCAGGATCAGACATAGCAAGTTTCAGGTCGAGTGGAGCTACTGAAGCAGGCAGCTTTGAAACTTACTATAAATAGCAGGTGGCTTAAAATAGCGCATCATCACCAGAAGCAAGTATGAACAGGTCTCTCACAACATCAAAAGCAACTGGAGCAAATTTCAAAGCAAACAGAGATACGGAAATTGATCAATTATAGGGTTTGCTAAAAATAGCATGTATTGTGCTGGATAAGATGTGAACAGGATGGCAACACCAGATGGAGGCACAACCATGCCAGTTCCAGTTCAAAGCAAGGTGAAACGCAATGAAACCATAATTTCTCCGAATTTACTAAAAATAGAAAGCCAAAACAGGGTTAGGGCGTTGGAAATTTATAAATGATAGCTGACAGGCACACACCCTCATACACGCCCAGGAGAAATGAAAGATTCAAAAGTTCTAAGTATGAAATTTCCTTGAGCAAGGATGAAATGCGCCTTCAAGAGGCATAGAAATTCTTCTAAGGCAAGAGATTTTCCTCCTTACACTAGCAAATGCGCCCAAGGAAGCTGAACAGTCACTTTGGGCGTGGATTTTCCATCTCACATAGTGAAATGCGCCTAAAATGGAAGTTGCCAAGGTCAAATGCGCCTAGGGAAGGTGGAAGGTCACCCAAAACATGAAAATATTCAAGGGATATCGAAATTTCCTAAGGCCTCCTCAAATGCGCTCAAGGAAGGAGGTTGCACATGCTAAATGCGCTAGAGGGAGGTCAAAGGTCACTCTGGGCGTGGGTTTTCCTTGACCACATGCAAAATGCGCCCCAAATTGGAAGTTACATGGCCTAAATGCGCTTAAGGGAGATGAAAAGACACCTGGGCATGGAAAGTTTTTCACATGTGATATATGCGCTCAAAGATAAGATGGAAGTCTAGTGTGTGATATGCGCCAGAAGGAGGTGAAGAGTCATGTCTTAGGCATGGGAATTCCTCTTCTCCATGTCATATGCGCCCAAGGTAAGGATGAAAGGTAAAACGTAGAAGGTGAAAGCTAAAGGCGTGGGGTGGTGAAGGAAATGCGCTTGAAGGTGGAAGCTACCTATGTCATATGCGCTCAAGGAAGGTGAGGAGTCACCATACGCCAAAAGGGAATAATGTTAAGAAGGCGTGATTTTTTTAAAAAGGACCAAGGGTTATTCATTTTTTTTTATTTTTTTTTTCCTCTTTACTATGTGAGTTGCGCTTAAAGGTGGAAATTTATTATATGAAATACGCCTAGTAAGTGGGGACTTGAAGAGTGAAAACGGCTAAGTAAGAAAGGAAATGTCTAGGCGTGGAATTGCCTAAGGAATAAAATGGAAGAAGGACATGCTATATGCGCACTTTAGAGATGAAATTTATATTTTTAAATAATTCCTAAGGTATTTCTAGAGGGGAAAATGAAGAGTATGAATGAAGATGGTGCTAATTTCCAGAGTTATGAAAATCTTCAGAGGGAAAATTCTTTAGGAAAATCAAGAAAATTGCCAAGGTGGAGAAGCTTGAAATTGCAGGAGTGAAAGACATCCGGAGGGGAAGAAACAAACATTAGCCATTTTTATTATTTTTAAATAATAAAAATTAAAAGAACCCCTTCGTCCGAATACACATGAAAACGATGGATTCTGGAAGGATTTCTCTTCTGGGTATTAAACGTTCACAATTCGGGAGTTAAGCTTACTCCACGCCATGTCCACATCATTTCAATGGATATTTTCCCCAGTGCCTATTTTAAATAAAATTCCTAAGGCAAAATTGAGAGATTTCTCTAAGGCAAACAAACAAAATGAATGAGAGGCACTTCGCTAGAAGTTTTGAGCTAGATAATTTTGCCAAAGCGAAGACAAGATCAAATGACTTAGCCAAGCATTTTGAAATTGTTCAAGGAAGTGAACGATTTAATATTTTAAGAAATCAAATACAAGGCAGGCCTGTGCAGAGATGATGAATTCATAATTCTAGAAGATGCCTCAGATGACAAGTGTTACAACTGGGAAAAGAGAGGGAAAATGAATTCGAAAATTTGCTAAGTATAGCCTCTGCAGGAATTCGACCAGGCTATAAGATTTTAAAATCCTCTTCATTCCTCTCACCAATTGCTGAATGCAAAATATTGGCTAAGTGAAAGTATGAATTTCTGAAGAGGTTGCAGTTGCTGAAGAGTTCGAAATTGTGAGAGAGCTGAAGGAGAAGTGCAAATTTGTAAAAGTTGAAGTTGCTGAAGGAAGTGCGACTTAACTTGCTGAGGCTGCAGTTGCTGAGAGGCACGAATTCCCAAGTTGCCAGTTGCTGCATTTGCTGAGAAGGTACGAATTTGCAAAAGTTGAAGTGGCTGAATGCTGAAGTACGACTTGAGAAGAAAGTTTGAAGTTGCTGAAAGTGCAAAGTTAGAAAGAGAAGTACGAACTTCAAGGGAGAGGTTTCAAATTTGCTGAAAGTAAATTGCTGCAAGCAAACATTTCCAAGTATTTGCCATTGTGTTGTTGCAACCAAAGAAGAAACTTCTAAAAGCGTTGAAGTAAACAGGCGTAGTTGAGGTTTGCAGCTGAAAGTGACAGTGTTGCAGCCTTTTTATTTAAAAATCTGCTGGCACCCTCAAAAGCGATATATTGTTTTATAGAATCTTGTTTTCTAATGACTCTCTTGCCTTTTTGCAAAATGGCCGAATCAAGCAGAAGAGCTGCAAGCAGAAACAACCACACTGAGTCCAGACAGGCTGTGATCAAGAAATTGGGCAAGTCATTTTTGCCAGAATCCAAATTTTCATCAAAGCTCGGCAGGCTAGCTGACACGAACTTAGGCTCATTCAACATGGAAGCATTCAGAAGAAGGATATTGGGGATTGGAGGCCATCACCCATTAGTGACTTCGCACAGTATTGTCAGAAGTGGACTGTATGCAGCTGCCAACTTTCCGCCAACTATCCGATGCCCAGAACTCATCATGGAATGCGCCTACCACTACAATGCAGAACAGAGGACGGTCACTTCGCCAGATGGCAAGATGCTGGCTAACCTGACACTGAAGCGATCGGAGAGGCATTCGGGATTCCAATTCATGAGAAGATGATCTACAAGACAAAAGAGAGAGCTGGAAAGATGTACTCATCCACCACAGACCGGTGTGTTGATTTGATAAACACTAGGTGGATGATTAAACCCAAGCCAACTCGCACTAAACTGCCCAAGCAGATAGTCTCAGAGGACTTGAGACAGGAGTTTGGTGATCTCATTATGATGCTGAGCAGAGTTGGAGGTTGCCCCCAAGCGTTCATCTTTGAACCTTGGATGTTCTATTTTGTCAACTTGGTGTTGGAGGGAAAGGATTACATGGATTGGGCACTGATGATCAGTGATAACATACATGAGCAGCTTCGTGGCATGAGGAGAACGAAGACATTTTACATGGGCTCCTACCTTGTCTATATGCTGGCTCGCATGATGAGATATAGAGGGATCTCTTACAAGGAACCAATCAGTTGCGGATCCCATCAGTTTAAAATATATGAAGCTTGTCCACAGTTGCATCTAACAAGCACGACTAATTACAAGAGGGTTAATGATGCCTTTACCATGCACATAACGAGGACCCTGTAGCAGAGAACCCATCACAGAATATCAAGAGAGGCACAAGAAATGATTGAGAAATTCGGATGTTGGTTTATCCAATTTCCAAAATTCACCTACATAAGGCTGCAAGGATTTTCCTCCTATCCATACAGATTGCCTCGGTATCCCACAAACAAGATAGTGATGTTGGAAGTATCTAGGCAACTGATTGCCTATGATAAGATTCAGAAGAAGAAGAAGAAAGGTGGACTCGGATTCCCGATTACTATGGGAAATTCAGATGAAATCTGCCCATCGCTGCAAGCAGCAAGAGAGGCAGAAGCGGAGCTCCAATTCTTCCACCTTTCCTATCACACCAACAGGCATTACTACGATCCCCTCAAAAACATCAGGTGGATATTGACAGAAGAGTTCAAGCACAAGGTGCAAATTGAAGACTTTTGGGCTAGTGCAGTGGATGAGATCAAAGTCAAAAAAAGGATGTTTTCTCAGATACCGTTGGTGATGGTCAGAGAGTGTGAGATCATCCCAGTGCCAGATCAGATTGAGGAAGATATAAACGTAGTACAGGCTAACTACGAGACAGTAAGAGATACACCTTTACCTCTCCCAGATTGGTCTGAGCCAGAGATCATTGACTTGGATACACTTTGTATCCCAGTCTTGACATTTACACGGAGTTGGGTAGAGAGGCACGTCAGCCGAATCGAGGGAAGGTCAATTCCCCTTACCTACAATTTGATGGGAGACAGCGGATTGCAGGCAACTAATCAGAGGAGACGGAGTAACCCAACTCCAGAGCCTAGAGGAAAGGAGCCAGTTTGACCTGAGCCTGTGGTAGTTGAGGAGTCCATGCATACGCCATCTTGGACACACTCTCCAAGCTTACAAGAGGTGTCGTTGTTTGTTGATCAAAGGGAGAGATTGGATGTAGAGCAGACAGTGCAAGTGGCAAGTCAGCCACCTCGTAGAGAATCAGTGGGCCAAAGCATCAATATGCCCCAAGAAGATCATCAACAGGAAAATCAGCAAGAGACAGATGAGGGGACGGCTACTGATACTCAATTTCAGCAGGAAATTGAGGCAGCTCTCGAGGGCGATGCTACTTCAGATCAGGATGCCCAGAGCTCAGGAAACACTGAGCCTATTGATGACGGTGAGCCTCGTCAGAACGATGGCAGAGGAGAGGTTCACGAGGTAGAGGCTGAGGTAGAACAGCCTTTTATTATATCAGGCATGCGGCAGGAGGTGCCAGAATGGCTAAGGGATAGGATGAGGCGTGATCCTGTAGATGAGACCGATCCCACAGCCGAGATGGAGGAATTATTACAGAGGATCAGCGCACCTCCAGCAAAGAAAAAGGCTAGGAAGTTCTCCAAAATATCCACAGATGAGGATGGATCCCGAACCTTGCACATGGCAATTCCTTGGGTAGAATGTGATAGAGACGAGGCCTTTCTTGAGAACTATGTTGTGACAACCATGGAACTGGGCCGCCCTACTGGAGCACAAGTGGTAGAGGAGTGCGATAATTCCTATCGAGCATTCAAGGATAGATTGTCCCATGTTGAGGGCAAATACAAAAGGTTGAAGGTAGAGCACAAGATGCTGATTGGCTACGTACAACACTTGTCCCGTCCTTGTGGGCAAGAAAATCCGGCAATTGAGCTTCCAACTGAGTTTTCCAGGGAGTCAATCAGTGGGTTAGAAGATTTAAAGAGAATGGCACAGCATGCAGACAAGTGGGTTGCCAGTGTGCGTACAGAAACAAGAAAATTCATGGAAGATCTTGCACACGCCTATGGGCAAGCTTTCGATATTATGGCTAGAGCGGAGGCAGTTAACCATGCTTGGGGTGAGGCTCGCATCTATCAGACGAGAGTTGTTCTCCATTTAGGGGCTTTGATGAGCATACCTCAACAGACTTTGGTTGAGGGAGGTGTTATTGAGCAGGGGGATAGATACGACTTCGCCAGATGGTATTCTTCAGTAGTCACACGCCAGGGATTCTATGATGCATCACAGACAGATTCGGTCAGGGTTAGAAAAGCCATGACGAACATCTTAGATGGAATTCTCAACACATTGGAGGCAATCTTTGCCAAGAGATTGACTTCTGAAGAGATAACTGTAGAAGGATTGAAAGACAGATTGACGCCATTCTTCTCTGAGGTGAGAACCTTCACATAGGATGATTTCGAGAACACGGCCACGTTCTCCAGTATCATACAGAACACCCAGGATGCCCTTGCTGCCTGGAAGAAATCATGTGCCCAGCATGGGCAAATAGTTGCAGTTTTAGAGTTTCAGTTGGATCACATTCCTCCTATCTCCGATTAGGAAGTTGAGGCAGTCTTGGCCAGATTCATCAGATTTGCGGCCAGCGAGAAGGAGAAAGGAAATGCCCTTCTGGACGATGACCTTCTGGAAGGAGATTACGTGCATTGATGGTGGTTAGTGGTGCATTGATGAGGAGTGGAGGGCACATTCATTGCCCCACTCCTCTCGGTGGCGGTTTTTAGGGCAGAAACTCTAATTAGGGCATGGTGGCTCAATCTAAGCCCTTTATTGTAATCAGATCTGAACAGTCCACTAATTGGACTCATTATAAAAGGGGCATCTCCCCTTATTTGTAAATAATTAGAACTAGAATTGAATCAGAGATAGAGTTGAGCTAGAGACTAGAAGGCATATAGCATTTAGCTTAGAAGTTAGCTTAGATTGAGGAGGAAAGGAAGTTTTCCCATTGAGGACTTTGTAATAAGTTGTTGTGAAAACTCTCATAATATAAAGATTTATCATTGTTTGGTGGTTCTATCTTCTATTGTGAGTAGCTAGCAAGGCTTGTTCGTCTTTCCAATTCAAGTAGATAAAGTAGAATAGACTTTGTTTTATGCAAGTAGTTGTTAATTGTGGAGTGTGGCGTTGCAATTTGAGCATATCTTCTTTCATCCATACCACTAGCGGGCTTGCTGATGGTAAGTTCACCTTGTGTGGTCAACTGGAGTATTGACACTTAACTTCGATTGTGGCTCACATGTCCGTATGCATCGTGGTGATGGTATGTATATGTTGTGTCATAATTTGAACACCTTTCCCATCTTTTGAAGATTGCACCAACTTTGTCAGAGTTGTCCGAAGGGAGACGAAGCAAAGTTTGGTTTGAAGATTGTTTAAGTCGATCCTCGTCCTCCACCCTTTAGGAGTAAATGGTAGCATCCCTATCCCTATCCCTTCAAATTCAGTATTTCCCGGTTAATTTAGGAGTCAGAGCAATATTGTCAAATCATTCATGCCTTAACTGCTTCACATAATCAAACAACTGCGTAAGTCCCCTTGAATACCCAGCATATTCACATTAGCCAACTGAGTCTATTCGCGATAAAAGGAACCTTGGAGTTGAACGCATGAACTTTCATGCAATCTTAGCATGCGGGATACTTTGATCAAGAGAGAATAGAATGATCGTTGGGCATTTTTATTCTGTGTTGATGTCGTCATAAAAAGCACGTCAACAATACCCTCATTTGGTTGCTCTTAATGTGGCTACCACCTATCCTGTTGTCTTATAACTGTGGTTGGAATGCCCCTTCATGGCTCTTCAAGACACTATGATTGATGTCTCTTCCATAATGCTTGTGAAATTCAAATAGATAACAACTCTCACATTAGCCATTATTTGATGCATAAGATGTCTCTTTGTGTAGCACTGCTTCAAAAATGCTTAACTTATCATGGCCTCCAATTGCATAATAGTCTTATCATGACCTTGTAGGCTCATTTTCTAAAGGCTGCTCTCTTCTTTTGTTCTATCTCTTGTGAAAAGGACTTAATTCATTGCTCCAAAATTGCTCTCTGATAAACTACTATTGAGGTTTCCTTTTGACTTCTTGGACTATCACCATGGCCATGAATAACCCCTTCCAGACTATCCTCCTTGTTCATTATTGTTATCTAGTGCATTGTCTTTTACTTAGGCACCTCTTCATAACCAAGATGCCATGCTACTCCCTAACTATATTCTTGGCATACCTATATTGACAGAGAGAGGATACAGATCTGTCATAGGACTATCCTCTTTGTTTCTAATAGCATACTGTCCTTAGTTCACATGACAGCCATGGAATCTGCCATCTATATATGATCATTTATTGATCAAAGGGTTGTCACTCTTGTATCCTTCGAGGCTAAACAATTCTGAATACCAAGTTAATTGTACATTAACTTGAACCCCATGTTTCATTATTAACTGTCATGATTGTTGCATACAATAGTGATTGTATTTTGGAGCCTTGATTATCATACTTGCTCAATGTCTCTGTAGTGAAAATGGTTGTGTCCCATGATGACTTGAATACCTCCATTGTCAAGGCCCTGTAGCTAGCTAAATTCTCGTAAAATTTTCCTCACTGTTACCTCTGTATCTTGATTATATGGTTGCATCCATTGTAAGAATTTCCAATTAATTCAAAATCCTTTCCTCTTCATGCATCATTTAATCATGCATAATACATTGACCTTCAAAGCTTTGCCTTTTTGTATTCAGTATAACATCTATGATTGTTCTCTCAAAGACTCCCCGAAACTGCTCTTGTTACCCAATCAGCATGATGACTAACATATAAACATGTTAGTGCTATAGTTACATGAAACAGTAAATTATATCTTCTTTGATCTTTATGATTTCTCTGAGCAAGTATATGTCATCTAGGACAGTGAATAAAACTCATTATCATAAATGATTTACACTTGTTTGAGTAAAACATAAAGAGATGAATTATCTTTCAATGTCTCTTTAAAGCATAAGAAAGTAGCACGCTGGGCTCAACCCTTGTGGGAGCCACATTTTTCCCACGTGCTGTAATCAGATGAATTAAAACAGCAACATAACTTTTCCTATATCTGCACATGAAGCAAGCAAGTTAGAAAAAGTATGTGCACATGATGGATGTATCTGATATTCCTGTTGTTTTCTAAATGTCATGATGCTAACTGTAATGATGCACTTGATGATCATATTGTATGTGCATGTATGGATTAAATAGCTTTCATTGCTCTAACAAAACCTTCTCTCTCAGATGCAGGCAATTAGGAGCGGCAAGGACAAGACAACTAGACGCAAGACAAGCGAAAGACGGGGAACGATGCAGAGCAACTCAACTAGAACCAGTCATTCAGGCAATGACTGGTCTTTCTTCCTTTTATGTTCATTCCTTTTCGTTATGTTGATTTACAGTAGCTTTGGTCAGATATAAATGATGATTGCATTCATGCATCATCATCATTTATATATAATCGAAACTATTCTTAAGTATGATATCTACAAGTATGTTATTCAAATTTCTGATCATGAATAAAATCGAAGTTAAAATGCTGATTGAACTTCATGTATACATTAAACGTTGTTTGTTAAATGCATGCGGATAGTTGATATTAATCACCAAATATTATTGGTTGCTTAGGGGAGCTCGCGTGCTCAAGGGACACGTCCTCTCATGAGACGCGTCTCTCCTTGAGGCGTGTCTCCTCTTAAACATATAAAGTCTGAATTCGATCTTCTATGGTGGACATAGAAATTAGATAAATATTCTGCAATAAGAAGATCAGAAATTAGAAATCTGACTTACAATATACACACAGAATTTTAGATATAGGATTTAATTATTCTCCACATAGAATATAATTTGATCAGATTTGATTACATTTACATGGTATCAGAGCCAAGTTGAAAAAATCCGAATCAAATCTAGATATCAGATTATTTAGAAAAATCGTATTTTTAAGAAATCAAATACACATCACATTCTTCATAATGTCAACTGTGATCAGATTTGAAGACCGTCTTGTAGGTGCAAACAACTTCACATCATGGAAATTCAGAATTATGATGATTCTAAAAGAAAATAAGTTAGACTCATTTGTGAAAGAAAACAAGAGAGAACCAAAGGATGATCCAGAGAAAACTCAATGGATTGAGAACAATGAGAAAGCCATGAAAATTTTAGTAGATGCAGTTAGGGACCATATAATACCTATTTTGTCAAAACATGAGACTGCATATCTAATGTTTAAATCCCTTGAGAGAGCACCTTTGAAATAAACAACACCAGTAGGACTCTTGCATTAAAAAGACAACTTAACAATGTTCAAATAAACAAAGGAGAATCTATTAATGCATACTTCATGAAAATCACTGAACTAAGGGATCAATTATCAACAATTGGATATCAAATTGATAGCAAGGAGTTAACACTAATAGCTCTAGGAGGCCTACCAAACTCATGGGAGTCATTTGTTCAAGGAATAAGTGTGAGATCTAAACTCCCTAAATTTGATAGGCAAAGAACAAACTGCTTACAAGAAGAAACAAGACTCTCAACAAAAGAAAACAAACAGAAACCCATAGATGAGGATATTCATGTGCTCAACACAACATCTAATAAAAGGGGTAAGAAGAATTCTTACAGGAAAGGATCATTCAAGAGAGAGGAATTCCTATGGAAAAGGATCATTCAAGAAGAGGAAAGACATCTCTCAAATACAATGTTTCAGATGTGATCAATATGGACACTATGCAATGAAGTGCCCTAATAGAACAAAACAACAAGCATCTTTTGCTAAAGTAGGAAAATCAAATACAGACTATGACTCTAAGAAATTTGTATTCTATTCAGCCTTATCAAGTCAAGTATCTAACAATATCAACAACTGGGTAATTGATAGTGGTTCATCAAGGCACATCACAGGGTTCAGAGAACACCTTGACACTATGACTGAAGAAACTGATGAAGAAGTAACTATTGGGGATGATTCTGCACATCCTGTAAAAGGGGTTGGAACTTGCTCCATCAAATTGAAATCTGGTCTCTCTCTACAACTCACTAGAGTCTTATTTGTACCAGGAATAAAGAGAAATCTAATATCCATCTCTGCTCTTGAAGACAATGGATATAGGGTTACCTTTATGGATGGGAAAGTTCTGGCGTGGCCAAAGAACTCCACTATAAAGAAAGCTCAAACCATAGGTATAAGAAAAGGTTATCTTTACAAACCGTGCACTGACATCAAGCAAGCCCTTACCTTTGAGACTTCTGATTCAAATGAAATTTGGCATCGAAGATTAGGACATCTTCATTTCCGTGCCCTACCCTCTGTGGAAAAACTAGTAACAGGATTGTCTAAATTAAAACAAACTCATGAAGGAGCTTGTAAAGGGTGTGCCCTAGGAAAGAATACAAAGGGATCCTTCCATAATAGTTTGAGTAAAACTAAAGACGTGTTAGAACTGGTTCACTCTGATTTATGTGTACCCATGTTTGTACCCTCCATGGCGGCCTTCCTATACTATGTAATATTTATAGATGACTTCTCTAGGAAGACCTGGATTTATTTTCTTAAGTGTAAAGAGTCAATAGAAATCCTTAAAAGGTTTAAGGAGTTCAAAGCTCTTACTGAAAAACTTCTTCGGGAAGAAAATCAAAATTCTAAGGACAGACAATGGGAAAGAATACACTTCTGAAATCTTTAAGGAATTTTGCATGAATGCTGGGATTAAGAGGGAGTTTACAGTAGCCTACAACCCTCAACAAAATGGTGTTGCTGAAAGAAAAAATAGAACTATTGTAGAAGCTGCAAAAGCAATGTTATTTGACCAAAACATAGAAACCTCATTCTGAGCAAAAGCCTCTAGAACTGTTGTTTACATCCAAAATAGATGTCCACATTCTCATCTAGATAACAAGACACTTGAAGAATCTTTTACTGGTATAAAATCTGACATTAGTCACTTAAGGATCTTTGGTTGCCCGGTCTACATTCATGTGCCTAAAGAAAAGAGATTCAAACTAGAACCTTCTGGAAAGAAAGGGGTATTTGTGGGATATAGTGAAACCTCCAAAGCCTACATGATATTCATACCCGGGCAGAAACAAATTGAATTAAGCAGAGATGTCATCTTTGAAGAAGACATTGCATTCAAAAGGGCAAGCAGTTCAAGTGAGATAGAAATTCATAATTCCCTTAGAGTCTTAGAAATGGAACCTACTCCTGAGATTCAGAGGGAGTATCCTAAAGAAATAATAAGTGAATTTCAATCTGCTTCAGAAGAGAATCCAAATGACAACAGCAAGAAGAGACCACTTTGGGCTAGGAAGATGATTAAAGAAGCTGAGAATCATGCAGCACCCAAGGGAACCTTTAGGGAAAGTAAGAGACCCAAAAGGTTCTCAAGCTATGTTTCCCTAATGAATGAAATTATCAATTCAAAACACATCAGTGTTACAGAAGCTTTCAAACATCAAGTATGGAAGAATGCAATGACGGAAGAGTATCGGTCCATTTTTAAAAATGATGTATGGGATATAGTTCCTAGACCAAAAGATAAATCTGTTGTCTCTTCCAAATGGCTCTTTAAAATCAAACATGTTGTTGATGGCAGTATAGAAAAACACAAGACACGTTTTGTGGCCAGAGGTTTTTCACAAGAGGAAGGCATTGATTATGAAGAAACATTTGCACCTGTTGCCCAATACACATCTGTGAGAACAGTGATAGCTATTGCAGCAGCTAAAGGCTGGAAGATCCATCAAATGGATGTGAAAACTACCTTCCTGAATGGAACCATTGAAGAGGAAGTCTATCTAGAGCAGCCTGAAGGTTTTGTGATACATAAACCTGACTCACATGTATGCAAATTAAAGAAAAATCTATATGGACTTAAACATGCTCCCAGGGCCTGGTATGAAAGAATTGACAGCTATCTCTTGGAACTAGGGTTTTCCAAAAATGATGCAAACCCAAATCTTTATTTTAAGGTAATTAATGGTGATATGCTAATAATTATTTTATATGTTGATGACCTACTGATAACAAGAGAAGATCACCTCACTGCTCAAGGTAAAAATGATCTAACTTCAGAATTTGACATGAAACACTTGGGGCATTTTACATTACTTCCTGGGTTTAGAAGTCTGGCAAAAATCAGATGGCATCATACTAAATCAAGGAAAGTATACTATTGATATTCTGAAGAGATTTGGGATGTTGGATTGTAGACCCATGTCTACACCTATGGAAACCAACCTACACAAACTAAAAGAAGCAGCAACAGAATCTAAGTTTGCAGATCCCACTCTATATAGACAGATAATTGGATCATTGATGTACCTGGTTAACACCAAACCTGATATTTGCTATGCAGTGAATGCTCTAAGCCAGTTCATGTGTGAGTCAAAGGAAATTCACCTTATTGTTGTGAAACACATATTGAGATATCTTTAAGGCACTATTGGATATGGTCTTCTTTACAGAAATGACCAACTAGATTTACATGGATACTCTGATTCAGATTGGGCTGGAAGTGTAACCGATAGGAAAAGCACATCAGGATGTTGCTTCAGTTTAGGATTGGCTATGATCTCTTGGATCGGCAGAAAACGGTCTTCAATAGCACAAAGCTCGACATAAGCTGAATATATTGCAGCCTCTATGGGGGCAAGAGAAGCAGTATGGCTCCGGAAATTGCTTGTGGGACTCTTTGGTGAACCCTTGAATCCTACTATCATCCATTGTGATAATTAGAGTTGCATTAAACTCTCTGTAAATCCAGTATTCCATGATAGATCTAAGCATATTGAGATCCCTTACCATTATGTAAGAGACATGGTAGAAAGGAATGTGATACAGTTGGAGTATATTAGTACAAATGATCAAACAGCAGACATTCTCACCAAGCCTCTCTCCATAGTTAAAGTTGAACACTTCAGAAAGAAACTTGGTATGGTTGAAATGTAATTTGATATTATGATTGAAATTCAAATTGTTTAGTTGTACTAATATATTTTAAAGATGTTTAATGTGTAAACTCTTTTGTCATGTGTGTGACTCCATGACTTTATGGGCCCTCTCTCCCCTTGTGTACATTATTGAAAGGTGACGATCTTTCTAATAATGAACACTTGTATTTGACATTGTAAAGTGACGACTCTATAATGATGAGTTGAACTATCATGACAGATATCATGTGACTTGATATTTGTGGACATGTCATGATAGTATCTCATGGACATTTTTGATAGATATCATGAGACTTGATGTCAATTGAAGATCATTATGATCCTTATGAGATAATCATGGTGAATAAATATATATCCGTGGATATGCCATGAATTATTGTGGTAGACATCATGAGACTTGATGTCAATGCACATACCATAATGAGGATGTGTTATGAAGAATGCCATGTGACTTGACAAAAATTTGGAATCATACCATATCTTCGATATCACGTGTAAGGTGATATCTCTACTTACTTGTTTTGAGTTATCTTCCCTAGCTAAGAGGGAGTGTTGATTTAAGGTAGCTTCGGTCAAATATAAATGATGATTGCATTCGTGCATCATCATCATTTATATATAATCAAAACTATTCTTAAGTATGATATCTACAAGTATGTTATTCAAATTTCTGATCATGAATAAAATCGAAGTTAAAATGCTGATCGAACTTCATGTATACATTAAACGCTGCTTGTTAAATGCATGCGGATAGTTGATATTAATCACCGAATATTATCGGTTGCTTAGGGGATCCTGCGCACTCAAGGGACACGTCCTCTCATGAGACATGTCTCTCCTTGAGGCATATCTCCTCTTAAACATATAAAGTCTAAATTCGATCTTCTATGGTGGACATAGAAATTAGATAAATATTCTGCAATAAGAAGATCAGAAATTAGAAATCTGACTTACAATATACACACAAAATTTTAGATATAGGATTTAGTTATTCTCCACATAGAATATAATTTGATCAGATTTGATTACATTTACACGTTAATATCTATAAATGTATAATGTGGTCTTTCTTCTGTTTTAAAACAGTTAGTCTCATAGCTTGTGTGAGACCTTATACATTTACATTATGAATAAAGCTTAATTAGTCGTAGTTAAGATCTGCGGAAACTAGAGAAAAACTTAGGTACAGCGCATTGTGTTTATGCACCCTTGTGTTCTGCCATTGAGTAAAAAAGATAGGAACCTTAGTACACCCCTTTTTTACATTAGAAAATCAGCAAAGAGAGATCTTCCTCTCTATAATCCGAAGAGCATGTAGTAAGACACTTGCAATAGCTATCCATTTCCAATAAGCACTCCAGAGGTGCTAATTGAAACGCCAACAGATAGATTTGTAGTGTTTTCACTAATCCAAGAGTTCCTGACTCTTTTACAATTGTAGGTTGCTACAATTCAGTTTATCTCATTCCTACTCATTCTCTTTTTCTTAGAGTCATGTATGTACAGGTTATCCTTCCTACATAACCTGATTGCATAATCTTCCGCAATCCTAGGTATTGTCATAAGTTATCTTTCTTTCACTTTTCCTGAGTTCTTTTCTCTTGCTGTTGTGGCATAAGAACTTTTCAACCTTTTTCTTCTGATAAGGTTTACGCATTGTTGCATAATGAGCTCATAGGTTTTAGTGTAGATCCCGGTAGCTCTGATACCACATGTAATGACCCGACCCTTCAGTAAAACAAAAAAATTCCAATTTACATCAAAAGAGTAAATAAATGTGCTAACAAGTCGTTGCAATATAATTTTTCTTTCCATTATTGATAATATATGAACATGATATCATATTACAATTACAATAAAGTTTCCATTTCCTTACAATAACTTCACAAGTACAAGTAACGAGAGAACATACCTCATCTAACTTAGCTCCAATGAGCTTTAGAACAAATAGTAGTAAGACGGTCGAGGATCTTCCCTTTCAAACCTTGGTGCGCCAGTAGCCTTCGAAGGAGGAGTAGCATCACTCTGACGCTTTTCCGCCAACCATAGACTTATAATGCGGTCCCCCACACATCTATCACTCGATAGATGGCCCTCCCTTCAACGAAGAGATTGGTAGGGTAACCGATACTGTAAACCAACTGAGCATAGTGTTGTGTCCTATCCACAACTAGAACCTTGCTATTTCACAATCTCATACTAGTACAAGGATCACAATGAACTGACAGTGTAGTCTCAAGCATCACACAATCTAAATGGATGTCGTACATTTCACTACTTTGGCCAAAGTGTTCTCATTCAGTACTTCGAATGAAGGTCATCTATCATATACACTACTCAAGGCCAATTTGACTTAGGGCTATCTTACACTACGCATAGGCTAAGTCCTTCAATGGGTAGTCAGTCACCCCAGACTCCCTACAACAACCTATCTATTTAAGAAATGAAACAGCCTACAAGTGTCCCTCATGTAGCTCCTATTCCGGAAATCTTTATCCACGGAGTACTTAGCTTATCTCAGTTAACCTAATAACTTAAGCTTTAGACCATACTTCGTTCTGCCTTCATTTCGGTCCTAATAGATATTAACTATTTTCTCGTATTCTCCATATACGAAGATCATACAGAATAAGCAACATTCATACAAAATGTATTTCAATTCTTTCCTATTCCTTCATTCTCAATAATTCTTTATACTTAAAATTCCCTTTTTAAGCATAGTAAATAAACAATTTCCTTTCCCTTACAACTACGTTGCATTCAAGATACATCTTTTAGCCTTTGCTAACACAACAACATAAGCAAAAAACATGATACTTATTTCATACAGTCAAACAACTTTTGACATCCTTTCAACCTATGAACAATGAAAAACACAAATTACTCTTTTACTTTGATTAATCAAAAACAGAGAAGAAAGAGAAGAATTTCCCCATGCCTGCTTTCCAAAGTTTTTCCTTCTAGAATTGCTCCTCTAGACGCTTTCGGAAATCCAACTGAAAAATAGCTTCTTGGTGATGACAATTCACTCTAAGTGAATTCCTATATTTCTTCTCTCAAAGGTGATTCCACTACTTAATTCCTACTCAACTATAATTCATAAATTCCTCACTCTAAACTCAGAATGATATAAACACAATAACTGGTAAATGCTGGTATGAACTCACTGTTTTTTTATAGACTCAACAATACAGAAAATGCAAAACAATAGAATGTGATGGAAATGGAAGCTCAAGAAATTACTAAACTCGGAATGCACAAGTGTGATTTCAATGAATGGCAGGGCGTCCATTTATAGGCCCGAAATGCAACGAATTCCACTAATGGAGGCATGCGAATTGACAGCAAAGTGCCCAGAACCATTCAACATGATACATGGTGGGTTCTTAAACCCTTAATCATCCAAAATGAGTGTGAATCGACCTCATTAGAGCCAACAATTCAAGACTTAATCAACTCAGGAAGGAGAAAACGCCACTTACAGGAAAATACCAATTTTGGCGCACAACAAGAATGAATCACTATCGCTGCAAACTAGTCAAGATACTTCTGGCAACACATCATACCTTTCAGCTGCGTCGCCCTCCTTTCCAAGATTTTGAACTTTTCTCTCAGAAATTCATGCGTGAATCTTTTCTACTAGAGACTAGATAATCCTGTATGATCCAATCCATGATATTATAACACTGGTAGCGATCTTGTTTTTTCACGTATTCTACTAGAATATCATAACCAAAACGAGAAGATTGTTCTCCTTTGAGTAAACCACCACAACGATCTTTAAACCAATATTTAAATTTCTTAAAGACTAGATATCTTTCCATCAAATAGATCGCCATATGTTTTCGCAGCCATAAAAAGTAATCTGTCTCTGGATCATTTCCTGGATAAAAAGGAAATATTTTTTTTATTTTTCTTCTTTTTCTTTTTTCTTCCAGAAAATAAAGTTCTAGTTTGACTAAGTTTACCGCCACTACTTTCAAGAAATTATCTTGTGAAAGTAGTTGTTCTTCTAAGTGGGCTAATTGTTTATTTAATTTTATTAGCAATTCCAAAATTAGGAATTTTTCAAATTTAAGTGCCATTTTTTTGAATTTTATAGAAATGATTTCAAACTTGTCATTCCCCCTATCTTCCGAAGAAGTTTTAGAAAGCAACCTAGACATTTGCTGATTTTCTAATGCTTTATTTAAAAGCGCAAACCTATGTAATTCATCTTTTATTCTTTTACGTATTTCAAGAAGTACAAATTGAACTGTTTTCAAACATGTACCAATAATGTCTTGTAGTATCTTAATAGTTTTTTTTTGCATCTAAATTCAAATATTTTATGAATTTCTTTTCTAGTACAACCTTAAGGATATTAACAAGAGTATTGTTGTATGCTACTAATGTTTTCAACGCTTTAGTATTTTTTTGAAAAAACTCTTTTTAAAAATATTTGTGATAAATTACTTTGTACAATAAAATTGAGACCTTTCGAACCATTTTGATGTCAAACGTCGTATGTTTTTTCTCTAAAAGATCTATCGTAGATAAATTCATGGCCATAGGGCGCCAAGTGCCATTATCAATTAAAAGTTCAATTCGCTCTGAACTAGTCATTTGCAGAGTAGCTCCACATTCTGCACAAACACCTTTTTGCTCTACTAAAGATTTCTTATAGAGAAGGGTCTCACAATTTTCGCACAAAAACCACAAATGCTTAAAACGTTCCGAATTGAATCTGTCTTCTACGGGTGTTGTTTCGATATATTCATAATCCTTGTTTTCTTCACACATTTTCTGAAATATTTTCCTCTTTCAAAGTTTGGTGTAATTTCCCTCAAAAATGCATTGCATTTTAAAGTGGTAAATAATATGAATTGATTTCCACAGTTATTTTCCATTATGCCATAAATCGATTTATTCAAATGACTTTATAAAGTAAAGTCTTCATTTAATTTATGAAATCTATCACTTTCCAATACATTTCATATTATTTCTCCAAAGTCCACTTTATAATATTTACTCTAAGTAAAAGAGATTTAAATCTTTTAATTTTACACTTTAGAGTTTTAAAATATTTAACTAAATACATTTATATATTTTATTATATAAATATTATTATAGTTCTTTTAAATATATTAAACATATAAATATTTAAATACCCGAGTATTTAATATACATATATATTTTAATATAACTATAATAATATTATATATAATTTTTAATATACAATTGCATATATATAAATATATTTATATTTAACAAATATAAATATATATACATATACATATTTATTTGTCGAATATATATACTGCGAGCCAGTCAGCATACTTTCAATATATATATCTATGTATATGTGTATATATAAATTCCAAGGCAAATATTAATATTTCCACATTGTCGGACGTACGCTTATATACATATGTATACTATAGTATAATCCTCTATGTACACGTATACCATATCGACACATCCGTATGGCTAGTCCATTAGCCACTTACGCCTGTATTGATATGTTTATACTTACGGATACATATATATACTATACATGTGTACATATGCTTACTTCCAACGTTCACATCCAAACATGATACCACCATGATGATCAAAATCTCACAATCAAGCACAAGGATAAACTTCACACACAGAAGCAATCAAGACCTCTACTTGCAAGACATACAAGCTATGGATGACTTACCTTATACTCATACAAAACTGACTTGGTTTACTCAGTCTAAGGTGAGTGTGTGTATGCTTAGATAGTTCACTTTACTGGTTACCCGACCAAGCTCCTCTCCCGAGTGATACTTCCCCTCCCCCCTGGAGAATGAACGTTTTCCAGCAACCACTAGCACATACCTTTAGCAGCATCATATATACAAACATCTTGAGGTTAAAATAACATGATTCATTAACCCACTATTCACATATATGCACTATTCCACCGTGAATTACATCAATTGAGATAACATCAAATGAAACAACATTAAGTGATATAACATACACATTGACAACAAGGTACAAGCATCTCCAGATTTCACATTACATTCATTTCTACCCTTTATATCACTAGTAAATAGTAACCTCACAATTTGGGATGTAACAAATATAAGGCAAAAAATATTATAAACTAAAGGCAGTGATCAAAGGGACATATTGATAATTAAAAGTCACCTCCCCTTTGACTGATGCATCCCTCCATGGGGATATAAAGGGAATAAAATGGAATGAGTTAAGGGCATCAAAAAAACATCTTCTAATTATTAAGTCAGTAATCGTCGATCAGCGAATGGGATAAGAGGAGTGGGAAGGAAGGAAATGAATTACCATGAAGACAAAAGCAGCAATTATATATAGAAAGGCAGCATTGGATCCATACAGAAAGTAATGGATGATAAAAGCAATAATGTTGGAAGGAGACGTCCACCTCCATTACCTTGGGGTAATAACATTGGACCTTTGGCTTTTCAGGTAAATCATGAGTTACCTAAAGGGTCAAGGAAGCACTTTCCCCGGGTTCACGGAGATGGAGGTCAACACCCAGATGAACATTTTTCTGCATTCACAACGGCTTGTGCCATCTTGCACGTGGCATATGAAGACATTGCAGTACGTCTCTTTGTGGAAACTCTTGTGGGAAATGTTGCCAATTGGTTCAATCACTTGGAGCCAGGCATTATTACAAGCTGGGAAACTATGAGCGAGAAGTTTTTGGCGAGATTCAAGCCCGCTGAAGACAATAATTTGTTGTTCGCCCAACTTACAAATTCAAAGATGGAGCACAACGAACACATGAGGGAGTTTGTGGCAATATTTAATCGTCTTGTTACACAACTTTCTTCTACACTCGATCCATCGCCGAAGATTCTGATTAGTCGTTTCATAAATGCTCTTCCATTAGAGATAGCCTTCTTCCTCAAGCCAGCAAAAGAAATGAAGTTGAAGACTGCGCAAGAAAACGCCATCAAGTTGGAGGATAATATGATCACTTCCGGCTTGATGAAAACAGATTCTATCAGATCTCTAGGTCAGCAACCGTACCAGCCAAAGAGAGACAATCTTCAACCACAGTTGCTAGCATCTCCATCAAGACCAATGACTGAAGTTGCACAAAATGCAGTATTTTGTTGTTTCCATGACACTGATGCACATACTGAATTCACGTGTCCTGAGAATCTGAGAATGAACCAAATCATGGGATACACTGAAACTGCTCCCAGTTCTAGTTTTGTACCAACACCAAGTTCGAACGTTGTCTTACCACAGATGGACAACTTCGATGGTGACTCCACAGCAGGATACTTTGAACCCGTCAATCAAAAACAAGAAGCATACCGTCAGTATTCTCTTGCGATGAATCATGAAAAAATTTCAACGCCTGTGTCTACACGTGCTCAGCACTTCAAGGCACAAAAAGAAGAGGAAGAAAGACATAAATCAAACGAAAAGGGTAAAGAAGTGCCTTACACTTCCAATCCCAGGTCTTCACAAAAGAACGCTATGCCAGTTGCTCAAGATCCGTCTTTAGCAAATTTTGACATCATAGCTTCCATGATGAAGACCAAGGTACATATCTCTCAACTGGAATATCTTCAAGATCATCCAAAACAACTAGATCAGATTCTCAAAGTTGTAAAGAAGCAGGTTGTGCTCAAGTCATCTGTTCCAGCAAAAGCAAAGCCTGAAACGGGTCGTAGTAATCATGTGATTATGTCAAAGATAGAAACTGAAGACCAGAACATTGCTTGTTCTGAAAAGAGACTAACAGAGGACACAAGATGATGGACAATATAGTTCGATGGAGGTTGTTCAGTACCAGTTTCAGAACTAGGGGAAATGATCATCTCCCCTAAAGGACAGTTGCACCCATCTATGCAATTGGAATTCACTGAAGTTGAAAAAGAGGTGCTTTTGCTAGGCCTCAACGATGCCAAAGACATGGGAATCAAACTCCTATGTGTTAAAGGTGATGTAGAGCTGATCGATGAGCTAGTCAAAGGATATTTTTAGGTCAGAAAAGATCACCTACGGCATTACAGGAATCGAGTTTGGAACTTGATTGATTGGTTTGAAGAGTTCAACATCTCGAGGATGGACGATAGCAAAACTAATGCCTCAAGGGTATCAACTTCCCCATTTGCATCATATTCTGACTTTTGTCAGAGTACCTTTGCTTGGATATATGAATACCTGAGAATCTTCATCCCAGAGGGATTGTCTCCTGCGATACCCATCAGAAGAGAAGTGAAGCCTTTTAGGATAAAGCGGCATCGATGGAAGGCTCTTCCCACTGCCATGAAGCAGACAATATCCAAAGCACTTGATCTCTTCGGAGGTGGAGTGAATTTCTGTAAATAATTTTCTTTCTTTTTGTAATGTGTTTCCCCTTTTCGTAATGTTAACGTTATGTAGTAATGTTTTTCCCCGTTCCATAAAGTATCATCATGTTTTAGGTGATTTATTAGGTAGTCTTGTTTTAAGTGAATTTTTAGGATAGCTCCAAACAAAAAGTGTTGTGAAATAATCTTGACTCCATTGCCCAACTGATAAGATACTAGTCTGTGCTCTAAAAACTCAAAGATTCTCAATTCTCCAATGCCGTAAGTATCCGACATGGTCACCAAACGAAGCTTAATGTTGTACCCAAAATAAATTTTTGCTTCAATAAGGCATTTTGATAAAAATGGTCTAAATCTTGTTAAATTGTTGTCAAAAGTCCGTTTTAGGTCAAACAAAACATGGGCTTTTGTGGTTTATGTCAAGGAGGGTACTTGCAAATTTCTAAAAAATTGAAAATTAGGGTTTTAAACCCTTGCTTTTAGGAAATCCCTAAAAAGTAGGACATTTCCAGAAATGGTTGAAAATGATTTTGATAGGATAATATGACTTCACAATCACACTGGACAAGTCAGAATCACCAAAAAGTTTGTTTTACTTTAGTGAGTCTATTTTCATTTTTCAAGAAGAAAGATAGGACCTCTGAGGCCATTAATGGCAAAATGGCCAGTACCAAGTGTCGAGATCCAAGCCTCAAAAGCTTCAAGGAAGAATCCATGGCGGAAAATGTTTGAAAAGATGCTTCACGACAAAGGCGATTTTCAAAGGTTGAGAAATGCTGAAAATATTCTAAGTTAGGAAGATGCATGCCTTGCTACAAGAAAGATGCTATGCAGTCAATGCCTTGGTGAGTTTTTCAAACACCCGTACACACAACATGGTGAAAACAATTGCTATGGTGAACACGTTCGCGTTGTCGACGGCAGTGATCAATGCAATTGGAAAACATGGCGAACGCAAAACGCGAAGAGGTGAGAATCTTCAAGAAAATGATGAGAAGTTGCAGCCAAAAGCGTCCTTGCTGGCCAAGGGCGCCCGTGAGTCCAAGAGGTCAAAGACAATCATCAAGTTTTTCCAAGACAATCATCTCCTTCGTAACTTTGTTGGCTTTCCAATGCATGATCAAGCAAGTTCACCTGATTCATCAATCACCGGCAAATGAAGGCGAAGACAGAAGATGCTGAAAGAAAGTATCATCAAAAATGGCAGTCAAAACATGGAAAAAGCGCCCTTGTAGCTCAGGGGCGCCCAAGAATAAGACTATCCAAATGTCATTTTTTGGGTAAGCTTATCTTCAGGTGATCTCTCCGGCGTGTTGTGACCTTTTCACACATCACCCCATTCAAATGGGGACCCCCTAATTTTTGCTCCATTCTGGTTTTTGGCTTCGTTTTTGGCTTTGGTTTTGCGTCTCTCTCTCTGATCTTTTTGTTCTTCCAAAGAGTGTGTGGTATCCATATGCCTAGCAATCTCTACCACCTCCTGTTGTATAGTGTCCATAAGCTTCAAGTCCTATACATACCGCTGCACTGTACCTAGCAGGTCCTCTAGTTTCGGTATGGTAATCTAAATGGTTATTTATTGTAGACCACTAGAATCATCATCCTAGGAAGGTGAATCTGCAAGCTGCAAAGGAGGTTGTTCCTACACTTCTGCAGTAGTATGGTGTATAGGCTCCACACTCTATTCAGTCTCCTGAGTGTGGGAAGGTTTGTCAAGAGAAGGTTGCCCGGTTGTAGGCTGGTTTTGTTCTGGTGTTAGGCTGAGTGGTGGATAATCTGAAATCTCAAATGGAGTGCCTAATAGTTTCAACCAACTATCAATTTGCTCGAATACATCACCTTGTCCTTGCTGTGACCTTTTCACACATCACCCCATTCAAATGGGGACCCCCTAATTTTTGCTCCATTCTGGTTTTTGGCTTCGTTTTTGGCTTTGGTTTTGCGTTCTCTCTCTCTGATCTTTTTGTTCTTCCGGGGATGTCCCATCATTTGACCTGGTTGAAATTTTGGCTAAGTCTGTGAAATTTGGGGTTTTCATTCTTCAGGCCAAGTTGAAGCTAAATTGAGTTGGCTAATTGACATCTGAGCTTGACATTGCTGTCAGAAGGCTTCCAGCAAGATCCCAATAAGTTTTCACTGAATTCTGACAGCTTACTATTTTTAGTAAGTGCTTAATTTGAAGTCTTTTCCTCAGGATTTTGGAGTTCTGACTGCTCCACCACGTCCAAAGTACTCCAAGGTACTTGCACGCAAAATTTGAATAGATCTGGACAACATTCTATTTTTAGCAGTCCGGGCTTTAGGAGCCATTTCAAGGGTTTGCATGTGGGATTTTTCAATGCATGTCAGGATATTACTTATGGGTTTTTCAAGACCTTCGCGATGATATAACATGCAAGCCAGGATGATGACTTTCAGTGGTTCAAGCTTCAAAGGCTATTTTTAGGGTTTGCATGCAAGATTTCTCGATGCATGTCAAGATATTCCTTATGGGTTTTTCGAGAGCTTCGCAACGACATGACATGCAAGCAGAGTTGATCATTTTTCAAGAACTTGCTATTTTTAGCCAATACCCGCTTGCAGACCAGTTTACTGGGTTTTTTGAGATCTCTCGGGCGTTGTAACATGCAAACTCATCCGATAGTCAATTGATCACTTTTCAGGCACTTACTATAAATAGCAGGTTCACTCCAGCAACTCCCCAACACTTCAAATTCACGAACAGAGTAGCATGCAGCAGAAATCAGGTCAAACGGAGATCATTCGAGGCACATACAAGAAAGATTAGGGTTTCCTACTTTGGTGCCTAAAGAGAAGGGTAAAAAGCCAGAATTTTGAAAAACGAAGGTATCCCATCACGATCAGCATCCTTCAGGCAACCTACTGGTCAAATTTGGGCGCAATCCGAGCACTTACTATTTATAGTAAGTCATCTCCAGAACATGGCTATAAATAGCAGGTCAAAATGAGGGGCAGTTATAAACAAGTTCACCAAGCAGCGAGGATCACATGGTGAAAATTTCAGGCCAAACGGAGTTGTCAAAGTTAGGAAATCACGAACTTACTAAATATAGAAAGCTAGGGCAGCAGGTTGAAAATAGGCTAAGTGTTCAGATATGCCAAGGAGGGAGCTTGAAAAAATCTCCTAAGTCAAAATGTCAACACTCACCCTCAAATGCGCCCTTGACAGTTATGAGTAAGGTGGCATAAAATTTTGCCTAAGTCAAAAATGGAAGTATACCCCCTTAAATGCACCCACCTTGGGGTAGAGAGTCTTGAAATTTCGCTAAGGCAAAAATGGAAGTAGCATGTATAAAATGCGCCCTCAAAATGGAGGTAGACATGCCTAAATGTGCCCACCTTACATAGAGCCACCTCAAAGGCACAAAAGTAAAAGCTTGCACATGAAAATGCGCCCTCACCTTGAAGAGGATAGTGAAAGCCTTCAAAAATGTCTAAGGCATGAAGAATGGAAGCTCCCCTAGCTAAATCCACCCAAGCAAGGAACATGACTTGAAAATATTTCTAAGTCATAAAATGGAAGTAGCCTACCTCATATGTGCCCATCATTGATGATGCCAAGCAAAAAAATATCTAGGCCATTAAAAGTAAAGGTTGAGGGTATCAAATGCGCCCATGAGCTAGAGGTGATATCAAAATATTTATGTGGGAAAATGAGAGCACACCCTCCCAAATGCGCCCATGATGTAGGAGGGATTTCAAAATACTCTAAGGCGTGGAAAGTAAAAGGGAACCCTATCAAATGCGCCCATGAGCTAGAGGTGATGAAGTTAAAAAATTTCTAAGTGTGGGAAAACGAAAGTAGACCCATCAAAATGCGCCCATCATGGAAGAAGATACATGGCATAGAAATATGCTAAGGCATGAACTAGAAGTAGACCCTCTAGAATGCACCCTCAAGCAAAGATGAAGATGACTTGAAAAATTCTCTAAGGCAAAAACGAAAGTGCAAAGGTGAAAATGCGCCCTCAAGAAGATACATGGGTGGAAAACGTTCTAAGTAAGGAAAATAGAGGGGCACACCCTCAAATGCGCCCACCTTGTGATAGGTGTTGAAAAAGTTTCTAAGGGGTGAAATAAAAGCCCAAGGGGAAAAATGCGCCCTTGACAGGAAAACAAGGTTTGAAAATTCTCCAAGGCAATGCAAAGTGAGAGACCACACCGCTAAATGCGCCCAAGGTAAGCAAGAGTCTTGGAAATTTTTCTAAGTTAGAAAATGGAATCACACAAGGTCAAATTCGCCCAAGTAGTGGGAGGTGACATGCAAGGAAACGCTTAAGGCTTGAAATGAAAGTGTTACCCCTTATATGCGCCCAGCAAACAGATGGAGATTTGAAAATTTTCCTAAGTCAAAAAAATAAAAGAAGGCCTTGTGAAATGCGCCCTTGAAGGTCTAGAAGAAATTTCTAAGTGAAATAAAATTTCACCAAGAGAAATGTGTCCATGATAAAGAGGAATTGAAAATTCTTCAGAGGGCAAGACAAGGTATGAGATGAGTTTGAAAATTCTTCAAAGGCAAAATAAAGTCAAAATAAAGGAGCCACCTAGTGAATGCGCCCAAAGACTGGAAAAGTTAAAATAAACATTGGCAGAGAATATATTTTTTTCAAGGGTGAGAAAAATTAAATGTACCCCTTCGTGTGCACCCTTGAGCAACAGAGTAAAAAAAAAAAATTCTAAGGGGGTCTTTGAATATTTTTTAAGGGAGGTATGATTTTGAAATTTTTATGCCTAGGATTGTGATTTCAAAATGGGTGTTTGCCTTGTGATTAATAAAGTTTTCTAAAGGTTCAGATGGATGAAATTTTCTAAGGCATAGAAAAGAAGGAAAAGAGGTCAAATGCACTCAAGCTCGAGATGGGTGGAATTCTATCTAAGTCATCAAGCTCCTAAGGGAAGGTAGACAAAACAAGTGAATGAAACTGCTAAGGCAAGAGGATGAAAACATCGGGATGGTATGCACAGATGTTGAAAAGTTATGAAAGTTTGTTGGAAATGATGAACTCTATCAGGATCCGGAGATCAAGCAGACCTTGAAAGTCAGAACATGGGAAGTAGGTAAGTGAAGTGAGTTTATATTATAACTGTTTTGATTGTCTTGTTTTTGTTTTGCAAGATGAACACCGAGGCTAAGGCATTAAGAATGTGATGCGGAAGAGGCATATGCGCCCAAGGCAGTGGGCTAGAGAAATCTGAAGGTTACGAGGAAGAAGTGCGTCCGGGAATTAAAGCAACAGGAGGGCTTAACGGAGAAAACTTTTTGCAAGGATGGTTGAACTGAGTGTTGTTGTATGCTCGCCTCCTCCTAATGCAACAAAATTGGCAGGCAGAACAAAGAAAGTCTTGCTGGACGAGAATCTTCTGATGATAGTGGGCACTAATTCCTCATGGTGGTTTCTATAGAGGAGTGGAGAATCTTTTGTTCATTTATTACCCCACTCCTCTCTGTGGCGGATTTTAGGGAAAAACCCTAATTAGGGCATATGTGGCTCAATCTGAGCTCTTCATTGTAATCAAATCTAAGCCGTCCGTTGGACTAGGCCAATAATAAAAGGGGCGTCCCCCCTCATTTGTAATCTATTAGATTAGAATAGCAGAAGATAGAGAGATAGCTAGGAGATAGAGCTTAGAAGTAGCATAGCATAGATTGCATAGTTTAGATTGAAGAGGAAAGAAAGTTTTCCCATTTGAGGACTTTGTAAGAAGTTGTTGTGAACACTCTCATAATACAAAGATTTATCATTGCTTGGTGGTTCTATCTTTTGTTGTGAGTAGCTAGCAAGGCTTTTTCGTCTCTCCGATTCAATTAGGGTCTTAAAGTAGCTTAAAGTTGAGTAGACTTTATTTCATTCAAGTAGTCGGTAGTTGTGGAATGTGGTATTTAATTTGAGCAAGCTTCGCTTATCCATACCACTAGCGGGCTCACTGATGGTGGGTTCGCCTTGCGTGGTCAACTGGAACATTGTGAACTTAACTTCAATTGCGATTTATATGTTGATATGCGTTGTTGTGACGACCTCTGCATGGTGAATCTTAGTTTGAATATTTCTTGTTATCCCTCTGAAGATTGCACTGGTTCTACGGAACCTGTCCGAAGTGAGGCAAAGCAGAGCTTGGTTCAAAGATTGCATTGGTTCTACGGAACCTGTCCGAAGTGAGGCAAAGCAGAGCTTGGTTCGAAGTTTGCAAGAATTGATCTTCGCGTTCCGCATTTAGAGTAGATGGTAGCATCTCTAATGCTTGTATCTCTTTAAATTCCGCACTTTTTGGTTAGCTTAGGAAACCCGAGCGTCACTGAAAAATCTCCTGAAATTTGAGAATCCTTTTCTTCTGAATGAGCAACTCACGTAAGTCCCCTTGAAATAACCAGCAAATCACATCAAGCCAACTGAGACTATCCCCTTACATAAGGAACCTTAGAGTTGAACGTATGATCTTTCTAGCAATCTTAGCATGCAAAATACTTTGATCAAGAGAGGATAGAGTGACCATTGGAAACTTTATTCTGTGTTGGTGCGGTCATAAAACACCTGTCAACACGGCGTTGGCTCAAATTTACAAGGAACAGTTTGCCAGTCTATGAGACATATCAAATGATGGCAGTTGTTGATCGTTCGAGCATGCGAAACAGAGGATGAATCAGTAGACATCTAGGCAAAAGCGCCCCTGCTAGCCAAGGCATCTACTCAGCATCCTTTCAGCTTTGCAAATCAATCCAGTTGCAAGCTCACAAGACCTGTCAAGCATTCACAGACAAAGATCAAACGGAAAACACTGGAGACAAAGGCGAGATGAAGAACATGAAGAATTGACTAAGTGTCAAAGAAAATGTACCTTCCTAGAAATAGGCACGCAACTTTTTGGGAAATCAAATGCAGTCTTCAGGCTTTGTAACTTCCAAGAAGTCCTCTGTCTTGATCAATCTTAGTAATGACACCATCAATAGATTCAACAAATAAATCAAACATCTGACAACGAAGATCAAACTGGGGTTGTTCATGAAAAGTTGCAAAGTGGAAATAACAACACAAAAGGTCAAAGGTGCCCCTGTAGGCCAGGGGCGCCCAAACTTTTGGGACCTCTTAAACAACTTTCATGACCTGCGAGGCCAATCATCCTTTCCGGGACTGAACTAGTTATCCATTCCATATCTCAGCACATTCATCGGAATCGTCAATCATCAGTGATCTCAGATCAAAGCACTAAAGGTCAAACTAGAGAAATTGAAAAACACCCAAGAAAATGACTGTCTGGCAGAAAAAGCACCCTTTTGGGAAAAGGCGCCCAAGGATTTGAGGCATCAAATTCAGGTTTTAAGTTTTGCAGCTCCTGAGCACACCTCTTCAGAGTTGATCCAACTCTGTAGTGGATCTGTGAGAGTCCTTGTCAAATCTGCTCAAACTTGCTGTTTTGGTTCCCCAGAATTTTGTCAAATACTTGCTTCTTCAACTGTTGGTTTTGTTGTTTCCTTGGTGTTTGGATATATGTAATGGTTTTATGAGCATAAATGATTCAAAGAGATAAAACTAATGACTGAAATGAAACTGCCATACAATATGTTTCAGATTTGTCAATGATGAGGAATGACTGAAAGGAAGTGCAAGCATAAACAACTCTAGTGATTTTATAGACTGCAAATTGTTTACAACGCTGAGATCACCATGCAATTTTCTGAGTTTATATTCACTGACAACTAAGCCCAACAGACCCAGTTTCATGGAATGCATTTACAGACATGATTGAGACACATCATAATTTCAGTCAGAGACCAACTCAACATTTCTACATTCTTTTACTCATATAAGTAGCCTTCGTACACATAGAGATATCAACAAATGTAAGAATAGCATATTTCCTTGACAATACTTCTTACATGACATAATGACATACTCAGAAATGTTAATCAGACTATAACAGCAGTCATGAAATACAATTTTCAGTTCTTATTATGACTGATAATGACCTTCTACAGCTCACGTTCATAGTGCCATTTACTTGACTCTTACTTTAGCGTTTAGGAGCATTTACATCTCAAAGAGCAAAGGTGATAAATGAAAAGACGTGCTCAGACCTGGGTTGAGTAATGGCAACACACAGAATAATGGAGAAGTCGTCAGAATTGCTCAGAACTGTTTGCAGCGACCAATACCTTCATGAAGGTGCTCAACACTCTTGATAATTGATGTGTCCAGCCTGTTCATCTCTTCACGTCACCTCCCAAGGGCTCTATCAGCAACCACAACTCAGATTGGAAGCCAAGAATGAAGCGTCTTCCTCTTCCACAACACGTCTTTACTCAGAAATCACGTGTCTCCTCTTGCTGCCCTGTCTCTGCTCAAACTCGACCTGAAAATGGAGTCTTACGCCTGAACAATGTATGCCTAGGGATTATACCATGAAAGGCGCCTTCCTTTGCACTATACTTCCTCCGAAATCGTCCAATGGAAGCAGCCAAAAACTCGATGAAAGAAGATCACGAAAATGGGAAGGAAAAACTTGTCTGCACTTGAAGGTTATTCTTCTGTCCAAAAACTGAAATGACCCAGCTAGGGGTGATCTTGCACACCCGAAACTGGCAGGAAGGTTCTTCAATCCCTACCCAGATAGCTCGTCTATTTGCCGTGAAAAACATATGCATTCAAAAGTGGCGACCAAAATATGAGCTCCTCTCATATATTCCCAAAGACCCGATAAAGTGACTTTCTTCACATTTTAATCTTTTTCTTTTCAAAAGGTAAAGTGACATTTTATAAAGTTTCTTTAATGAGATATTTTCATGAGTCACTTAATAAAAGTTCATAAAGTCACTTGCAAAAATAGATTTAATTTGTTGAAATCTGGTAGCTTCGGTCAGAGATCAACTGATATATATATATATATATATATATATATGTGTGTCTTGAGTATGATTGATTGTCAGCTTTGCTTAATCGGAGGGATGTCAATCGAAAGGTCACGTCTTTTCTCAAACATATTTATAAGAGTCTTGATCTTCAAAGTAGAATATAGAAATTGGATAATGTTTTGCTCTTGTAGATTAAATCTCTCCAGAAAGATATTAAGACTTGTCTAAGTTGTTCGATCCTCAACATGGTATCAGAGCCAAGTTTCGGAGAGATTGATCAGAATCATTTTAGCATTGCCAGTGGTTCGGTGTCGCCTTTCTTTATCTATCATCGCATCACATTCGAGAATCTTGGTTGCTAGTCAATGGGAGAACATGCAACGACTATGGTAGGCGATTAGAGCCGAGTTGTGGCAGAGCCTGTGGATCTCGCTAAACCCCTGCGCCCTCATTAAAGTCATCATCGGGTTTGTGGATCGGGTGGATATCCTGAAATAGCAAAGTCTTTGTGAAAGGCTATACAGACGAATCACGAGCAGCATCCGTCAGGCACAATCATGGTGGCTCTGGCCAATCCCATCACAGAGCACCTCCCGCGACTAAGTCTTAGACAAGAACGCCCAAATCACGTGATCTCCGAGAGAGTCAGGAACGTTTTTGGTGATTACGGTTGCGGGTGGCAAGAGCCGAAGGTGTCACTAGTGATTACGGTTGCGGGTGGCAAGAGCCGAAGGTGTCACTAGTGATTACGGTTGCGGGTGGCGAGAGCCGAAGGTCACCAGTGATTGCAGTTGTGGGTGGCAAGAGCCGAAGGTGTCACCAGTGATTGCAGGTGGCGAGAGCCGAAGGCTACGCGGCTGCCAGCAAAGAGATTTGCCCCCGGAAAATAATAAATGATTATTAGCTTTGGGCACATATCATACAAATATAATCATTATTTTAACTATTATTAAATATTTAATAATTTTTTATTATTTATTTAAAATAGTTTTTGAATGCACACTTGGTATAATCGAGAATACATCCTTCAACTATTTGCTTCGGTGTTGATTGTGCTACCTAGAAATTAAATGAGCATTGTCACAAGAGTCTTTGATTTTCAGCTCATGCAAAGGGCAGACTCGATGCGATCGATGCCACTGTAAAGGGCGGAGAGAGCAGATATTGTGATTGATTGTTCAGATTCATGACTTCATTAAGGACGGATCAAAATATTTAAAGAGATAAGTATTCTTTGGTCGCTGAGTTATATCATTTATTTTGTGAATTCTCTTGAATTGTGTTGTGTTCACTAGCATAAGATCCTTTGAAAATTTCATTCATGATATAACTTGTATGATTTTTGGATAGTTATGAACTATTTATAATCTCTTCTAGATGCTTTTAGGACGGATCAGAAGCATAAGAGATTGTTTACAAAAGAAGAAGAAAATGAAGACTCTGCTTGCAACCATTAGACTGTGTGGATGGCTGAAGTCATCCCTTCTAAGAAGAAGTAATTAGAGCTTCAGAGGGAGTCTCATCTTCGCTTGTTGTAATGCTTTGAGATAGAGAAATATAAGGTGAAAGCCTTGTTCATCTCTGAGACTGAGATGAGGCGTCATGTTAAGAGACTCCATGACGACAGGTCCCAGGATCTAAAAGAGCCCCATGCACCCGTAGTATGGCTTAAGGGGGGGTGTTGGATATAAGCCACACCCGGACTAATGATGGGTTGGCCACAAGAGGCCAGCAGCTCAGTTAATAAAGCACTCCTATTGCAAATGGAAGGTCCTAGTGAATGCTCTAAGCCAGTTCAGGTGTGAGCCAAAGGAAATTCATCTTTTGGCTATAAAAACACAAATTGAGATATCTTCACGACACTATTGGATATAGTCTTCTTTACAGAAAAGACAAACTAGATCAACCTGGAAACCTTGATTCAGTTTGGGCTATGATCTCTTGGATCTGCAGAAAATAGTTTTTTGTAGCACAAAGCTCGATAGAGGCTGATTACAATGCAACCTCTATAGGGGCAAGAGAAGCAGTTTTGGCTTCGTAAATTGCTTGTGGGACTCCTTGATCTAAGCACATTGAGTTCCCCTATCTTTATGTAAGAGATATGGTGGAAAGGAAAGTGATCCAGTTGGAGTATATTAGTTCAAATGTTTAAACAACAGACATACTCAACAACTTCTCTCCAGAGTTAAGGTTGAACTCTTCGGGCAGAAAACTTGGTATGTAATTTGATATTATGTTTGAAATTCAAATTTGTTTATAAGTTGTACTAATATATAAAGATGTTTAATGTGTAAACTCTTTTGTCATGTGTGTGACTCCATGACCTTATGGGCCTACTACCTTGTGTACATTATTGAAAGGTGACGATCTTTCAATAATGAACACTTGTATTTGACATTGTAAAGTGACGACTCTACAATGATGAACTATCATGATAGATATCATGTGACTTGATATCTGTGGACATGTCATGATAGTATCTCTTGGACACCTTGATGGATATCATGAGACTTGATATCTGAAGATCATTGTGATCCTTAAGAGATAATCATGGTGGATATTTATATCCATGGATATGCCATGAATTATGGTAGACATCATGTGACTTGATGTCAGTGCACATACCATAATGAAGATGTGTTATGGAGAATGTCATGTGACTTGACACTTTCAGAAGTATACCATATCTTCTAATATCACGAGTTAGGTGATATCACGTTTACTTGATGGAAGTTATCCTCCCTAGTTATAGAGGGAGTATTGAATAATGAAGATGTGCTATGAAGAATGTCATGTGACTTGGCACTTTCAGAAGCATACCATATCTTCTGATATCACAAGTTAGGTGATATCATTTTTACTTAGTGGAAGTTATCCTCCTTAGCCTAGAGGAGTATTGATTAAAGAAGATGTGTTATGAAGAATGTCATGTGACTTGACACTTCCAAAAGCATACCACACCTTCTGATATCACAAGTTAGGTGATATCAATATATATATACTTGATTGGAGTTCTCTTCCCTAGCTAAGAGGGAGTGTTGAAATCTGGTAGCTTCGGTCAGAGATCAACTAATATATATATATATATATGTGTCTTGAGTATGATTGATTGTCAGCCTTGCTTAATCGGAGGGATGTCAATCGAAAGGTCACGTCTTTTCTCAAACATATTTATAGGAGTCTTGATCTTCAAAGTAGAATATAGAAATTGGATAATGTTCTACTCTTGTAGATTAAATCTCTCTGGAAAGATATTAAGACTTGTCTAAGTTGTTCGATCCTCAACATAATTAATTACTTATATCACCCTTAAATATTTAAGTTAAGCTTAGGCAATAAATTAAGTAATTAACTAAATGAATCCCTCCACTTCGTCATTAGCCTCGGGAATTAAAAGGCTAAGTGATCGCCGGAAGAGCTACCGAGAAGGGGACATGACAGGATCTGTCAGCAAAGTTTTAGGATCAATCGAGCAACTGGAGTCAAGGATCGAACAAAGGCACTTCGTCACAGAAAAAGGATAAAAAATCTTCAACTCCTCAACTTTGGACACCTAAAGTCAAAGTAGGCCCAGTTGACTGAAGTTGAGATATTTTGAAGGCTTCTTCATGTCTAAAACATCCCCAAATTGGTGGAAATTGCTCCAATGAATTCCTGATCAAGCAGATTGACTCCTCAATCAAGTGTTGGCGCCTAAACTTGATTGCTTCCACATCAAACACTATTTATCAAGCTTAGGCATCATTATTCATTATTTCTCTTTGTACGTTGAAGCTCAAGAATAGATATTTTTCCTCTCCAACTCCTTTTGAAGATCTGATGGAAGCCATTCTCAACGTTCTTGATGTTTTCAAGAACAAGTTGCACAGAGGGATAGTTTATCAAAGTTTACATCTCCGGACGTGATTTTCTTGAAGATTCATGACAACAGCATATAACTTCTAGCTTCTCCCCTCATATTTCTTCTATTCTTGTCTTAGATCTTCTTGCATGTCCAAGGAAAAGGTAGTTATTCATAGATCTAGCCTTCTAGGTATGATCAGCACAGCATTGGTCATAAAACCCACGTGCCAAATTTTTCCACAAAAAGTTGCCTCACTACCCCTTTTTTTAGGGTTTCCGAAAAAAGTTACCATTTCAAAAAACAGACAAACTGGGTTTGTTTAGCTTTAAAGCACCTACAAAACCCATGTGTCAGATTTTTCTAGGAAAAATAAGCTTCTCTTGCCTCGTTGCCTCTGTCACCGAAGGGCTCTTGCATGTCATAGAAAAATTCACTTTTTCGAATTTTTGATGTTCTAGGTTTGCTTAAAAAGATATTCTCAACAAAACCCACGTCTCGGAAATTTTCATAAAAGTTACCCCTCAACGTGGCTATTTTTAGCTACAGCAGAAAAGTTGTCCGAACAGTGTCGTGTGCCCAGTCAATCTTGAAGGTTTTCATAATGCAATTCTCCCAAGTTAAATACAAGACCAAGTCGGTCTTACTTCATGACTTCTTGAAAATAGTTGACATCAAATTGCATCAGGCACACCCAAAAGTCAATTTGGACAAATCGACAAGCATAGATACTCAAAAGTCCACAAGGTTTTATACCTTGTATATTTGATAGCCTTTCAAGTCCAGTTTAGAGGGTTGAATACCATTGGAATTCTAGATGTGCAATGAATTCGTAAGCATTTCTCACAACTAGAGTGTTCACAGTCAAACTTCGTGGTTTCATTGTGCAACACTCTTCCATTGAGAAAAAACAAGAAAAGCGTCAGAAGCGTAAAGTTGAAGAAGGAATAGGGGTCATCACTCCAGTTACAGAGCCGCCAAAGTTACCAGTTAGTGAACCTCCAGTTGAAGTGTGCAGATATTTCCAAGATTGCTCAAAGTTGTTAAGTAGTAAGCTGACAGTTGAGGCATGTGACGATCTCCAGATAATGAGGCAATTAATTGTTTCTTGGGGGAGATGATTGCTCAAGATCACGGGCAGTGAACTCACAGTTAGGACATCCTACTCCTCCAAAATAGCATTTATGACACTTGATGCCTCTTTCCAAGTTAACTCACTGCCCCACAAATTGTGCATGTCTATTTTGGAGACACCTTTGTATATTGGAGTTATGTTTTAGTTTAGAATCAGTTAATTGAAGTAGACTTTCCAGTTAACTGTTAGGTTACCTAATTTTAGACATAGGAATAAATCTTGCAAATTGGCAAGAACTAAGTGTTAACTCAAGGAGATTTTAGAGTTCCCTACTCCTTTGAGCTTCTATAAATAAGAGCAACCTTGTTCATTATTGTTTTATTTTATTACTACACAAAATTACTGCGTCGTTGTGCCATCAAGCTTGCAAGTCAATACATGTTCACTCTTGGATGAGAGTTATTTGGTTTGATCACATAGTGTATGATTTTGTACCTTTGTTGTCCCTAATCTTTGTAAATCGTTGAACGAGTTTGAAGAAATAAATCAAAAGGCAATGTGCAATTTGATCCAAAGTTTCAAGATCTATCAATGTTTGTTTTTCTAACCTGTTGTTTCCAACGATATCCTGTTTGTTAAGTTATTATTGTAATTGATTTCTAACTTGTCTGCAGGGATTAAATCGAGCCAAGGTACTCTCTAAATCCATTATTTGCTTTGAAGATTTTAATATGGGATTGAATATTTTGATTTGGTGATTGATTCACATATTTTGGAGTGTGTTTGGAGCTGTTTTGATTAATTTTAACAGGTTTGATATACTTTTTTCTGAGTTCTAGAAAATAACATTTTCAGAGTGGCTGGAAGTGCAAAACTGTTCGTAACTCCGTGTGTGGGAAGAGCATCGTTCTGGGTGTTGATTCTATGGACTCCTCACAGCTGGGCGCCCCAAATTGAGTGGGCATTTGCAGCCATTGATGGAATACTGATTTTTAAAGTCAAATCGCCCCACCTAGGGAGTTGTACCATTTCTGGAAGTTGGTGTTCAAATTTATGTCTGATCTACTATTGCAAAGGTCTGAAATCTGCTTGTAATCAGGTCTGAAATGATATATTATGATCTGTATTTCAGTTGGAATCATATCTCATGAATGTAATATTTCATGCTCATATGTTAAGCAAAGTTTCTATATTTAATTCCATGATGTTATCTATGTTGCACTCTTGATATTGCATATGTTATGAAACAAACACTTTTTCTTTCCCTTCTTATTCTATCAAGCACAAACAGAAAAAACAGGGGTGGTTATTACAAAAACTCAGCATATCCCCTCATGACATCCCAAAATTGAAGCAATCCAATCACAGTCAAAACTTGGAAATTTGCCAACCAGGGAATTTCTTTGCTATTGCCAACAGAAATCATATCATTGACACTTACCCTCCAAGTGTCAAAAGAACAATTCTGAACACACCAACACACCCAACCTACTACGATCAATAAGCATCATTTGAAGATATGCATATCATCTCCATGAAGTATCTGAAGTGACTGTCACTCACCAAAGTGGAAGCAATTAATAAATGAACTATGTCTGAAAAAACACTCACAACCAACTGCCCTAAAGCCTGCCAAGGCTCAAAATCAATCAGCTCATTAAAAGATGTCACCATAACCAATGTGGAAATATAAGGATAGCGGTAATCAATCTGAAATCCCACTGAAAATATAGGAGGGATGAGTATGGAAGTACGTGAAGAATCATCTCCTATGATCAATCACCCTACCAACCAACCTCAACCATAGAATACTCAGTTGTTGGTCTGAAGAAACCATCCAACTCATCTACAAACCAAGAACTGAAGTCATGTATAGGCTGATCAAAAAGTGGACAGCAGTACAAACATTGGAAGTTGACCCACTACTTGAAACCTGAGACAACACTTCATGGCTGTAAACTACTCTTGGGTCCCAAATCCTATAGTAAATTCCACTCTCATCACTGAAATCAGTTAGGTCTTTGTCATCCAACTCAAAGAGTGGATTATCATGAGTCAAATCAGCATCCATCTCAAACAAAGGATTATCAACAAACTGAAGATTATCCTCGACTCTAAAATCAGATCAATCTCTTGTTGATCCAAACTCCTATGTTTCGATTTTGTGGGACAATGTGCAAGTTCAAATTCCTCTTGAATGCAATCAAGCTCCTCTATTACCTATTCTATCTCCTTGGCCCTTTCTCTATTCTCCTGCTCTCTGAACTATTTGGCCTCATAGAGTTGTTCATTTGCTTCAAGAAGTGCCTCTTGGAAACTTTCCAAAGCAAGCCTCGTGGAATCAAACTCAATGGTGAGAATATGATGTTTCCATTCCCCTATTATGAATGTAATATTTGCATAAGCATAGTAACTAGGACCGGTCAGCTGATGGCTAATGAGAATGGTTCTTTTTTGGATCAAATGTCTAATTACACATTACACACAATTGAGACTCAAAACTAGAATATGGTATCTATCATTTTTCTCTTGATGCAAGTACCTAACACAATCAAAATCATGGAAAAGTATCATCATTTAATTTTGAGTTAGACAAACTATAGCTTAAAGGAAAGGAGTAACTCCTGATGATAACATTTCATCTAATAATGATACTAACTTGTAAAAGGAATTTAATTTCTATTTTATTATCAATGTCGAGACACTTGTAGATGATGATTAGGACCTCATGAACTAATCTTGTGTGATCACTTGCCTATATATAATTCTAGCTAACTTGTGAGGCTTAGTCATTGGCAAACCAACATGAAATTCAAACGTGTTGGTTGTAAACTGTTATTTTCGTGATTTCCTACATCATACCAAGTTGGAAAAAGCCTAATTGGAATGTAAACCTATATAGACTAAACATTATAAATGGACAATGAAACATATTATGAAACTACTATGAAAGTGATCTATGAGTTTCTAAATCTTCCTAGCTAGGATATCGGTTGGGGTCCTTAATTTATGGTTAAATGGAGTTGTCACTTCTTCAACACTCAAGGTATCATTCCATAATGATCTCAATAAAATTATCAAGGTGGAGGAACAATTGGTAACCTAAATAAAATAAATACATCGAGATGACTTGTGGGAACTAAGCACTCTATTAATTCATTGGTTTAGACTAGACCTGATCGCATAACTAGATTGATTAGATTAGATTATTTACTTATTCTGATTAGAATGCACTTAACTAAGATCAGCATATAAATGGACTCGACCTTATTCATATAGTGATCATAGACCTGTCGATCTTGTTGATTTGGTGTTTATAACATAAGTTGATAATGTCATCATCTACAGATAACTTGCCTTAATGTATAAGAAATATAAGTTATTGAGCATAGGTTGTGTTTTATAGATAATCTGAGACATGATTTGATCTAAGGAAATGTTGGGAGTTACCTAAGAGAATGAATTCTTGCAAGTTACTTTTCCCAAGGTGGTTAGTGTGCATAGTGTTGTAGAGGTATATTGAATTTCAATCATTAAATTAGAATTGTAGATCATATAAGTGTATCTAACATGGTTAGGTGATCTAGTTTATCACATTAGTTAGGTTTAATAAGAATCAAATTAGTTGAGATTATTGAATAATTTGGTTTTACGTTTCTAAATTCAAACTAGTAACCTTTCAAAGAAAGAAAACCAAACTTATGTTCTAGGTAAACATGGAAAAAATTTAACAATCAAAATTCAACATCAAACACCTCCCTAGAGTGAGTTTGTAAAGTAGATTGTTAATTAGGTTTCCATTCTTGTTTCACTAGAGTAGATGGCAATCGACGAAGAACTGTTTGGGGAAATTGGACCCTAAAAAGGGTTGTGTACCCACTCATACAGTTATATGAAACATAGATTATAAACCAGAACTACATGTACAATACACCTTGATCCCATTGGGAAGTAGGTATGTAGGCAATCTAGTGAACGAAAAAGGTTCTCAATATGTAGGTTTTTAGGTGTGAGGTTAGGGATGTTATCAAGATTGGATTTCTAACTTATGTAAAACTTTAAGTAAATGACTCTCTCAACTTAACACATAAACAAATCACTCAATTAAACTTGAAGGAAAACCTCTAAAGAAAATTTGAGATAAAACAAAATTTATTGTGTACTCAAAATAAATCCCAATTGGGTTTGCTTGACTCCCCAAGGCTTTAGGCCCAATTCCAAGGCAAGACTCAAGCCATTTATTCATTTTATATATACTCATGATAGATGATGACCTTGGCGCACTTGCAATAGGGAAGTGCAGTCTACAATGAGTGACTTAGGACATGGATGGTCCTAATAAATCTATCGGTCCCGATAAGTCAACCTCTAGCCAAAACGTGTGCCTATCCTATATGGATGGATGCCTATCCCAAATGGATAGAGGAGTTCATGTCTTGCATGGATAGATCCCTGCTTTATGTGGACAAATGTTTGTCACTTATGGACGGATGCCTATCCCCTATGGATAGATGCCTGAGTATGCAAATGAATGAACACTAAATAAGTTTGATTTTAAATTTAACTAAAAAAAAGTGGTAATTTTGAGGTATATGAATTTGGTTGTTTCATTGATGCTCATCTTATTTTTCTCTATACCAACCATTTGCGATCCCCAAGGTTGTTAGAGAGCATATGTACCTACATTCCTCATTATTCTTTCCATTTTCCATCCAAATTATAATGCGTGTTACAATGCCTCACAAGATCTTGGCTACCCTCACCCATTAACTTCAGTAACTTTTACATGTCTTCTACTAGAGGTGGAACCACAATTGGTACCTAAACCCATTAATTGTATTGGTGGTGTAAGTGATGATGGGGATCTCTATAGAATTCTCATTCTCTTGTTCAACCAGTATTACCTAGTCTCTCTCCTCTCTTGAATCCGTAACTCATGTCTCCTTTAGGTAACCTTGATGCTTCATACTCATGTTGGCTCCCCTCCACACTAGTCTTGAAATGAGATCCCCATAAACTTAGACAATAATGATGCAAGTATTATTCTTTATATGGAGTTCACCCTCTCCCTCACCACACTCGTCTCATTCTTGGCTTGGTTCCCATGGGTAATGTTGACGTGCTTTTTATGACAACGCCAGCATAGAATAAAATGTCCAACGGTCACTCTATTCTCTCTTGATCAAAGTATCCCGCATGCTAAGATTGCGTGAAAGTTCATGCGTTCAACTCCAAGGTTCCTTTTATCGCGAATAGACTCAGTTGGTTGATGTGTATATGCTGGTTATTTCAAGGAAACTTACGTAGTTGTTCAATCATAGTGAAGCAAATGAATGATTTTGACGATATTGCTCTGATGTCTGGGTCGATCGGGAAATACTGAATTAAAGGGAAAGGGATAGGAATCCTACAATCTATTTCTAAGGATGGAAGGCAAAACTAGCTTTAACAATCTCCAAACCAAACTTTGTATCGTCTCCCCTTCGGACAACTCTAACAAAGCTGATGCAATCTTCAAAGGATAGGTAGATATTCAGATCGAGATTCAACATGCACACCCCTTCACCACGAAGCAAGTGGACACACAAATCGCAACCGAAGTTAAGTGCTGAAATTCCAGTTGACCACGCAGGGCAGACTTACCGTCAGCAAGCCTGCTAGTGGTATGGATATAGGGAGATATGCTCAAACCAATGTTGCATTCCACAATTAACGCTACTTGCATGGAAACAAAATCTATTCTACTTTACTCTATTCGAATTGGAAAGACGAAAAGACCTCGTCAACTACCCACAACACAAAATGAAGTCACCAATCAATGAAGTCTTTATATCATGAGAGTCTTACACAACAATCTTTTGCAAAAACTTTCAAAGGGAAAGTCTTTCTTTCCTTTCCAACTAAGCTAACTCCTAGCTCTACTTTATCAATCTCTATCTCAGTCTAGTTCTGATCTATCTCTGATTCTAATTCTATCTAATGAATTACAAATGAGGGGGGATACCCCTTTTATAATAAACCCAGTCCAGTGGACGGTTCAGATCTGATTACAATAAAGGGCTCGGATTGAGCCACCCATGCCCTAATTAGGGTTTATGCCCTAAAAACCGCCACTGAGAGGAGTGGGGCAATGAATGTGCAGAATATTCTCCACTCCTCTGCAGGTCCACTACCTGCAATCAATGCACATCGTCCTCCTGCAGCAGATCGTCATCCAGAAGAGCGTTTCCTTTCTCCTTCTCGCTGGCTGCAAATCTGGTGAATCTGGCCAATACTTCCTCAACTTCCTGATCGGAGATAGGAGGAATGTGATCCAACTGAAACTCTAAAACTGCAATTGTTTGCCCATGCCGGGCACATGATTTCTTCCAGGCAACAAGGGCATCCTGGGTGTTCTGTATGATACTAGAGAACGTGGCAGTGTTCTCGAAATCATCCTGAGTGAAGGTTTTCACCCCAGAGAAGAATGGCATCAATCTGCCCTTTAGTCCATCTGCAGTTATCTCTTCGGAAGTCAACCTCTTAGCAAAGATTGCCTCCAACGTGTTGAGGACCCCATCTAAGATGTTTGTCGTGGCCTTTCTGACCTTGACAGAATCTGCTTGTGAGGCATCATAGAATCCCCGACCTGTGACTACTGAAGAATACCATCTGGCGAAGTCGTATCTATCTCCCTGCTGGATAACACCTCCCTCAACCAAAGTGTGTTGAGGTATGCTCATCAAAGCCCCTAGACGGAGAACAACTCTCGTCTGATAGATGCGAGCCTCACCCCAAGCATGGTTAACTGCCTCCACTCTAGCCATAATATCGGAAGCTTGCCCATAGGCATGTGCAAGATCTTCCATAAACTTTCTTGTCTCTGTACGCACACTGGCAACCCACGTGTCTGCCTGTTGTGCCATTCTCCTTAAATCTTCTAATCCACTGATTGACTCCCTGGAAAAATCAGCTGGGAGCTCAATTGCAGGATTTTTTTGCCCACAAGGACGGGACAAGTGTTGCACGTAGCCAATCAGTGTCCAATGCTCTACCTTCAACCTTTTGTACTTGCCCTCAACATGGGACAATTTGTCCTTGAGTGCCCGATAGGAATTATCGCACTCCTCTACCACCTGTGCCCCAGTAGGGCGGCCTAGTTCCATGGTTGTCACAATATAGTTCTCAGGAACGGCCTTGTCTCTATCACATTCCTCCCGTGGAATTGCCATATGCAAGGTTCGGGATCCATCCTCATCTGTGGATATTCTGGAAAACTTCCTAGCCTTCTTCTTCATGGGAGGTGCATTGATCCTTTGCAGCAATTCCTCCATCTCGACTGCAGGATGGTCTCATCCACAGGATCACGCCTCATCCTATCCCTCAGCCATCTGGCACCTCCTGTCGTGTGTCTGCTATGATGAAAGGCTGCTCTACCTCGGCCTCTACTTCATGGCCCTCGTTCCGACAAGGCTCATCATCATCTATGGGCTCAGTGTCTCCTGAGCTCTGGGCATCTCGATCGGAAGCAGCATCATCCTCGAGAGCTACCTCAATCTCATGCTGAAACTGAGTATCTGTGGCAGTGCCTTCATCGGTCTCCTGCCGGTTCTCCTGTTGATTATCCTCTCGGGGCACGTTGATGCTTTGGCCCACGGACTCCCTACGAAGTGGCTGGCTCTCTATTTGTACTGCCCGTTCTGCCTGTTTTGTCTGCAACCTCTCCCTCTGATCAGCAAATAGGGACACTTCCTGTATGCTCGGAGAATGTGTTTGAGCCGGCATGTGCAAGGATTCCTCAACTATCACAGGCTCCGGTCGAACTGGCTCTTTTCCCCTAGGCTCTGGAGTTGGATTACTCCGTCTCCTCGGATCAGTTGTCTGCAATCTGTTGTCTCCCATCAAATTGTAGGTAAGGGGAATTGACCTTCCCTTTAGTCGGCTGACATGTCTCTCTATCCAACTCCGTGTAAATGTCAGGACTGGGATACAAAGTGTATCCAAGTCGGATATCTCTGGCTCTGAACAATCTGGGAGTGGCAAGGGCGTGTTTCTTACTGTGTCGTAATCAACCTATACAACGTTTATGTCCTCCTCAATCTGATCTGGTACAGGAATAATCTCGCACTCTCTGATCATTGCCAATGGTATCCGGGAAAACATCCTCTTTCTAACTTCGACCTCATCCACTGCACTTGCCCAAAAATCTTCTATTTGTGCCTTGTGCCTAAACTCCTCTGTCAATACCCACCTGATATTTCTATGAGGATCGTAGTAGTGTCTGCTGGAATGGTAAGAAAGCTGAAAGAACTGGAGCTCCGCCTCTGCCTCCCTTGCTGCCTGCAGTGATGGGCATACTTCATCTAAATTTCCCATAGCAATCGGAACCCAAGTCCGCCCTTCTTCTTCTTCTTTTGAATCTTATCGTAGGCAATCAGTTGCCTAGAAACTTCCAGCATCACTACCCTGTTCGTGGGATATCAGGGCAACCTGTATGGGTAGGAAGAGAATCCCTGCAGCCTTATGTAAGTGAATTTTGGGAATTGGATAAACCAACATCCAAATTTCTCAATCATTTCTTGTGCCTCCCTCGATATTCTATGATGGGTCCTTTGCTGCAAGGTCCTCGTGATGTGCATAGTAAAGGCATCGTTGACTCTTTTGTAATTAGTAGTGCTTGTCAAATGCAACTGCGGACAAGCCTCGAATATTTTGAATTGCTGAGAACCGCAACCAATTGGTTCTTTGTAAGAGATCCCCCTATATCTTGTCATGCGAGCCAGCATATAGACGAGGTAAGAGCCCATATAAAATGTTTTAGTCCTCCTCACATTGCGGAGCTGCTCATGTAGACCATCACTGATTAACAGTGCCCAATCCATGAAATCCTTGCCCTCCAGTACCAAGTTGACAAAGTAAAACATCCAAGGTTCGAAGACGAACGCTTGGGGACACCCTCCAACTCTACTCAACATCATAATCAGGTCGCCAAACTCTTGCTTCAAGTCTTCGGAGATTATTTGTTTGGGCAACTTCGTACGAGTTGGTTTGGGCTTGATCATCCACCTAGTGTTTATCACATCAGCACACCGGTCTGTTGTGGATGAATACATTCTGTCAGCCCTGTCCTTCGTTTTGTAAATCATTTTCTCGTGGGCGGGGATCCCGAATGCCTCTCCGATTGCTTGTGGTGTCAGGTTAGCCAACACCTTGCCATCTGGCGCAACGATCGTCCTCTTCTCCGAATCGTAGTGGTGAGAGCATTCCATAATGAGCTTCGGGCACCGGATGGCTGGTGGAAAATTTGCAGCTGCATATAATCCACTTCTGACAATGCTATGTGACAGTCACTGATGGGCGATGGCCTCCAGTCCCCATTATCCTTCTTTTGAACGCCTCCAGGTTAAACGAGCCCAGGTTTGTGTCTGCCAGCCTGCCCAACTTTGATGTGAATTTTGATTCTGGCAGGAAAGACTTGCTTAATTTCTTGATTACTGCCTGTCTGGACTCAGCGTGGACGTTCTTGCCTGCAGCTCTTCTGCTTGACTCGGCCATTCTGCAAAAAGGGTAAGATAGTCAACAAACAAGATTTTTTAAATAACCATCATTGAGGGTGTCAGCAGATTTTTCTTTTAAATGACAAAGGCTGCAACACTTCTTGATGTCTTCAACTGCAAACCTCAACTATTGCCTATTTACTTCAACGTTCTCAGAAATTTCCTTTGGGTTACAGCAACACAATGCCCAATACTTGGAAATGTTTGCCTGCAACAATTTAATTTTAACAAATTTGAAACCTCCTCTTTGAAGTTCGCACTTTTCCTTCTAACTTAGCAACTTTCAGCAACTTAAAACTTTCTTCTCAAGTCGCACTTAGGCGTTCAGCAACTTCACTTTGGTGAATTCGAACCTCCTCACAATTGCAGCAATTTAGAAACTCATTTCTCAGCAACTTGAAATCTTGACAAGGTAGGTCGCACTTCTCCAGCAAGTTTGTGACTTCAGCAATCCGTGCTTCAGCAACTCCAGTCCTTCAGGGATTCGAAATCCTCAACCTCCAGCTCTCTAAAAATTCGAAATCCTCAGCAACTTTCAGCTCTTCTCACAAATTTGAACTTCTCACTTTCAGCTCTTCAGCAACTCGCGAGAGAAAAATGAAGAGGACTTCAAAACTTATAGCTTGGTCGAATCCCTGCAGAGGCTAAACTTAGTAAACATTTTGAATTCATTTTCCCTCTCTTTTCCAGTCGCAACACTTGTCGTCTGAAGCACCGGAATCTCAAACTTCTAGAATTATGAATTCATCACCTCTGCACGGGCCTGCCTCATTGCGTTTGATTTCTTAAAACATTACATCGTTTACTTCTTTGAACAATTTCGAAAAGTTTGGCTAAGGCATTCTGGCAAAAATTATCAAGTTCAAACTCTTTAGCGAAATTTCTCATCCATTTTAGTCGTTTGCCTTAGAGAAATTTTTCAATTTTGCCTTAGGAATTTTATTAAAATAGGTACCGGGCAAAATATCCATCGAAACGACGTGAGTGAGGCGTGGAGTAACTCTGAATCACTTCCAAATTGCAAACGTTTAATACCCAAAAGAAAAATCTTCCCAGAATCCATTGTCTTCATGTGTATCCGGACGAAGGGGTACGTTTAATTTTTATTATTTTTTAAAAAATAATAAAAAAAGGCTAATGTTTATTTCTCCCCTTCCGGATGTCTTTCACTCCTGCAATTTCAATCTTCTCGGCCTTGGCAAATTATCTTGATTTTCCCTGAAGAATTTTCCTCTGAAGGTTTTTTTTTTACTCTGGAAATTTGGCACCATCCTCTAGGCATATTCTTCATTTTCCCTTAAGAAAATGCCTTAGGAATTTTTTGAAAATTAAAATTTTATCTCTAGAGGGCGCATTTAGCATGTTACTCTTCATTTCATTCCTTAGGCAACTTTTTTTTTTTGCTTAAGCCCTTTTCATACTTAGCAATCTTCATGCCTAGACTTCCTTAGCAATTTTCATTTCATTTTTCATAAATCCCCACTCACTAGGCGCGCTTCATATAATGAAGAGGAAAAAGAAAATAAAAGAAATCCCTGGTCTTTTAAAAATCACACGCTCTTGACATTATTCCCCCTTTGGCGTATTTCACACAGTGACCCCTCATCTCCTCCTAGCGCATTTAGCCTTGTGGACTTCCACCTCCAAGCGCATTTGACATGTTGAGGAGAAGACTTCCTTTACCCTTGGCGTTTTTCACTTTCACTTCTACGTTTTACCTTTCATCCTTACCTTGGGCGCATTTGTCATGGAGAAGAGGAATTCCCACGCCTTTCAAGTGTCTTTTCACCTTCTTCTGGCGCATATGGGCTTGCATACTTTCATGTTGGGCGCATTTGCTAGTGCTAGGAGGAATTCCGCTCCTTTCAAGTGTCCTTTCACCTCCTCTTGGCGCATATGGGGGTGTTGGCTTCCATGTTTGAGCGCACTTCATTCATGTAAAGGAACGCGCCTCTACCAAGTGGCTCTTCACCTCCCTTGGGCGCATTTAGGCCAAGCAACTTCCTTTCTCAAGCGCCTTTCACTATGTGGTCAAGGAAAACCCACGCCTTTCAAGTGACTTTTCAGCTCCTTTAGGCGCATTTAGCCCATGATACTTCCATTTTTGAACGCCCTTGAGGATGTCCTAGGAAATTTTGATGCCTTAGTGAATTTTTTCACATTTTTTGGTGACCTTTCACCTTCCCTAGGCGCATATAGGGGTATGAAGAGGAAAATCTCTTTGCCTTGGAAATTTTATCATGCTTTTGGAGGGCGCATTTCATTCTTGCTCAGGGAAATTCTCACACTTAGAGAATTTTTTGAATCTTTCCTTCCCCTGGGCGCATATGAGAGTGTTTGCCTGTCAGCTATGTTTGTAAAATTTCCAACGCCCTTTATGCCCTAGCCTTCTATTTTTAGTAACTTCGGAGGAGTCAGGGTTTCTTTGCATTTCATCCTGTTCCGAGTTGGAAGTGGCGTGGCTGTGCCCTCGTTGACCTGTATCACCTCGTTTATACCTGATTTGGCACAGTACATGCTATTTTTAGCCATTTGCTATTGTTAGCAAACCCTAGAATTGACCAATTTTGTATCTCTGTTTGCTTTGAAATTTGTTCCACTTGTACTTGATGCTGTAAGAGACTCGTTCACACGTTTTCCCTGACGAGGACGTGCTATTTTTAGCCATGAGGTGACTTGCTAAAAATAGTAAGTATTCAGATCGTGTTCAAATTTTACCAGCAGGTAGCCTGAAGGATGCTGATTCCGGTGGCGTGCTTCGTTCTGTCATTTCTGCATTTTGCTTCATCTATTTTTAGACGTGGCAGGGGAAACCCTAATCTAATCTGCATGTGCTCTAATTCGTTCCTGACTGTCCTTGATCGTGCCTGATTGCACCTGATCGCTGGACTGGAGTGGTGGGTAGCTACTGGGATGATACTGCTATTTATAGTAAGTGTCTAGAAAGTGGTCATCCGAATGTCGGACGAGTTTGCATGTCACAGTGCCCGTGGGATCTCAAAAAACCCAGAAAAACCCAAAAAACTGGTCAAAGTTTTGGCACTGGCTAAAAATAGTAAGTCCTTGAAAATTGACCCGATCCATCTGCATGTCATATCATTGCGAAGGCCTCGCAAAACCCACATGGAATATCTGGACATGCACTGAAAATTCTTGCATGTAAACCCTAAAAATAGCCCCGGGAGGCTGAACTCTGAAAGTCACCATCTCGCCTTGCATGCTACATCATTGCGAAGGTCTTCGTAAACCCAGATCAATTCCCCCATCACTCACCGGAGAATTGCTCGTTTAAATCCTGAAAATAGCCTCCGAAGGCTGAACTGCTAAAAATAGCCAATTGTCGGAATCCATTCAAATTTCGTGTGTAGGCATTCTGAAGCTGCCTGATTGTGGTGGAACTGACAGAATTCCAAAATCTCGATAAAATAGTCCCAAATTGAATACTTACTAAAAATAGTAAGTTGTCGGAATACAGTGAAAATTTAGTGGGACCCTGCTGGAAGTCTTCTGACTGCTGTACTAAGCTCGAATTTCAATTTTATAACTCAGTTTGACCTTTAATAAGCCTGACTAATGAAAACCCTAATTTCACAGACTTGAACAATACTTCAACCCAGGTCAAATGACGAGACATCCCCGGAAGGACCAGAGATAGAGAGAGAGACGCACTAACCAAAGCCAAAAGACCAAAATGGAGCAAAAGTTAGGGGGTCCCCATCTGAGATGGGGTGATGTGTGAAAAAGGTCACAACAGGTAAGAGGAAAGCTATAAGGGAAAAGAGCATCTCACAACTCTTTTTTTTGGAGAGAGGAAGATGCAAGCATAAGGCAAACCAATGAGTATGCATCATGGGAAATCCATGACTAGACACCATTTGAGGAATAATCACAATGAGACCACAAAACCAATGCGAATGTGGTAAGGCAAGAGTTTGAAATAGCCAACTTTGTGGGAGGCAAACCAGCTCACTCTTTCAAATGAGGGATTGACATCAACTCCTCTATAGGAAGGAGGTGCAAGTAAGTTTTCAAGCATGATTTCTTCAGGATGTACAAATCCATAGGAGCTTTCAAAGTTAAACGAGGAGGAATATTGTATTACTATGTTGGATATTTTGCCTTGGGATGAATAAGCAAAGTGGAAACATCGTCTTGGGATGAGAAAGGGAGGTGTATGCAAAAAATGGTTTGCAAGAGAACTGCATATAAAATCAAATATTGGCATGGCTGTTTCAAAAGTGGCATGTCAATTTTCATTTGTGCTAGTGGTTTCAAATATGACATGGCAGTTTCAGATGTACAAGTGGCTGTTTAGCATGTGTTATGGTTATTTCTCATGTGTCTTTGCAGTTGTGTTTGTGATGTGACAATTTCATCCTACTAATTGTGGTGATTTTGCTCATTTCAAATTGAAAAGTCAGCAATGACCAAGACTCAGTCTTCCCAATCTGAGCAATTGGAATCCTTTGGTCTTCAAAGGGGTGTATGTAGTAATGACTATGGGATCCATCACATAAGTAATTAGAAACGAGTAGGGAGGTGTGGAGAAGTAAGCCAACAAATGCATGTATAGAAAGTAGTGAGTAGTCAATTGTTCATGATTGAAGTCTTCTCTACAGTTCTCATAATCTTTCCATGGTAGCTTTAAGAAGATATGAGATGGTAAAGCGTGAGACATGATGCTCCTTAGAGTTCTTCACATTGGCCCTATTGTTGAAGCAAGGAGGGGAAGCTATGCAATTTCCAATTCCAAAGGATTTTCCCTACACTGAGATTTCCACGTTAGAAAACCCTTGCCTTATCCAACTTGTTTCAATTCTTTGTAGTTGCTTATGGATTGGAGCTGAATCAGTAATTACTCATTCTAATGCAGGCTCTACTACTATAAAACTCTCTAAAACCAATATGCTTTTAAATTAATTCAGTTGGTAGCAGCATGGGTAAAATAATGTCTGCATCATCTTCTCAAAGTAAGATAGTAGGGAAAATTATAAATCATTCCCTCTTTAAACTAGATTATGTTTTCTACATTGAAACATATCATTTTTCCCTATCACAATTTGCCACATTTTAGAAAATGATTTTATCTAAGTTTACTCCATGCTAAGCTAATTGTCCATACCTGATGTACTAATACTTATACCTATAATATTGCCACAAACGACTCTCAATAGAGCTGGGTGGCCAAAAATCTGTTCTAGGCTTGAAATGAATGAGGCTAGATTAGATATTTCTTAATATCCTATTTCGCTAGAAAAATTGATAAAAATCACAAAACAACAATTTCCTATGACACTGAAGGACAAAAAAACAAATCTACATATGTTGCCAAAACAAGGAACAATTATAGCAAAAAACAATGAAAATATTACAGAAAACCAATTTTGTACCTTTGCTTGAGCGACTGCATCATTAACCATTTGTTTTGCCTCCCTATCAATATTCTATGACAAAAAATGCAAATGTAACTTGTAACTATTAGTATTTGGTATATTGTGCAATAAAAAGAAATTAAAAAGGCCACATGACTAGAAATGAACTAAGATTACTTGCATTTTCAGAAGACAAGATGTACCTTCAAATCATCTGGTGAGGCTAATTTCTTTTCCAATAACAATTTTCTAACTCGTTCAATAGGATCACGTTCCTGTTTAAAATTAATAATTTAGGTATGCATTCTTCAAGCCACCACTACCTATTGATAGCACTACAGAAACAACAAAAAGAATCTATGAAAATTTGAAAAATTCTCTCCCACAGGATCAAATAGACAGAATTACACAGTTTCCCATTGTCACCTGTCTAAAAGATGTTATTTCATCTCGGGTCCTATATGTACTGCCTGGATCTGACATTGAATGACCATGATACCGGTAAGTGTCCATCTCCAGAATCTGTTGGCATAGGAAAGCCAATAAATACAAAGAATCATAGGAAAACAAAATCAAAATATGAAAAACAACATTGCAAGAGAATTGCATGATATATTTCTACATGAAACCAGAAAGATATGGAATATGTAGAATCAGTCTTATATTTTTAAATTAAATGGGAACTATGCCCTGTTTTTTGTCTAGATCATATGCCACAAGTATGCAAGATAATTCTGAGGTACTGCAGCTCCAAATTAACATCATAGTATTCAGAATAAAATGGAACATCCAAGATGAAAAATAGTTTTATGTAATAAAACAACTTGCATAATAGAAGAATATAATAGCAAATATGCTGCAAATACTTGATAATAATGTACTATTTCAAAGGGGCAACCTCCTCATCCACTTCAAAGGGGATACCTCCAATAGTCTTCAATAAGAACACAATACTCAACATGATGATAATAACTAACATCTAAATCCTATATATACCATATTTATGCCTCGGATGCCACCCAAGCCAACTTAGATACTTAACTATGACCCCTAGGATGACCTAAAGCCTATATATGATTATAATAATGATAATATAACTTTTTAAGAGTTAAAGCCACAAGCCAACTACTCATAACCCAATGCAAACTATAGGATTAGGGGCATAGCATTTTATCCCAAAAATGTAAACGAGTTTACAGTTTGAACCAAGAGTGCACTCACAGGAAGTATAGGGCTCCATTAGATCACAGGCATAACTAGCAACTCAAATAAAATCTACCAAATAATACATCATTGATTATGGGTGGCCAATCATGGTTTTCCCAGGGTTGAACAAGCTTTCCAGAATTCATAAAAAACTAAATTTGTGACAACAGCCTAATAGACACGCCATACTAAACTGTCCCACCAAAGGATTGTGGCAGAAAAAGGATGAATCATGGAAGTTATCTTCCCAAAGAATTATATTGTTTTTAAAAAATAAAAATGAACCTTCACCTCTATCTCACATTCTTAATCATGTGCAGCAATGCATTTCTTCTTGCTGCATTCTTCTTATATCAAATTTAGCTTGTATTTAAAGTACATAGATATAGTTTGGTATTTCTTCCAAATACATTGAATCGTGTTAAAAATTCAGAAGCCACTTTTTCTGGTTGTAATATGCCATTTTTTATCGTGAATATGGGACACAAAAGAACCCAGTCCACAGGAATGTATAGTGTGCCCTTTCTCACTGAATTAATAAAAAATGCAACAGTTCCTCGGGAGAATTGAACCCAGATCTTCATTGTGGTAACTGGTAACAATCTATCTGTATCACTCAGTCATGCCCACTAGAATGATTGTCATATGCATTTTTTCGATGTCTTTTTATACTTCCAGTTCCATATCTTTTAAAATACTAAGATTTTTCCATAAATGGGTATTAACATCCACAGGTTTATGTTTTCTGATCATAAGTGGATATAATTTATTGTCGGAAGAATATGCAACATGTATATTAATTTTTGGAAGCTGGTGCATAACATATAGTGTGACCATTCTTATTACCATATTCAAAAGAAAAAAAAGAATATTTAATAAAAAAGATCTAAAGCACCTAAAATATAATTTTCTAACAATATTTGGATTCTGGTTTCCAGGAAACAAGAAATATCTGTGATACTCTTGGAATTCATTTGCCAGCCAAGAGAGCATGATACCAATTCTGGGCCAGATTGAACATTAGGAAATCTTAAATTTATCATAAAAAGTAAAGAAACTTGAACAGCAGTCACAGACAAGGTATGCTAATCTTCCAAATGATCCAAGATGTAAATTGAGTTTCAATATGATTAAACTATTTCAAATGATTTTAATTTTCTAATTTGATAGAGGTTTCTATGTCACCTATGTTTTCACATCCACATATTTTGATACAACTGATTCTAACACATCCCCATTGGCATTAAATAATGTTCATTATACCTGCACAGGTACTCACTTTCATTGTAACATTCATTTCCTCTTTTCTAGATCTCAAATTTATCTGCTTTAATGCTTCATAAAATCGAAGTACAGAAATAAATCTCTACAATTAATCAAGTTTTACATCAAAATATTTTACCTAGTGAATAGAACGAGGAGTATTTTATATTTAAAAAATTGGGAATGAAAGTGATTCTTTTACCCCTGATGCTTTTTGGGCCAGTTGTATTATATAGGTGAAAATGACTTGGAGACAGCTAGGACTATCAGGATCCAGAAAGGCTTAACTTGGAAGAAAATGTTCCTAAAGAGATTTTCTTAAAACTCTTAACCAACAGAGTATGGGTCAGGAAAATTGGTGAAGGTAGCCATGATATATTCAGTGGAATAGAAGGAAATGCACAGAGTAGCTAGTTAGAAAAATCACCTGTTCCCATGAAATGGTCAAACAATCTGGGTTAAAAGAAAACATCGAAATGGAGGAATTGAAATTTTTACAGTGAATAACAATAAAAGTAGAGCCTATGAAACTTATTGAAACTTACCATCATGTTGGATATTGTACAACAAAGAATCAATTTGTGCGTAAAAGCTAAATATACAGTTTACAAAAGAATAAACAAAATATAAATAGGTATTAAAATGGTTTATATCTCAGAGAAAAGAATCATACAATGGGACCATTCTTAAGTGCATGATCCTTTCCAAATTTTAAAGCTTGTTTGACAGCAAGGGCATCCATACCGTCGACCTGAAAATATCAAATAAGATGAATGCTTACCAATCAGAAGGTAACTGCAACAAAAAAACAGAATTTTTCATTATTGAAATTTATGTATTGTATCAAAATCATACTTCTTGAAGCAGTTTTTAACAAATAATTTGTAATTCATGAATCATAATCTGTAATGAGCCTAACCCAATCTGACTCAAAACCACTTTACTTGCAGCCTTTGTAATTTCGTCAAACAGTTGATATGCAAAATCTGAACTTGCTGTTTTGGGTTTGTAATGTCCCTTACCCGACTTTGCCCTAGAATTCACTTGTTGATCAGGTTTAGGGTTTCTTCTTTTTCAAATGAATGTTCTCTTTGACTAAGTAATCTTGGATTGAAATCTGCATTTAATATTTCCACATGTACATATATCTGTTAGCATTAATATCTAGATATTCAAATATAAATATAATCACAAATCAATAATAAAGACATATGAGGAGTGGCATGGGTAGAGCCGCCCAAAGCTATCCATCTAAGCCCAAGAGCACAAGTGTCCTATCAGGACAACCCACCCCTTGGCCCCGAGCGATATGAACGTCTCAGAGTGGCGTGCTTAGAGGAAACACTTGTACCTGCTTTCTCTACTTGTGCCATCACCTCGAAAGACACTCAACCTACTGGGGGAAGCCAGCGGAGCTTATAAGGGGTTCCGGGCCTACCACCCTTCCATGGCTGCAGCGGATTGTTAAGTGGGACCCCCACCCCTCCATGGCCGCAGCGGATTTTTAAGTGGGGTTTTTAGGCACCACCTGTCTCAGGCCCTTCCACCCTAGTAGGCTTACAAACACAGAGAAGACAATCTTTTAACAATCAAATACATTTGCATTTATTACTAATTCTTTAAGTTAATATCAGCATCATTATTATCATGATAATACTAAAGAAAGCATTACACCAATAATCAAATTAGAAATATATATTTCTTATATTCAAAATATGCTAAATATTATTGCTAAGTGAGTACATCACCTGAGTTGCTATATTTCTCCATGTTTCCTTACTCGCTTCCTTCAACCTTGTACTAAATTGATCATAGGATGAGGACAATTCATAAATATACATAATCTACTTATGTTTATATTAAAGAGTCATCATTACTTATAAGTATCATTATTGCATAATCATGTATATGTATTTATACATATATATATATATATATATATATATATATATATACTTTATATACATATATATAATTATTCTTTTACTTATATCCATTAGTATTCATATATATATATGTAACGACCCCATCCTTGGGTAATTAAAATTTTTCCACATTTCACTTCAAACATATAAATGTAACAAGTAACAAAGTCATTACAATAAAATTCTTCCTCTCTTTATTGATAATTACATACCAGTTACAATATATCTTTCCACATGGATTCCATTTCCATTGCAATTATAAATCAGAGTACAAAAGTAAAACAATTACATACATAGCTCGTAAGCTTTTTGCACAAATAGTAGTAAGATGGTCCAGGATTCCTTCCTTACAAATCTTGGTGTATCTGTCGCCTGCTGGGGAGGAGAAACATCACTCAGGCGCTTTTCCACCAACCACGGACTGTTAATGCGGTCCCCCGCACATCTATCATTCAATAGATGGCCCTCCCTTCGAACGAAGAGATTGGTAAAGTAACCGGCTGCGACAACCCAACTGAGCATAGTGTTGTGTCCTATACATCTAGAACTTGCTATTTCACAATCCCGATCTAGCATGATGGATCACAATGAACTGACAGTGTAGTCTCAACTATCTCACATCTAAGTGGATGTCGTACCTTCCACTACTTTGGCCAAAGTATTCTCATTCAGTACTTCGAATGAAGGTCATCTATCATATACACTATCCAGGGCCGATTTGATTTAAGACTATCTTACACTACGCATAGGTATCGTCCTTTACTTTTGGATAATCTTTAATCCCAGACTAACCTACAACATTTTCCTAAGATATTTACACAGGATAGGTATATCCTATTTTAGATTACCTACCTTGAGACATTTTACTTCAATAGCTACATAAGGGAGGTATATCCTGTTTCAGACAACCTACCTTCAAACAATCTACTTAATCAGGAAATGTAATGCAATCAACAAGGTCTTTATACTATTCCTCCTAATCAGGAAATCTTTATCCTAAGAGTACTTTTAGCTTATCCCAGTTATCCCTATAACTTAAGCTTTAGACTACCTTGGTACTAATTCCATCCTTGACCTAGTATTTAATAACTAGTTCCTTTCTCCTTTATATAAGGAGTTCAAGCAGATTCAAGTAATACAATTCATAATATACTTCTATTAAAAAGTATTCAAACATTTCCCTTTCAAGCTATTCTTTTAACAAACTTTCCTATGAAATCATGCTTTTCCATTTCAACAAGCCTTTTCCATTTCAACAAACCCTTTCTAATGAAATTTAGCTATTCCAATTTACATGCTTTCACTATAAAACAAGCTATACCACTCAAACAAGCTTTTATAAAAACAAGTTGTTCCATTCCAACACTTCCCTTTTCTACGTCATACCACAATGCAAAGCAAGGCATAAACTAAGCAAGTAGATTCATTTATTTCAAATGACAAAAGTAATAAAAGACATTTCTCATGCCTATTTCCCTTGCTGCGAGTGAGTTCAATCAGTAGCTTCTGCTCTTCCTTCACAGTCCTTCTTAGTCTTTTCCAGATACTTTTCACAGCATGAGTAAAGTATGACTTTCAGGTAAATGCAATACAACAATGATGGATTATGGCTCTCAGCAACAGCAATGATGGATTATGGCTCTCAACAATACAATCACAGCAAAGATAGTATATGGCTCTCACAATACAAAACAGCAAAGACAAGTTGCAGCTCTAATACAGCAATGGAAAATTGCAGCTCTTTTCACCAAACAATACAGTAATGGACAAATTGCAGCTCTAATGGCAAATTGCAGCTCTCTCTCAGAAATTCGAAACTTACAAAGGCAGATATAAAAATTGTGTAAATGACAATGAGAGCAACCCATTATATAGGTTTCGAATTCTCATGCCTGCTACATTTTTGGCATGAGAATTCGACACCTTTCTCATTGACATTGTCAAAATATGCAATGGCAATCATTTAGCAAGACACTCAGCAAGAAGAGAGGTGACTCGACCAAAATGCAGGAGGAATTTGTCAAAATCCACATGGTAAAAATCAAATGAAGGACACCTACAGGCACTTACCAGTTATGGCGCCCAACAATAGCGGATTGGTATTTATTGCAGGAAAAAGTCACTTGTTGAGAGCGCCCCATCTGGCTTCTCTCCCAACCTCCTCACGCCTCTCATGCAGGGAGCTCCAGCAGCCGCAACCTGGTCTCTTGGCATGGGTCTTGCACTGCGCGGGTTCTTCCCTTCCACGATTTCCATTGTTTCAGCTTAAACACAGTCCGCGTTTCTTCCCATGAAGGAATCCGCGATTTTCAGTTCTTAAAAACTTTTGATTTAAATCTTTTAACAAGACTCTAGTCTATCATTTAAATTTCCCTTAATACTTTCCACGTATTTCTCCAATGGTCTATGAATTTCGAAATACTTTTATTCCTTATGGTAAATGCATTTTATTACCAATTGACTATATAAGTCCATTTCAATTATTTCCAAGGCAAAGTTATTTAATTTATAAATTAAAATGTTATGAATATATTTTGCATTATATTTAATATAACTTATGATAGTTTTATTTTACCTTTATTTATATATATGAATATATCTATATAATATTTAAATATTACTATAGATATATCAATATATTTTATTATCGGTAAAATTATAATAATGTTTATATTAAATATACTATTAAATATATTTATAAACATATCCATATTTACACTTAAATATATCTATACATGTTTGTATTTAATTATCCAATTACGTGTATTACAGGCCAGTCAGAACACCCTTAATACACGTATTTGTACAAACATGTATATATACGTTTAACTGTAAATTCTAGGCATCAATATAACATTATCAGTTCACATTTCACATTCAAGGTTCACAGAACAGTAAGTCAGTCAATCAAGTAACACCGCTCATAAAGCATAAAGAAGTAATCCAAAACTCCTAAGCCTAAGGATGACTTATCAAGACAACTCAATCTGACTTAGTTCCCAAAACCCTTAGTGAAGTGTGTGTATGCTCAACTTGATCAACTTTATCGGTTACTCAACCAAGCCCCTCTCCCGAGTGATGTCTCCCCTCCGCCTAGAGGAATGGTTCCTGATCCTGCATCCATTGCCACAAAACCACGACAATTACTTGTTCATAACATTTGCTATAAACATAAAAACATATCAAGTTTAAAGCAAGATTCATTGTCTCGATATTCACATATATGCAGTATTTTACCATGAATTACATCGATTGAAATAACATCAAATGAAACGACGTCAAATGAGCTGACATACATATTGATAACAAGGTGCAAGCGTCTCCAGATTTCACATTACATTCATCTCTACCTTTTATATCACTAGAAAAATAGTAACCTCATAATTCAGGATGTAACAATATATATATATATATATGAATATATATATATTCTTTCCTTATTCATATATATTCTTTATTCATTGCATATTATTCATCATAAAATTTATCTATATCTATGCATATATACTTGCATGCCTATTAAATAATATATATATTAAATGGCTCTATATTCCAATGCGTAACAATAATTGTTGCTGCTGTTCTAAATTGCAAATCCTATTTCTCCATGTTTTTTCCCCCTTCCTTATTTTCCTTCCTTATTTTCCTTCCTTCTATTTATACCATTCAAGGTAGGTGACTCATGGGGGGAATGTATTGTTTGGTGAAAGAGGTGACTTTTCATAAAATACATCCCTTTGTTAGATTTAATTGCTGCCTTTATTATCACAATAATATCTATTTTTAAAATAATATATTATTACTATAATTATGATATTTCAGATTTCTATTTATTTTATTATTTTATTTTGATATTTTATTGAACATATTTGAACATTAAAGTATAATAATAAAACAATTTGCTAATATCTTATTATTATTTTATTCTAATGTATTACAATCTTTGATGTGTAATGATTATAATATTTATTTATTATTATTTTCGATACTAAGTTATTTAATACTAGAATGTAATAACAATAATTTGCCTATATATTATTATTATATTTGTTATTTCATATTTTTATATTTTTATATTGATATGATACACATTTATTTTATATTTAATATTAATATTGCTATTTATTTTATTTATTAATTGATTTGTATTTCAACACTTGGTCTTTATGGTTTTGTTATTTCGGGGACATGACAGGGTTTCAGTTTGTTGTTGTTTGCTTGAGATGATGTCAAATATGATTTTGAATGCTTTCAAAAGACTTTTATGATGTCTAAGCAAAGAACTAAATGCAATGCAATACTCTTTTTGGATTTTCAAATGCAAATAGATGAATACTACATGAAGAAAGTGCATCTACAGCCAATGGACATTTCGTCAAATAATTGGCATGCGTACTAATATGCTAATCATAAAAGATAAACAAATGCTCATTTACAACAAATATATGATCTGCTTCTAATTGAACAATTGTGTAAGTCCCCTTGGAATATCCAGCAAAATCACATCGAGTCAACTGAGACTATCCCCTTGCATAAGGAACCTTGGAGTTGAACATATGATCTTTCTAGCAATCTTAGCATGCAGAATACTTTGATCAAGAGAGGATAGAGTGACCGTTGGAAACTTTATTCTGTGTTGGTGCGGTCATAAAACACCCGTCGACAAGATCCACAAGTCGTGGGAGTCAATTAGACATCCTAGATCAGTGGGATCTAACATGCATGATATGTGGAGATCTGGAGTCAACTTGGAAAGGGGCATCAAGTTGACTTCAATCATAGTTATTGCTACTTTGGAGGGTAGGACGTTCTTCTTGAGGTGTTTGACACCTCATCATCATTGGTCAACGGTGCTTTTGTTCATTTGTTGACTTCTTCATACGGAGGCAGTTACATGTCTGTCAATTGTCAGCTTATCGCTTGTTAGTAACTTGATGTATGCATCTCCTTCATTTTGCTTCCCTTAGGAGGGTTACTCCTTTTCTTTTTGTCTGTGTTTCCACTTTGACGTGGAAGGTAGTGTAGTATTAACCAATGGCAGCTCTGTATTGGGAATGACTACCTTCCACGTTCTTTTGCAGCTTTGACGTTTTCCTTGATCTTTCTCAATGGAAGAGTGTTGTATGATGAAACCGCAAAGCTTGATGATGAAACCGCGAAGTTTGACCACGATCACTCCAACCGTGAGAAATGTGCATGAACTTGCTACATGTGTAAAATTCCAACGGTTACAATCCTCTAAACTGGCCTTGGAAGGCGATCAGATATACCAGGTGAAACCATTATGGAACTCGTGGACTTGTGTCTATGCTTGTCAATCTGTCTAGATCGAACTCTCGGTGTGCCCAACACAGATCAGTGCCAGTCGTTTTTAGAAAATCATGGAGTAAGAGCATTTTTGGTCTTGTATTCATCTTGGGAGAATTGTGTTCTGAAAACCTTGAAGATTGACTGTGCACACGATGCTGCTCGGACAACTTTTTCTGGTACTGCTAAAAATAGCCTCACCAAGGGTAACTTTTACAAAACATTCTGAGACATGGGTTTTGTTGAGAATAATTCTCTAAACAAACCCAAATCGTCGGAAATTTGAAAAAACGTGTTTTTCTATGACATGCAAGAGCCCTTCGTGGCAGAGGCAGCGAGGCTCTAGAAAGTGATTTTTCTCAAAAAAATCCAACACATGGGTTTTGTTCGTGCTTCAGAGCTGAACAAACCCAGTTTGTCTGTTTTTCAAAATTATGACTTTTTTCGAAAACCCTAAAAAAATAGGGGCAACAAGGCTACTTTTTCTGGAAAAATCCAACATGTGGGTTTTGTTGAAAAAGTTGTGCCGATCATACCTAGTTGGCCAAATATGTGATTATATGTTGTTTTCTCGGACATGCAAGAATTTTAGACAGAAATAGAGGAAGTAAACAGAAGGTGGATTGGAAGTTATCGGCTGCCAATCTGGAAGAATTATGCCTTTTAATGTAAACTCTGATAAATAGTCCATCTATGCAATAGATCTTCGAAAATATGAAGAATGGTGAAAACCCCTCTGTCAAATCTTCAAAAAATTTGCAGAAGAAAAATATTCATTCTTGAGCTCCTCAACCTGCAAAGAAATAATGAATAATGGATGCCTAGATGCTTTGATATGTCAATTTGGAGTTGCAAGCATCAATTGGGCATCCAACTCATGATTGAGCCTGATTTGGAGTTCAAAAAGGTGATTTCCATTGATTGTGGAGTGTTTGGCCTCTTTTTGCCTCCAAAATTTGTTAACTCAAGTCAACATTTGCTTTTAACTTTCTTAAGCGTCCCTTTTGGAGTTTTGATCATTTTTGTAGGCTGAAGTGCGTCCATTTGATCTTCGATCCTGGCTGCTTAGTTGATCTTCAACAGTTGCTAATGGATTCGTTGTCGAGATGGGATAAGCTTGATGAGATATGCCTGGGAGAGATTAACTCAGAAAACTGAGTTTGGACCTCCAGAATGAAGGGCGCCTTTCTTCAAGAGGGGAGCTTTTGGCTGTGCCTTAGTCAATTTTCATAGACTGTTCTTCGTTTTGGCTTTTTCTGTAACGACCCCATCCTTGGGTAATTAAAATTTTTCCACATTTCACTTCAAACATATAAATGTAACAAGTAACAAAGACATTACAATAAAATTCTTCCTTTCTTTATTGATAATTGCATGCCAGTTACAATATATTTTTCCACATGGATTCCATTTCCATTGCAAATATAATTCAGAGTACAAAAGTAAAACAATTACATACATAGCTCGTAAGCTTTTGCACAAATAGTAGTAAGATAGTCTAGGTTCCCTTCCGTAAAAATCTTGGTGTATCTGTCGCCTGTTGTGGAGGAGAAACATCACTCGGGCGCTTTTCCACCAACCACGGACTGTTAATGCGGTCCCCCGCACATCTATCATTCAATAGATGGCCCTCCCTTCGAACGAAGAGATTGGTAAAGTAACCGGCTGCGACAACCCAACTAAGCATAGTGTTGTGTCCTATACATCTAGAACTTGCTATTTCACAATCCCGAACTAGCATGATGAATCACAATGAACTGACAGTGTAGTCTCAACTATCTCACATCTAAGTGGATGTCGTACCTTCCACTACTTTGGCCAAAGTATTCTCATTCAGTACTTCGAATGAAGGTCAGCTATCATGTACACTACTCAGGGCCGATTTGATTTAAGGCTATCTTACACTACGCATAGGTATCGTCCTTTACTTTTGGATAATCTTTTATCCCAGACTAACCTACAACATTTTTCTAATAGATTTACACAAGATAGGTATATCCTTTTTCAGATTACCTACCTTTTAGACATTCTACTTCCATAGCTACATAAGGGAGGTATATCCTGTTTCAGACAACCTACCTTCAAGCAAACTACTTAATCAGAAATTGGAATGCAGTCAACAAGGGTCTTTATACCATTTCTCCTAATCAAGAAATCTTTATCCTGTTGTGACCTTTTCACACATCACCCCATGGCAGATGGGGACCCCCTAATTTTGCTCCATTTTGGTCTTTTGGCTTTTGTTTTGCGTCTCTCTCTCTCTGATCTTTTGTCCTTCCGGGGATGTCCCCGTTCTTTGACCTAATTTAAAATTTTGGCTAAGTCTGAAGTGAATCTGTGAAATTAGGGTTTTGTTCTTCAGGCTGGATTGAGAGTAAATCAAGACCAGTAAATTGGCAGCAGAGCTTGACATTGCTTTCAAAAGGCTTCCAGCAAGTTCCCACTGAGTTTTCATTGAAATCTGACAACTTACTATTTTTAGTAAGTGCTCAAAACGAGGTCTTTTCCTCAAGATTTCGAGATTCTGACTACTTCAGCGCATTCAGAACACATCAAACTGCTTGCACGTAAATTTTTGAGCTAGATCAAACAACTTGCTATTTTTAGCAGTTCAGGCTTCAGGAGCCATTTTCAGGGGTCAAACGTATGATTCCTCGTTGCATGTCCGGAGATTACTTCTAGGTTTCTCAAAACCTTCGCAACGATATAACATGCAAACCGAGACGATCACTTTCAAAGTTCAGCCTTCGGAGGCTATTTTTAGGGTTTGCATGCAGAGTTCTTCAACGCATGTCCGGATATTCCTTCTGGGTTTTCCAAGAGCTTTGCAACAGTGTGACATGCAAGCGGAGAAGATCAAGTTTCGAGGACTTACCATTTTTAGCCAGCGCATGCATGCAGACCAGTTTTCTGGGTTGTTCTGGGTTTCTTGAGATCCCACAGGCAATATGACATGCAAAATCCTCTGGCAGTGGATGAGTCACTTTTCAAACAGTTTCTATTTTTAGCAGGTACACTCTGGCAGCCGCCTAACACTCCAGTTCAGCAAGCAGAACGACATGCAGAAGGAACGAAGTCAAACGAAGACTGTTCGGGATACATGCAGGTCAAATTAGGGTTTCCACTTTTATAGGGGGTGAAATCCAGAAATTGTCAAAACGAAGCACCTCACCAACATTAGCACACTTCAAGGTACCTGCTGGCAAAATTTGAGCGAAATCGGAGAACTTACTATTTTTAGTAAGTCAGGGCACGGCTATAAATAGCAGGTCTGCACTCGAGGTTGGCATCAGAGCGACACTCAAGTTATCAGGGCCAGGCGTTGCAAGTTTCAAGTCAAACAGAGCTACTGAAGTCAAAAAAATCAAGGACTTACTATAAATAGCAGGTGGCTATAAATAGCAGGTCAGGGCAGATAATTGGCAAAACGGGTTCACAAGGCAGAGAGTATCATATGGTGAAATTTTCAGGCAAAACGGAATTGAGGAAGTCAAAAAAATCAAGGACTTACTATAAATAGCAGGTGGCTATAAATAGCAGGTCAGGGCAGATAACTGGCAAAACGGGTTCACAAGGCAGAGAGTATCATATGGTGAAATTTTCAGGCAAAACGGAATTGAGGAAGTCAAAAAAATCAATGACTTACTATAAATAGCAGGTGGCTATAAATAGCAGGTCAGGGCAGATAATTGGCAAAACGGGTTCACAAGGCAGAGAGTATCATATGGTGAAATTTTCAGGCAAAACGGAATTGAGGAAGTCAAGGAAATCAAAGACTTACTAAAAATAGAATGTGAGATCAAGGGCAGACAAAGGCATGAAAAATTTACTAAGTGTGAGAGAACGAGAGCATAACCTCTCAAATGCGCCCTCACCTTAAGAGATTAATGAAAGCCTTGAAAATTTCCGAAGGCAACAAAATGGAAGCATGCTAGTGAAAATGCGCCCTCAAGTTGTTGAAGACACTTCAAAAATATACTAAGTCAAAAGTGAGAGCACACCCTCTCAAATGCGCCCTCAAGCAAAATTCTAAAAGTGTGAAAATTTTCCCAAGGCAAAAACAAAAGTAGAAGGTGTTAAATGCGCCCACCTTGAGAGGGAGACTATGAAAATTGTCTAAGGCAAAAACAAAAGCACAAGGGTCAAAATGCGCCCAAGGGGTCAAGAGGGTGGAAAAACGCCTAAGGCAAAAGTGGAAGCTTCAAGGTTGAAATGCGCCCAGCAAGGTGAGTTGAGGGGTTGGCAAAAATGCCTAAGGCAAAAATGGAAGCTCGACCCTCCAAATGCGCCCAAGGTAAGTTGAGGTGTTTGAAAAAGTTTCTAAGGCACAAATGAAAGCTCCCTAGGCAAAATGTGCCCACTTCAAGCAGCCTATATGGAGACTTCAAAGAAAATTTCTAAGGCAAGAAAACAAAAGCATCAAGGGTGAAATGCGCCTTCAGCATGGAGGATGTTTAAAAAAGTCTCTAAGTGTTTGCAAAGTTCATCCTCTACCTCTCAAATGCGCCCAGCAAAGGGTTATGTGATAAAAAATTTCTAAGTGTTTCAAAATAAAAGGGTTACCTTCAAAATGCACCCAAGGGAGGAATGAGAAATTGGAAAATGTGTTAAGCTAGAAGAAAATGGAAGCTTCACCTCTAAAATGCGCCCAACAAGGGTTGTGAGTTGAATAAATTTTCTAATGTGGTTAAGATGAGAGCTCTACCTATGGAATGCGCCCATCATATGAGGAGGTGTTATGAATTTTTTCTAAGGCAAGTAAATGGAGGCTCTCCCTCTAGAATGCGCCCTCAAGAAGGAAGGGACTTAGAAAATATTCTAAGTTACGAAAATTGCAGCTGCATACCCCAAATGCGCCCAAGGTAGTATGAGGGCTTGAACAAATTTTTCTAAATCTTGAAAAATGGAAGTCCCCCCCTCAAAATGCGCCCAAGCTAAGCAAGGGTCTAGGAAAATTTTCTAAGATTGAAAATGGAAGTTGCTGCATGGATATGCGCCCAGCTTGCAAGAGGAGGCAAGGTAAAAAGTTTCTAAGTGTGGAATTCCTCCTCACACCCCAAAATGCGCCCAGCATGAAGAGGTCATTTGAAAAAAGTTCAAGGCGTGGTATGAAGTAAAAAAAATAATATCTAAGGCGTGGAAATGCTTGGGAAATAAAGGTAAGGGTATGTGTTATGAAGCGCGCCCAAGGTAAGTCAATTAAATTAAAAGTTTCTAAGGCATTTTCAAGGGTGAAAATAAGAAATACACCTAGAGGAGGTGAAGTTTGAAATTTCCAAGGGCAAGGTGAATTGTGCCCGTAAACAGGAGGGGATTTCTTCAAGAAGTCACAGGAAAATGCCAAGGCATGAAAAATGAAGACTGCAAGTGCGAAGTGCGCCTAGAATTAAAATGGAATAAACCTTAGCAAATTTTATTATTTTTCAAAAATAATAAAAATTAAACTTACCCCCTTCGTCTAGATACACATGGAAATTATGATTTCTGAGGGGAAGTTTCTTCTGGGTATTGAACATTTCCCACTGGGAGATGATTTAAAGTTCTTCCATACCTTGCTCGTGTTGTTTCAACAAGGATTTTGGCCTGGCACCCGTTTAACAAGTTTCCTAGGGCTCCAAGGGATAAATTTTCTAAGGCATGGTAAAATAAAGCAACAGGGGGTCAAATACACTCACAGGGAAGAAATTTGTCTAGGGCATGGAGGAATTTGAAAATGAACTGAAGCTCGAACATCAAGCGTTCAAATGCATCCTCAAGGTGAAATATTTTCTAAGGCACAAACTCCAGGCAAGGTGGTGGATACGCCCATGATGAAAGTTTGCTAGAAAAGTGATGAATTCTACCAGATCCGGAGATCAAGCGGTCAGAACATGGAAATTGGGTAAGTAAAGTGAATTTATATTATAAGTGTTCTGAGGCTTTTCTCTTTGTTTTGCAGGATGAACATTGGAGCCTGAGCGTAAGGACTTGAGTTGATGGAGCTAGACAACGTTGCAACTTGGGAAAGAAGAAACGACAGTGAAGATTTGGCTAAGACACTAAGAATGTGATGCAAAAGAGGCAAATGCGCCCAAGGCAGTGGGCTAGAGAAATGTGAAAGTCACAAAGAAGAAATGCGTCCAAGAGTCAAAGCAACAGGAGGGCTGAACGACAAATCCTTTCAAATTTTATTATCTGCGGAGACTATCTTAGAGATTCTTTTACTCTCCTCCTAACGCAACGGAATTGGCGGGCAGAACAGTGGGAACGCGTTTTTGGATGAGGATCTTCTAGAAGAAGATAATGGGCATTAATTGCTCGTAGTGGTTCCTGCAGAGGAGTGGAGAATCTTTTGTGCATTTATTGCCCCACTCCTCTCTATGCCGGTTTTTAGGGCAAAAACCCTAATTGGGGCATATGTGGCTCAATCTAAGCCCTTCATTGTAATTCAATCTAAGCCGTCCATTGGACTGGGCCAACTATAAAAGGGGCATCCCCCCTCATTTGTAATCTATGTTAGATTAGATCAAGAGATCAGAGAGTATAGAAGATAGAAGTTAGAATAGATAGAAAGTTAGCTTAGAAGATAGCTTAGTTTGAAAAGGAAAGAAAACTTTCCCTTTGAAAGTTTTGTAAGAGGTTGTTGTGGAAAACTCTCATAATACAAAGGTTTATCATTGCATGGTGGTTCTATCTTTTGTTATGAATAGCTAGCAAGGCCTTTTCGTCTTTCCAATTCAGATTGATAGAATAGAGTAGACTTTATTTTATGCAAGTAGTTGTTAATTGTGGAGTGTGGCGTTGTGGTTTGAGCATATCTTCTTTCATCCATACCACTAGCGGGCTTGCTGATGGTAAGTTTGCCTTGTGTGGTCAACTGGAATATCAGTACCTAACTTCGGTCGTGATTTGTGTGTTCATTTGCATCGTTGTGACGGAGTGCACATGTTGAATCACGATTTGAATATCTTACTCATCCTTTGAAGATTGCACCAACTTTGTCAGAGTTGTCCGAAGGGAGACGAAGCAAAGTCTGGTTTGAAGATTGTTTAAGTCGATCCTCGTCCTCCACCCTTTAGGAGTAGATGGTAGCATCTCTAATCCTTATATCCTTTTACATTCAGCATTATCCGGTTAGTTTAAGAACCCGAGCGTCATCGACAAATCTCCTGAAATTTGAGAATCCTTTCTTCTGAATGAGCAACTCACATAAGTCTCCTTGAAATAACCAGCATATTCACATCAACCAACTGAGTCTATTCGCACTAAAAGGAACCTTGGAGTTGAACGCATGAACTTTCACGCAATCTTAGCATGCAGAATACTTTGATCAAGAGGGAATAGAGTGACCGTTGGACATTTTATTCTGTGTTGGTGTTGTCCTAAAAAACACGTCAACATATCCTAAGACTACTTTTAGCTTATCCCAGTTATCCCTATAACTTAAGCTGAAAAAGACCTTTCTTGACCACTATCCTCATTTCATTTAAATCATAGTATCTAGTATTTACTTCTACATATTCTCCTCATATGGAGTTAATACACACCATGTGGATACATAAATATGTCCTTTTATTCTTTCACTAGAAGTCAATGCAATCATTAACACATTTACAATGTGGTTTACGAAAATATGCCCTTTTACTCTTTCTTTAGAAGTAAATGCGTTCATTAATATATCATCTACGTGATTCTATTCAAGCACTTGCCTCTTGCCATTCAATTTCAAATAAAAGCCAAACAATCCTTTATCTAGATTAATTCCTGGATTCAGCACAAGTATTAAGAGAAAGAAAAACAATAAGAGATTCCCATGCCTGTTTCCCTTGCTATGAATGAGTTCAATCAGTAGCTTCTGCTCTTCCTTCACAGTCCTTCTCAGTCTTTTCCAGATACTTTTCACAGCATGAGTAAAGTACGACTCTCAGGTAAATGCAATACAGCAATGATGGAATATGGCTCTCAACAATGCAACACAGCAAAGATAGAATATGGCTCTCAGCAATACAACACAGCAAAGATAGAATATGGTTCTCAGCAAAAATTCGTAATTTGCAAGTGTAGATAGCAATTTCGTGGGAATGCAGCCAAGGTAAAATGTAGCTCTTTCTAAGCAAATTCGGAAATTGTCAGTTGTCTTTCATGAATGAACTGGGCGGCTATTTATAGAGCCCTCAACCAAACAATTTCCACTTATGTTGGCATGTAAATTGACAGAACTTACTATTTGAATATTTCAAACTGAAATGTGGCGAATTTGCCATACTTACTCATAGCTGTAAGGGGTGAATCGACTTCCAGCAGTTCAGAGAAAAATCCAAACTTCCATTTGATAGGAGATGCGGATTGACACCTACAACCTGGCGTCTAAAATGGCGGATGAAACCACGGGTAAGAAAATGTCCTTGCTTAATGCGCCGCACCTGGCCTAATCTCTAGGCTCCTTAAGTATTTCCAGAACGGTGGATTTTTCCAGCTGGGACCAAGTCTTCCTCCCGCGCGTGTTCACAGTCGCGCCATTTCCGCCATTTACACAGTCCGCGATTTTTAGCATAAGGAAATCCGCGTTTTTCACTTAGCCTAAGTTTTAAAATGCATTTATTTTAAATCTTTAAAAAAAAAGACTATAGTTTTCACCATTTAAATTCTCATAATACTTCCAACGTATTTTTCCAATAGACTATGGAAATCGAAATACTTTTATTACTCATGGTAAATGCATTTTATTACCAAATGACTATACTAGTCAATTTTTAATTATTTCCAAGGTAAATATTTATTTAAAATATAAACAAGATATTATTTTTCCATTATATTAAATATATCTTATTATAGTTTTATTTACCAATTAAATCTATATATATCTATATTTAAATGTTTTAACATTTAAATATTAGTATAGATATATCTATATATATTTATTCTTGGTAAAACTATAATAACGTATATATTAAATATAATATTTAATATATATATAAACACATTCATATATTTACATTTAAATATATCTATACATATTTGTACTTAATCAACCAAATACGTGTATTCCAGGCCAGTCAGCGTACCCTTAATACACGTGTTTGTACAAACATGTATATATACGTTTAACTGTAAATTCCAGGCATCAATATAACTTATCAGTTCACATTTCGCATTCAAGGTTCACAGAACAGTAAGTCAGTCAGCAAGTAACACCACTCATAAAGCATGAAGAAGTAATCCAAAACTCCTAAGCCTAAGGATGACTTATTATGACAACTCAATCTGACTCAATTCCCAAAACCCTCAGTGAAGTGTGTGTATGCTCAACTTGATCAACTTTACCGGTTACTCGACCAAGCCCCTCTCCCAAGTGATGTCTCCCCTCCGCCTGGAGGAATGGTTCCTGATCCTGCATCCATTGCCACAAAACCACAGCAGTTACTTGTTCATAACATTTGCAATACTTATACAAACAGGTCAAGTTTAAAGCAAGATTCATTATCCTGATATTCACATATATGCAGTATTTTACCATGAATTACATCAATTGAAATAACATCAAATGAAACAACGTCAAATGAGCTAACATACATATTGATAACAAGGTGCAAGCATCTCCAGATTTCACATTACATTCATTTCTACCTTTTATATCACTAGAAAATAGTAACCTCATAATACAGGATGTAACATTTTCAGACCCTTCGTGCTTTGATCTAACATTCCTGTTGATGGATGAGTCAAATGACTCTGCTTGACGATGCATCGAGTAGCCAGCTTGGTCTTGCATAGGATGACTGACTTCTCAGTTGCTGACAGTGAGTTTATGCCCTTCAAGCTCAAGGGTGCCCCTGGCCAGCAGGGGTGCTTTTAGCTTGGCCAGGGGCGTTTTTAGCTTGTTGACTCGTTTTGTCTACTCTGAAAACTGTCTACTTTGATCTCCATCGTTGGACGATTCAGTGATCAGATTCTTCCGCTGACAGTCTCGTTGTCGAGATTCGTCAAAGATGAGAAGGTTGTTTTGGAGAGCAGTAAGCATTCAGGCTGCATCTGCATGCCTTAAAGAAAAGGGCGCCTTTCTCCAAGAGGGGTGCTTTTCTTCTGTCCTTAGCCAATTTTTGGCTTGTCCTTTCAATTCTTCCTTTCTGGATTTTTCTGGTTGATCTCAACGTTTGATCGTTTGGCGTGTCCAATGGATTTGCTGTCAGATTGATCACGTAGCTAGGAGGAAGCTGAAAAGATGTCATGTATGGAGCAACTGATGATGGATTCATCTGATACCTTGAACTGAGGGGCGCCCCTAGCTAGCAGGGGCTCTTTTAGCTTGAAGCTCTCTGATTTGGCATCTTCATTGTTTATAGATTCTCCATACTTTGCTGACGATTGGCCAATGATCCCTGAATCAAATGATCTTGCTGATTGTTTCATTGTCGGGCCAGCACGAAAGTGAAGAGGAGGACTGATCTGAAGATGTCAAATGATTACATTTGCCCTCTGAGATCCAAGGGCGCCTTTCTTCAAGAGGGGTGCCTTTTTCAATTGTAGACTGTGTTTTGCCTTGGTAGCCAAAACATCCATCTTCCAGAGAGCCAAATTTTGGCCTTTTTCGTTTTGAGAATCTCCTTCATTGAACGGCATCATTTTTGTAGCACTCTACTTGTTTTACAGTATTTTTTTTTTTTAAAACAACCAACTTCCAAGTTCAACTGAATTTGAACTAACTTGCTTTCCTGCTAGGTTCCCTTTTGCAATTTGCACGGAAAAGAAAATTCAATTTAATAAACACATCATATTCAATTTCTCAACTAACTTTTAGAATTCTCATTTCAGCTGAAAGGAAACAACTAACTGATTTCTTGTAATTGAAAATAAACGAGAACCATAACCACTTTTCTTTGCTTTCATAAAGTAAGAGCAGTAAATATGGCTGTCCTCCTACGGCTTACGGCTTAAGGAAAGGAAAAGCTAACTGCCACATTTCATCCAGCAAGTAGCTAACTAATTTATACATCTAGGGTTCCCATTTAACAAATTAACGAATGCAAGGCAAGAAATGACTTCTTCATAATCATTACCTGATTTCAAATCTTCCATTTCTGCTGAAAGAGTCAATTAACTGTCTAACTAATCACTACAGATTTTACAAATGAACTTTTAACAGAAGCAAATATCAATTTATTGCAGCATTGCAAATAATCTTAAATAGACAAATGCGTGTACCTGGAATTATGAGAGAGAGAAAGAGAGTACAATGTGACGTCATCACCATCTCGGATACTTGGACAACTTTATCTCTGAGAGGAGAGTTATCATCAGAGGCTTTACCGCCCAACCAAGACCTACTGGTCTCCCGAGTTTCTTCAACCGAAGAACCCGCCCTTCATGAGGTAGTCAACAAGGATCAAATTATCATCATGCCTTTCTGAGCCTGGTGTCACGAACCTATACCGCTGGTCGATCCCTCCTCTGTAAGTACCTCCTATCCGGAAGGATCATTCTGACCAGATGTATATCTGGTTCATGATAGCTGACCAATGCCTAACTAGCGTCATACCTTGGCCAAGGATTTATAAACATTACTGGCACTCCTATGCCGTAAGCACTCTCACCCTTGCTCGACATTTAACATTTAACATTTAAATTTCTTATACTTTAGTCACTTTATGCTTTCAAGGATTCTTCAAGTACATGAGTTTTCCAAACAGGAGAAGTTGCTTCAAATTCACCAGGATGAGAAAGGGTTTTTAAGGCTCCATCCCTGAAATTTCCTTTCAGGGAAACATACACATTCTTTCTTGTATCAAAGGGAAAAACACTTTAGCTATTCCCAGCTCAAGTTATTTTCAGTTGCAGGCCTAATTCGCTATGACAGGTTTGATTACCCTTCTTACTTGTTTCGAGGCTAAATTTCATCCATAGGGTTTATAATGCTATGGCCAGGATTGGAAGCTTTTCCCTATTATTAGATTATGTTGTTCCTTAACCCATAAGAAAGGTTGGATTCATATCAGTTCCTCTTCTTATGACATTCTACTCAATCAGACTTCGTTAGAGGAAAAAGAAGAAAACTAATTTGAGAGAGAATTCAATAGATCTTTAGCATTTATAAGACATGCAAGGGCCCGATGGTGATGGGAGATGCACGGCTCCATTAGTTGTTAAGAGAGCGAGGAGGAAGGAAAGCTCGTGGCTTACTTTATGACTGACAATGATCTCCGAGCATTTCAAGAGGGGGATTGAACTAGCATACGAGTTCAGGGAACGTTTAACGAGAAAGCTTTGGAGCCAGATGAAAAGACATCAGATTCAAAAACTAAAGGCAGGAAGGATCTTCCCTCAGATTAATTTAGAGATTGAGCATTTCAATGATTTTGAAATGTTTTGCCCCAAGACGAGAACCAATAAATTTGTTTTCAACACATGAAATATTGCACGAGCAAGATTATTACAAAACAAGTAATTAATAAGTTTTTAAGATCTCCATACGTGCTTGACGTTTTTCCGGGAGCCTTATCACCGCCTGGCAACTTTTGGCTTGACGTTGGAATCAACTCAATGATTGATGACATTGCCAACATCTCTCAATTGACGGAAAGGAGACGGATTGGTAAACAGAGTTTCACTGCCTGGGAAATGGTCGCAATCTACAGGAGACAACTACAAAATGGTCACCGGGATGGGATAGCAATAGCGCGGACCAAAGGATGTCGAACTGACAGAGGTTCGTTCCACTCGGGAACAATGTTCCAAGAAGGAAACAAAAATGCAGAGACAAATGCGATGGAGAGATGGCCGTTCCTCCTCCGCCGAAGATGTGATAGCCCGCGAAGGATGAGGAATGAAGAATGGTTGCGGGATTCCCCCCCCCCCGAGAGGAAGAATGGGGCCCCCGAAGAAAACCAAAAATCTCCCCTCTGCCAATCCTACCACCCACCAAGAAGACCTCGTCAACTCCCCATGATCTTGCACGTTTCCGACAAGAGAAGATGGCAAGAAGACGGGAGTTACTTCCTCCACCCCCCCCGACTTCTCCCCCAAAACATTGGCTTTTAGACCATACTTAATATTATCATTTTATTTTTATTTTTATATATATAAAGGAAATTGATGGCAAAGGTTTAATATCTTCTAATTTTAATTCAATATTTTATAACCTTTGCAAATTCCTAAAATATAATTAGGAATTGATTCACTCAACTCCAATTGGAGATTTTTAATTAATAAATTGAATTAACTTATTTAGCAATAATTATTATATCAAATTACTTATGACCAAGGTCATGACGTCGACACCATCGCCTTGCACTGACTCAAGGTTTGATGATAAGATTGATCCATTGTTAGCCATATCCTCTCCCTGATGATATTTCTCTTTCTCTCGTGGCGTCGGCAACCCTGCAACCACTGACAAGAATTATGGTTAGATCGTTCTCAATGTTTATATTTATCTGTAGATATATATATATAATTGAATATAATCTCATGAACACATTCAATTTCACATGAACAAGTAGTTCACTTGCAATAAAAAAATCGTTAACTTACAGTTACGATAAAGGACTATCTATTCCATTCACAATTTCACATTCACATGAAATCAGTTACTTGCAACTAACTTTGCATTCAAATTACATAACCAAATTCAGTCTCAATGTAAGGGATGTAACAATTTTCATCCTTTTCCGCCATAGCTTCTTCGTTGGAGCTTTTGAGGTTTAGCTTTCAGCACCTAGTACTTGTTGTGACCTTTTTCACACATCACCCCATCAAGATGGGGACCCCCTAAATTTTGCTCCATTCTGGTCTTTTGGCTTTGGTTCGCTCTCTCTCTGGTCTCTGGTCCTTCCGGGGATGTCCTGTCGTTTGACCCAGGTTAAAGTATTGGTTAAGTCTGTGTAATTAGGGTTTTCATCCTTCAGGCTTATTTAAGGTCAAACCGAGTTATAAAATTGAAATCTAAGCTTAGTGCAGCAGTCAGAAGACTTCCAGCAGAGTCCCCCTAAATTTTCACTGTATTCCGGTAACTTACTATTTTTAGTAAGTATTCAATTTGGGACTATTTTA